>JARQOD010000008.1:151318825-151379858 GCA_033576555.1 Oophaga sylvatica
TCCCTTTTGCTACACCCTCAAGGGAAGGGGGGGTTTGAACGAACCCTTCCCCGACCCGAGCTGGGGCCCCTAAAGAGTTGTTTCCCGGGGGAAAACCTTGACTGTCACCGGGTTTGGGGGGCGTCCACACCCCTTCCGATACCCCGGGTTTTCTTTGACTGGTGTGGGGGGGAGCGGGGTGGGGAAGGGGGGTGTCCAAAAACCTCCCCCACTGTGTTTTTTTTGGGGGATGATTTTGGGGGGTGGTGGCGTTATGTCCCTGACACCCCCCCCCAAATCTGGTAAAAAGGGTTTACGTTAACCATGATGTGTGTTGTGTGATGGAAACTGAATGTGTTATTGTCAATGCTTTGCGAAGTGTTTATGCAACCGAAAACCTTTCCCCCTGGGAAATGTCGCTGATGTGACGATCTGTGCCATCTAACCCTTTTAACCTTTTTCTCTAAAGGGTTTTGATGTGTCCCAAGGTACAGGAGGTTCACCCACGTCACTCGCGGAGTGAGAGGGGCTGAGGAACCCCTAGCAGGAGCAAGGACGTGCTCAGGAAAAATGGGAGGTACTGGGAACCGTGAGGAGGTGACGCCTGACCCCGCCCCCCCAGTGCCACGGGGAAGGTAACTGGCCCAAAAGTAGCTCCCGAAGTGTTGGGGGGGATGGGGAGGTAGAGCCCTAGCAGGCAGGCTGATGGGTCTGTAGAAATCCCGGGGAGACGCTATGTGTGCTGTCATCTGCGTCAGAGTGCCCGGTGCAGGTGGCCCTGCCTCTGGCCCTCCTCGCTACAGGAGAGTGACCAGAGGTGGCCCCCAGGCCGGTCCAGAGGGGTCCAGTGGGAAGGACCCGAGTCATTCTGGCCGCCTCCAGCCAGGAGTTCCAGGCCGCTCTGCACTCAGATGCGAGCCTGGGGAACTTGAGGCACCTCGCCGAGATGTCCACCTCCGTGACTGATAAGGAGAAGGTGTTCTGGGAACGAGGAAGGTTGTACCGGGAGACAGTACCCGGAGATTCCCAAAAGGAGTGGTTGAGGGAAAAACAGCTGGTCGTCCCGCACCAGTTCCGAGGTGAGTTGTTGAGGATTGCCCATGAGATTCCACTTGCTGGACACTTGGGGATCAGCAAAACTAAGGCACGGCTGTCTCAACACTTCTATTGGCCCAAGATGGGGACAGATGTGACTAACTACTGCCGCTCCTGTATCACCTGTCAAAGAGTGGGGAAGGCTGGGCCTGCTCTTAAGGCTCCCCTGATCCTGTTGCCAGTGATAGAGGAGCCTTTCCAGAGGATCGCGGTGGACATTGTGGGCCCGCTGGCCGTCCCCAGCAGCTCTGGAAAGCAATACATCCTTACTGTGGTAGACTACGCTACCCGGTACCCGGAGGCAGTAGCTCTGTCCTGAACTAGGGCAGATAAGGTGGCGGATGCACTGGTGACCATCTTTTCACGGGTAGGATTTCCCAGGGAGATGCTTACCGATCAAGGGACCGAATTTATGTCTCGCCTAATGAAGGCTCTCTGCAGCAAAATGCAGGTGACTCGTATGGTATCGAGTGCGTATCACCCACAGACCAATGGTTTGTGTGAGCGCTTTAATGGTACCCTCAAACAGATGCTCCGCATGCTGGTTGAGACCCAGGGACGCGATTGGGAGCGGTACCTCCCACACCTGCTATTTGCCTACAGAGAAGTCCCGCAGGCCTCAACGGGGTTCTCCCCCTTTGAGCTCCTGTATGGCAGGCGAGTCCGGGGACCCCTTGGGTTGATAAGAGAATCCTGGGAAGATGAGCCAAACCCCACGGAAGTGTCCATCGTGGATTATGTCATGCGCTTCCGCGACAAGATGCAGACCTTGACGCAGTTGGTGCATGACAACATGACGCAGGCTCAGGCTGACCAGAAGCACTGGTACGACCAGAACGCCCGGGAGCGGACCTACCAGGTGGGTCAAAAGGTGTGGGTGCTGGTCCCCGTACCAAAGGATAAGCTTCAGGCAGCCTGGGAAGGCCCGTACGTCGTGCACCAACGGCTCAACCCAGTCACCTACGTGGTCACGCTTGACCACACTCGGGGTAGGCGCAAGGCCTTTCACGTCAACATGATGAAGGCCCATCACGAACGTGAAGCCTGCGTCCTACCAGTCTGCAACCTGCCCGAGGACGGGGAGGAGTATCCCCTCCTGGACATGCTGGCCCAAGCCAAGGCCAATGGGTCCATTGAGGACATGGAGGTAAATGCCTCGCTAACCGTCTCCCAGCGGTTGCAGTTGCTGACCACTCTGGAACCCTTCCGGGCCGAGTTCACTAACCGACCCGGAAGGACCAAGTTGGCAGTCCACGAGGTGGACACCGGGAATCATGCCCCATTACGGCGGACACCTTATCGGATCTCTGAGGAGGTGCAGCAGATTATGCACCAGGAGATCAATGAGATGTTGCAGCTGGGGGTGATCCGACCGTCCAAAAGCGCGTGGGCCTCACCTGTAGTTCTCGTGCCAAAAAAGGATCGGACCACCCGGTTCTGCATGGACTACAGGGGGCTCAACGCCATCACTACTTCTGATGCGCACCCAATAGCACGCATCGAGGATCTACTGGAGCGGTTGGCGAATGCCAAGTACATATCCATCATGGATTTAAGCCGGGGATACTGGCAGATTCCCATGAGCCCTGCGGCGCAGGAGAAATCCGCCTTTATCACCCCTTTTGGACTGTAAGAGTCCACGGTCATGCCTTTCGGCATGAAGAATGCCCCTGCCACTTTTCAGCGGATGGTCAACCACCTGCTTCAGGGACTGGAGGAGTACGCTGTGGCGTACCTGGACGACATTGCCGTCTTCAGTTCCACCTGGGAGGAACACCATCAGCATCTCCAGGAGGTGCTCAAGCGTATTCACCAGGCAGGTCTGACCATCAAGCCGGGAAAATGCCAGATGGGCATGAGGGAGGTCCACTACCTGGGGCACCGGGTAGGCGGGGGTTCCATGAGTCCAGAGCCGAGAAAGTGGACGCGATCGTGTCCTGGCCCACCCCCAGGACCAAAAAGCAGGTGAAGTCCTTCCTGGGCACTGCAGGGTACTATAGGCGTTTCGTACCGAACTATAGCGCCATTGCAAAACCCTTGACGGACCTCACCAAGGGCGGTCTACCCCAAACAGTCAGCTGGACAGATGGCTGTGAGGCGGCATTCCGAGCTTTGAAAACAGCCCTGTGCAGCTCTCCAGTGTTGAAAGCCGTCGACAGCAGTCGGCCATTCCTGGTACATACTGATGCCAGCGAATTTGGCCTCGGTGCTGTACTCAGCCAGGTTGATTCGGGGAACCAGGAGCACCCCGTGTTGTACCTGAGCCGGAAACTTCTGCCGAGGGAAGTGGCATACTCCACCATCGAGAAGGAGTGCCTGGCCATGGTCTGGGCACTGCAACGTTTGCAGCCCTACCTGTACGGGCGCACCTTCAAGGTGGTCACCGACCACAACCCTCTGAGCTGGCTGCACACAGTGTCCGGAACCAATGGTAGGTTGCTACGCTGGAGCCTTGCCCTACAGCAGTATGATTTTGCCGTACAACACAAGAAAGGCAGCGATCATGGGAATGCTGATGGGTTGTCACGAAGTGGCGAACCCGCTGAGGTGCGCATGGCGGATTACCGACAGGTCATGCTTCCGTAGCGCCCTCTAAGGAGGGGACATGTGATGATATCTACATTTAGCAGCCTGTGTATAGCTGCGCTTTCCTTCCCCCAGCCTGCACTCAGGCTTAGTGTAATCTGAGCTGCCAGCGCTGGAGTTTCCCTCCTCACCGCAGGGGTCTGCATTGTCTGCCCATGTGCTTTTCCTCTCATAGACAATAATGGGAATTCATTCATTCGGTGTCTTGGATCAATGTCATCAGTGTCTTGGATCTGTGTCATCAGTGTTTTAGATCAGTGTCATCAGTATTTTGGAACAATGTCATCAGTGTCTTGGATCAATGTTATCGGTGTCTTGGATCAGTTTTATCAGTTTCTTGGATCAGTGTCATCAGTGTCTTGGATCATTGTCATCAGTGTCTTGAATCAGTGTCATCAGTTTCTTGGATCAGTTTCATCAGTATCTTGGATCCGTGTCATCAGTGTCTTGGATCAGTGTCATCAGTATCTTGGATCAATGTCATCAGTGTCTTGGATCAGTGTCATCAGTGTTTTGGATCAGTGTCTTGGATCAATGTCATCAGTGTCTTGTATCAGTGTCAACAGTGTTTTGGATCATTGTCAGCAGTGTTTTGGATCAGTGTCATCAGTGTTTTGGATCAGTGTCTTCAGTGTTTTGACTCAGTATCATCAGTGTCTTGGATCAGTGTCATCAGTGGTTTTTATCAGTGACATCGGTGTCTTGGATCAGTGTCATCGGTGTCTTGGATTAGTGTCATCAGTGTCTTGGATCAGTGTCATCGGTGTCTTGGATAAGTGTCATCAGTGTCTTGGATCAGTGTTATCAATGTTTTGGATCAGTGTCATCAGTGTCTTGGATCAGTGTCATCAGTATCTTGGATCAATGTTATCAGTGTCTTGGATCAGTGTCATCAGTGTCTTGGATCATTGTCATCAGTGTCTTGAATCAGTGTCATCAGTTTCTTGGATCAGTTTCATCAGTATCTTGGATCCGTGTCATCAGTGTCTTGGATCAGTGTCATCAGTATCTTGGATCAATGTCATCAGTGTCTTGGATCAGTGTCATCAGTGTTTTGGATCAGTGTCTTGGATCAATGTCATCAGTGTCTTGTATCAGTGTCAACAGTGTTTTGGATCATTGTCAGCAGTGTTTTGGATCAGTGTCAGCAGTGTTTTGGATCAGTGTCATCAGTGTTTTGGATCATTGTCTTGGATCAATGTCATCAGTGTCTTGTATCAGTGTCAACAGTGTTTTGGATCATTGTCAGCAGTGTTTTGGATCAGTGTCATCAGTGTTTTGGATCTGTGTCATCAGTGATTTGGTTCAGTGTCTTCAGTGTTTTGAATCAGTGTCATCAGTATCTTATATCAGTGTCATTGGTGTCTTGGATTAGTGTCATCGATGTCTTTGATCCGTGTCATCGGTGTCTTGGATCAGTGTCATCAGGGTTTTGGATCAGTGTCATCAGTGTTTTAGATTAGTGTCATCGTTGTTTTGGATCAATGTCGTCAGTGTCTTGGATCAGTGTCATTAGGGTTTTGGATCAGTGTCATCAGTGTTTTGGATCAATATTATCAGTGACTTGGATCAGTGTCATGAGTATGTTGGATCAGTGTCATCAGTGTCTTGGATCAGTGTCATCAGTGTTTTGGATCAGTGTCATCAGTGACTTGGATCAATGTCATCAGTGTTTGGGCTGTGCGTCTGTTTTTACCATCATTGTGGTCATCAGTGTTTTTCAGGGATGAATAAATAAATGACAAAGCTTCTTCTAAATTTTTAATGGTAAACACTGCAGCACACAAACTCTACATTGCTGGCATCCATGTGCTAGACGTGTTTTTCACAGACCCTTAGACTTTTATTGTCATTTTTCATCAGTGATACAGACATGTCTCTGTAACAATAACACACGGTCTCTGAAAAAAGATATGTTTACAGGAGCATAGATTAGAATGGATATGTGTTGTGTCCGTGAAAAAACGCTTATAACATGCACGTTTGAGGTCTGAGACCGATTAGAGGAGTGCTCAGCCAGCTAATGAGGCCGCCTTTACATCTACACTTACTACAAAGAGGAGGTACTCAGCAATTGTTTTGAAGCATCAAACCTAAAACATTTATATGTCACAAGATAAAAGCGACTTCTTTAAGAAACCTTTAAGGCTACTCAAGTATGTGCTGTACTTTTTAAGATGAAAACCAAGACCATGTAGTGCTATAGAAAGGATTATGATGGTGTATGAAAATACAATGTTGAAAGTCATGTTAGCCACTTTATTGGCCATTTTTATCTTGAAAAGTATTGTGGAAGATTATCTGCTTAGCAGTAGGTAAAATGGGATCAAATGCTGTAGGAGGCCGTGACACAGACGTTATCCCCAAACAAGGCTTGTTCTGTTCTTTACTGTTGATGTGCAAAATATTAGTAATTAGATGGGTTTTACCAGAGATTTGTCTTTAACCCCCCCCTCTGCCATCAGGCATACTACTCCGTCCATGTGACCTTAGACTTAATTCCCTTGGACGGAATAGTACGTCATCGGCGATGGGCCGCGCTCATGGGGGGAAGCGCAGCCGAGTGTCAGCTGATTCACACAGCTGACACCTGGCACTAAGTGCCTTGAGTGCTCCCGGCACTTTAACCCCCAGAACACTGCGATCAAACAAGATCGCAGCGTTTCGGAGCCTGCGCAGGGGCTTTCCCTTTGTATCGAAGACCCTACGGCGTGACACGTGGTCCCGATCGTTGCCATGGAGACCCGATGTCGTCATGACGACATCCGGGTCTCCAGAGCTGAGAAACTTCCTGTCATGCGCAGTGCATGTCAGGAAGTCCCACAGGTCAGTGTGCACTGAGTGCGGCGCTGACAGCTTCTGTAGCATGCAGATGCTGCTTCATCTGCATGCTATAGAAGCGATCAGCCTGCAAAAAATGATTGTCCCATAGTGGGACAAAGTGTAGAACATAGAATGAAGTATAAATAGCAAATAATAACATTTTTAAATAATTGTAAAAAAATATATATATAAACAAAATAAAAATCAATATTTATTCTATCACTAAATAAATATTTGAATAAAAACATCTAAACAATAAAAGTACACATATTTGGTAATATTTGTTATCGCTGCGTCAGTACGACCGAACCTATAAAACTGTCCCACTAGTTAACCTCTTTAGTGAACACCATAAAAAAACAAGGCAAAAAACAATGCTTTATCATTATACTGCCGAACAAAAAGTGGAATAACACGCAATCAAAAAGACAGTTATAAATAAACATGGTACCTCTGAAAACATCATCTTGCCCCGCAAAAACGAGCCCCCATACAACATCATCAGCGAAAAAATTAAAAAGTGATAGCTGTCAGAATAAAGCGATACAAAAACAATTATTTTTTCTATAAAATAGTTTTTATTATATAAAAGCGCCAAAACATAAAAAAGATATAAATGAGGTATCACTGTAATCCTACTGACCCGAAGAATAATACTGTCTTATCAATTTTACCACATCTGGAACGGTGTAAAGACCACCGAAAAGAAATTAATGAACTAATGGCTTTTGCTCATTCTGTCTCCCAAAACTCAGAATAAAAAGTGATCAAAAAAGTCATGTGCCCGAAAATTGTACCAATAAAAATGGCAACTCGTCCCGCAAAAAACAAGACCTCACATGACTCTGTGGGCCAAAATATAGAAACATTATAGCTCTCAAAATGTGATGCAAAAACAATTTTTTAGTGTGTGACAGCTGCCAAACATAAAAACCCGCCATAAAAACTCGCTATAAATAGTAAATCAAACCCTCCTTTATCACCCCTTCAGTTAGAGAAAAATAGTAAAATTAAAAAAAATGTATTTTTTTCCATTTTCCCATTAGGGTTAGAGTTGGGCTAAAGTTAGCGTAAGGGTTGGTGCTAAACTTAGGGTTGGGGCTAAACTTAGGGTGAGGGTTAGGACTAAAGTTAGGGTTAGGGTTGGGGCTAAAGTTAGGGTTAGGGTTGGGGCTAAAGTTAGGGTTAGGACTAAAGTTAGGGTTAGTGTTGGAGCTAGAGTTGAGGTTAGGGTTTGGATTAGGTTACGGTTGGGATTAGGGTTAGGAGTGTGTTAGGGTTAGGTTTGTGGTTAGAGTTATGGTTAGGGTTGGGATTAGGGTTAGGGGTGTGTTGCGGTTAGGGTTGGAGTTAAAATTGGTTTTTATTCTCTTCTTAGGCACATCAGGGGCTCTGCAAGCGCAACATGGCATCTGATCTCAAGTCCAGCCATTTCTGCATTGAAAAAGTCAAACGGTGTTTCTTCCCTTCCGATTACCCCCACATATGGGGTATCAGCATACTCAGGACAAATCGCACAACTTTTGGGGTCACATTTCTCCTGTTACCCTTGGGAAAATAAAAAATTGGGGGCGTAAAGATCATTTTTGTGAAAGCAATATGATTTTTGATTTTTCGGCTCTACGTTACAGACCTCTGTGAAGCACTTGGTGGTTCAAAGTGCTCACCACACATCTCGATAAGTTCCTAAGGGGGTCTGCTTTCCAAAATGGTGTCACTTGTGGGGGTTTCCACTGGTTAATCACATCAGGGGCTCTCCAAACGCGACATGGCGTCCGAACTCAATTCCAGCCAATTTTGCATTGAAAAGTCAATTGACGCTCTTCCATGCGCCCAAACAGTGGTTTACCAGCATATATGGGGTATCAGCGTACTCAGGACAAATTGTACAGCTTTTGGGGTCCAATTTCTCCTGTTACCCTTGGTAAAATAAAACAAATTGGATCTAAAGTAAATTTTTTGTGAAAAAAATTAAATGTTCATTTTTTTAAACATTCCTAAAATTCCTGTGAAGTACCTGAAGGGTTAATTAACTTATTGAATGTGGTTTTGAGTACCTTCATGGGTGCAGTTTTTAGAATGGTGTCACTTTTGGTTATTTTCTTTCATATGGACCCCTCAAAGTGAAGAATGGTGTAAATTTTGGGTATTTTCTATCATACAGACCCCTCAAAGTGACTTCAAATGTGATGCGGTCCCTAAAAAAATGATGTTCTAAAAATGAGAAATTGCTGTTTAATTTTTAACCCTTATAACTTCCTAACAAAAAAAAAATTTGTTTCCAAAATTGTGGTGATGTAAAGTAGACATGTGGGAAATGTTACTTAATAAGTATTTTGTGTGACATATCTCTCTGATTTAAGGGAATGAAAATTCAGAGTTGGAAAATTGTGAAATTTTCAAAATTTTCACCAAATTTCCATTTTTTTTCACAAATAAAAGCAAGTCATATCAATGAAATTTTACCACTATCATGAAGTACAATATGTCTCGAGAAAACAAAGTCAGAATCACCAGGATCCATGGAAGTGTTCCAGAGTTATTACCTCATAAAGGGACAGTGGTCAGAATTGTAGAAATTGGCCCAGTCATTAACATATAAACCACACTTGGGGATAAAGGGGAAAAGGCTATGTACTTCTTCCCCTGCATGAAGTTGACTAATTATCCAGTAAGTAGGGAACAACATCTTGTGGGGGAAAAAACACAGCCTCACAATTGCTTAGAACAGGCTTTCTCCTGTGTGAGACACGTAATGATAGACAGCCCTGTTCTGAATACAGAACTAAGGGTGATCACAAATTACCCGGAAGAGAGAAGAGATGAGTGTGATTACAAATATGTTTTAGCTTTTCTCTCACAGCAGTCAATGTGGGGGAAGAGACAAGACAGCCCTGTGAAAGGAGAGCTACAGATCTGTTTTAACGTTACAAATCTCTACTGTACAGCCCCTTCCCTCCTTCCTGACTGCTGTGGGATGAAATCTTCATTTTTCCACACAGACCATTGCTCACATGCACGAGTATAGTGACTAAGATTGATCATTGTGTAGTTTGCTATGCACATACATTCTTTTGAACGTAGCCTAATACATTTTGGCAGTATAAACCTATGTTCTTTACAAATGTAGTCTGCAGATGATGCGTAAGGACATGTTGTAAATGGAGTCTTTACTAATTGTAGCATGCATTTGCATGTGTGTAGTCATTCTAGTAGGGCATCCCTTGGATAAATGTCATGTATAGATAATCGGATAAATCTACAACAAATCAAATTCGAGTTGAGTTCACTAAAATTTCATAAACCCTTAAAATTCAAATTTGCGATTTGATTAGTGCAGATAGTGAAAAAAATGCTGGATGCAATTTCACCCACTGCTAAAGAGTCAAGTAGCGGACTACTGATCTCGACCATGGTCAGACAGGTATCCCCATAATGTTCTACAATTATCACATGACATTCTTTAGTGCAGCCAATCAGGATGGACTTTCACAGCCAGTATAAAAGTTAGGGGCTGGCTAAGAAGTGCAATCTTTATTTACGGCGTAAAGATAGGAGGTCAGAGTGCACAGCTCATTCCACATGGGGACAGAAAAAGGACTTCATTGGATTGTGTTGTATTAGTTTTGTAGGTTGCAATCAATGAGAAGAGAGACAGGACAGGTGGCAGTGGAAAGGTGTGTAGAACGTTTTGTTGTCCCCAATACTGTATCCAAACTGTTTTACAGCCAAAAGATTAATAATATGGTGTATCTTTTATCTTTTTCTTTCTTTCTTTCTTTCTCTCACTTTTCTCTTCTCTTCTCTTTTCTCTTTTTTCTTTTCTTTCCTCTTTTCTCTCATTCTTCTCTTTTTCTTTCTTTCCTTCTTTTCTTTCTTTCTCTTCACTTTTCCTCTCTTCCTCTTTTTTCTTTTCTTTTCCTCTTTTCCTTTTCTTATTCTTCTTCTTTTTCTTTCTTTTCCCTCTTCTTTTCCTTTTTTCTTCCTCCACTTTTCTCTTCTCTTTTCTCTACTTTCTTTTTTCTTTCTCTTCTTCTCACTTTTCTCTTCATCTTTTCTTCTTTCTCTCACTTTTCTCTTCTCTCCTTTTTCTTTCTTTCTTCATTTTCTTTCTCTTTTCTTTTTTCTTTCTTTCTTTCCTCTTTTCTTACTTCCTATTCTTTCTTTTCCTCTTTTCTTTCTTTCCTCTTTTCTTCTTCCCTTTTCTTTTCTCTCACTTTTTCTCTTCTCTTTTTTTCTCTTTTCTTTCTTTCTTCCTTCCTTCCTTTCTCAGCTTTTAGTTATAAACGATAAACCATATTGGATACAGTACTGGAGGACAACACAATGTTCTAAGCACCTTTCCATAGTAATTGCACTATGTGACTTTTGCAGTGAATACATTCGCATGAAATAAAAAAGTTTTGAAAAATTTGCTGAGTCTGGAGAATTAGAATTTCTAAAGCTTTTAATCTTGTATTTAATTGTGTTTGATGCTAGAGAGATGCTCAGTGCGTACTGCTTTTTAGCTGCTACATACTACATATATTTATTTCACAATTTGCTTTGAGTGTATCAGATTAAAGTCTAATATTATTTACTTAAGAAATTCTAAAAGCAGTGTAGTGAAAACCAGTCCTCTGGATGTTGCTTTAATCCATAAATGGATTTAGAATGGACAATATTAGAAGTTTTCATGCCAAGAAATACAGATATGGAGCTGGCAGTTCACTGATGGATAGCGCGCAGTTACAGAGACGGGTAGGTAAACTCCTAGGTGTTTCCCTGGAAACATAACACAGCGACTGAGTTGTTGATGAAGCTGTCCAAGTGACAGGTTTGAAGTTGAAGCCCGGGCAAAGCCAACATCCATTACCCAATATGGCCTCACTGCGGGGAACAACTCCCAGTTTGGACTGACTTATGAAGTCTTAAATGTTAAAGAGAATGCGCCTCTAGCGTGATGTGAGACTGAAATTGAAAAACCCGGACTGCTAGAAAGATTTCAATTGCTTGATTTGCTGAATTTTTAACTGTCTCACAAACTCAGAGAGATAGTCTAGTGTTACATGAAACCAACTGTATTACAACCAATAAATATCAGGATGACGTGTGCCCCAAATACTGTTCATTGGGAATTCCGTGCCACTGTTCATCAATCTACTGTATGTTTGAAAAAAGAACGCTTGTCACTTATTAAAGTGCATTTTGTCTGAAGCCACTGACTGGTTAATCTATGTGGGGACCAGTGGGCGTTCAAATTGTAAATCAAAGGGTCAGCCTCAGGTTTCTGAGCAAATTCTCTGTAAAATGTTCTGTCTAATTAGTGTAGGAGTTTTCAGACTTAAAGGGTAATCCCATCTCCAAGATCCCATTCAATATGTTGTAGATGTAATAATAATAATATTAGAAAATAACTTCAAATAAAAATTAGAAATGTAGCAAAGTTCTCCTGATTAGCTATGTTGCTTACTCCATGTGCAGGGCATTGCAGTAGTGTCATGGGGATACCACAACAGAGTGGGGTCAGCTTCTGGAGACACATACACCTGCCGTAGTTAGGACAGCTTCACCATCCTATTAGCAGTTTTGGCTTTCTTTGATCTGGTGCTGCAAGGGTTAAACTGCTTTGTTGGAATCCTAGAGTGCTCTGTCTTTGGTGGTATCAACTGTTCTGAGTTCATTACTCACAGCAGGTATAGGAACCCTCCTCCTTGCTTCAGACTTTGCCAGTGATAGTTCATTCTGCCTGGTTTGGTGTTGAATTAGTAGTTTGCATTTTTGGAGAGTTGTTCTGTGGATTGCTGCTTGGAGTTGGTTTGAGTGCTTATCCTTATCCTCACCTATTTGGTTTCTCCTACCTATCCCTCCCTCATGTTCTACTCTGTTGTTTTGTAAGTGTATTTGTATGATTTTAGTTTTCTTTTATCGCTGTCTATCTTCCCTTGTCTGTCTGGTTAGCGTAATTCTATACACTTCACCCCTCACCTTCCTGGGTAGGGGAGGGAACTGATAAGGGCTAAGATAGGAGCATATCAAGGTATGTGACCCGGGTGTCTCCACCTTCTGTGGTAATCTGGGGGACAGGGCTAGACTAGGGCGTTCTCTAGTTTGAAGGATCAGGTAAGCACCCACGGTCCCTTGTCACTGTGTGATAAGTAGCATAGGTATGCATGGCTACAACCACTAACAACTAACTAACTGTCACTGTACAGTATGAGTGGTCATAACCATGGGGATACCTAAGAAATGGCAATGCCCTGCACATGGGGTAAGCGACATATCTAATCAGGAGAACTATTCTATTTGTAGGTTTTTGATAATATTATTACACCTACTCCATATTGGTATAGGATATTGGAGATGGGAATACCCTTTTAAATACAAAGTCAACATGAATGTACCCTAATCTAGACTTTCTGTCAAGAAGTTTTAATTATTCCAAACAATGTGTATTTTATGTCAAAACATGACCATTTGGGGCACTGTTCTACTAACGTAATCTCATAAAATGTGAGTTTGGAAATCATATACCGCCATCAATTCAGTGTGAGGATCTTGACTGGTGATAGCTGCTTAGAATACATTATTAAAAAATAGTCCAAAGTAGGAAACTTTTGTGACTCTACATCATTTAAAAACCTTATTAGTGAGCTTTAATGCGCGTGGCGAAGATTGGATATTTTTGTAGTAGAACTTTTAAAACGCCACTTTGCAAATGCTTTTAGCTCAAGTTTACGCAATGAACCGATGTGTAATCTGCAAATAAAACCGTCTACGTCTCCTGCTGTATCACAACCATTTCAATATCAGGATTTGAGCATGAAATGAATATTACATAGAATTAGAACCATTGATTAAACCTAATAATAAGCATCAGGGCTGGTGGCATCTCGGGGTCTCCTCATTATGGGCACTTCATTTTGATACACTAATAGTATCAGTTTGTGTTTATGTGTTTATTCATTCATTTGATGAAACGCCATGAACCATTAAAATATAAGATATGCAATTTATTAGATTAATGAAAAAATGTACAAACATCTTAGCGGTCTCTGTTCATCAAACTATTTTTCAGTCCTTTAACCCCTTCACGAAATATGACATATTTACGTCATATTTCATGTCACTGATTATGGTGCAGGCTCCGCGCTGAGAATGTATCTTTCATCACACATGATGATTGATTGTTGACCAGTTAAATCCCTCTGACAGCGGGATCTAACACTCACCGACTGGAAGCGCTTCACAAATCCCGCCCATCAGCGTCCCTGTCGTGTAATTGGGGGGGCGCCGATGGGTGTCATGAAAGTCGGAAGTTGGCACAAGACCCTCCTGCCTGTCATTAGATACTCCTGTGAATACCGGCTTGTGGCCGACGTTCATAGGAGATCATGATTTCTGCTACACAGAGCAGGACTGAAGTATGTGTAGCACAGGCGATCGGATGATCGCAGCTTCAAGTCTCCTAAGGAGAATATTGAAGCCAGTAGAAAAAAAAGTTATTAAAAATATTCAAAAAATAAAAGAAACATAAATTTCAAATTACCCCTCTTTTGCCCCATTTAAAATAAAATAATTAAAAAATACACATATTTGGTAATGCTGCATTTAGAAATGTCCGATCTATCAAAATATAAAGTAAATTAATGTTTTTTTGTAACTGGCATAATGAGAAAAAAAATGAAAATCCAGAATTTTTTTGGGGGGGTGCCTAAATATTGCAATAAATTGCAATAATGGGTGATTAAAACATCATATACTATCTCAAAAGGCACAAGCTGAAGGGTTTACAGTGGCCCTCACAGTCCCCTGATCATTGAAAATCTGTGACTAGTCCTCAAAATAGCAGAGGATGGAAGATGACCCAGGAATCTCACAGAACTGGGGGAATTCTCCAAGGAAGAATGGAGGAAAATCCCTCAGACAAGAACTGAAAGACTCTTGTATGGCTACAAAAAGTGTTTACAAGCTGTGATACTTTCAAAAGGGGGTGCTACTAGGTAGTAACCATGCAGGGTGCCCAAACTTTTGCATCAACGAATTTTCCTTTATGTAATTTTTAAAATGGATAAGATGAAAATGTATATTTTTTGGCCTAAAATACAAAGGAAATGTGTCATCTCTAATTGTAGGCCTTTTAGAGATCATTTAATCTTCAGTTTACTTAACTGTTCATAATAACGGTAATTTTGATCAGGGGTGCCCAAACTTTTCATGCCACTGGTTATTGCGCACCGTACAGCAATAGTCGTTTTCTTCTATTTCTAGCTTGTTTATTCCCATTGTTTGTGCACAGACCCCATTCAGGATGCTTATAAATGTTTCCCATTTCCTTTCTGTTCTAATATTTTCAAGGACAGTGTCCCAGCTTATAGCCATTAGATCATGTTTTCCTGAAGTTTAGTGTCCTTGTAAATCCTCAACTATAAATCTTATTAAAGGATAAGTAAAAACATTTTGTTTTGTGATCTGTTATGATTCGGTAACCAAGGAGGATAATAGAGAAATAGGCTAGGCAAACAAACACCCAGAGAGGTTGGTAACTTAGCGGATTGCAGACCCCTTGTCATGTGTGCATTGCCACGAAGATCGTCGCGGTTGCACATTTTGACTTCTCACAGCTGAGCTGCTGTTTCTTTGTGTTTGGCAGCTAGGGAGTTAATTCTGTCTGTGCTCGGTTCTGGGACTGGGTGCAGTTTCTCCCGGCTGCAATTGATTGTTTGTTGATTGGTTTCCTTTAAATTCCTGGTTGTCTGCTTGGGGAGTTGCCAGTGAAACCTTCATGCAGACCACAGATAGGAATGAATCTGTATAGACTTTAGTTGTGAGCTCCTTAGTTGTTCTAAGCTCAACTTGGTTAGAGTTTATTTCCCAGACCATTTATTTTCCTTTGGTGTTTGAGTGTGTATGCAAGCGAGTGTTATCCTGTCTGTCTTATATGTCTAATCTGTGTATTTAGCTAAGATCAGCCCATATCCCTTTGGTGGTAGTCAGGATCCTTCTTAGGACTGATTACAGGGTTCAGGGTCTGATAGGAGACAGGGTTAGGTTGGAGACTTGGACCTCTGAACCATTATCAGTACCTCCAAGGTGAGGGATTAGTTAGGACCCCAGTTCAGGGTCAGGTTAGATCCCGGTCCACCTCTTTCCTGTTTCAGCTCATCAAGTCCTCAAGATTAACCCTGAGTTCAGCAGATATCGTGTCAGGTAAATCTATTCTATACTTACATGCTGATGTTGCTATACTATTGTTGTATAGAGTGTTGTTCCTGTATTAATAGTTTACTGACATTGTATACATATCATTAGACAGCGTGACATTTTCACTGGCCTTAAAAATTATCTCCAGTTACCATGGATCCAGTAGCCCAGCTGGCTCTGCAGTTGCAGGGATTATCCATGGAGCTGACGGACATTAAGTCCAAAGTTTTGTCTCCCCTGGAGCAAACCAGAGTTGAACCTAAGGTTGCTCTCCCGGACAGGTTCACTGGTGGGCGAGACAAATTTTTCACCTTCCGGGAGGCATGTAAATTGTATTTTCGGCTTCGGCCTCGATCATCAGGGAGTGAGGAGCAGAGAGTGGGAATTGTTATCTCACTTCTGCAAGGGGACCCTCAATCCTGGGCATTTTCCCTTCCTCCGGGATCCCCGGCTCTACTGTCTGTAGATCAATTTTTTACTGCCCTGGGATTGGTATATGATGACCCAGATCGGGTCTCTCTTGCTGAGACAAAATTACGTAAGATACAGCAGGGAGATCGTCCGGCAGAGGAATTTGCTTCTGAGTTTCGTAGATGGGCCACAGATACTCAGTGGAATGACCCAGTTTTGTCATGGGCTTTCTGATAAATTAAAAGACGTTTTGGCTCAGTATGAGTCTCCTCCTTCTCTGGAGGCTGCTATGGCCTTAGCTATCCGTACTGATAGACGGCTTCGGGAGAGGGGTGAGGTAACCCCACTCCCTGTTGTTTCTCCACCTACCACTAAAGTCCCTTATGTTGAGGTTCCCCTTGTCTGTTCGGATGAGCCTATGCAGTTGGGAGGGACATCATTTCGTAGGAGGGGATTGGCGGTATGCCGCAGGACTAGAAGATGTTTTTTCTGCGGGAAAGAGGGACATTTTGTTGGAGAATGTCCATCCCGTGCCTTGTTGAGCCAAAAGTCGCCGGAAAACTGTTAATCCCAGGTTGTGTGGTGGACGACAACCTGGGAGTATGTATTTCATCCGCCAGTTCTTCTCAGTTCCTTGTACCAGTGGAGGTGGTAGTTGGTACGAGAGTGGAGAGATTGTCTGTTCTTCTTGATAGTGGTTCCGGGCTAATCTGGTTGATGCTCAGTTTGCTCAGGCTCAAGGTATGCATCTGAGTGTATTGGTCAAACCGATCCCTATATTCTCCATTGACGCCAGGCCTCTCGGCCAAGGTAGCTTTGTTCATGATGTTCATAACATTGACCTTCGGGTAGGGGCAATACATAGGGAACAATTATCTTGTTATGTGTTGGAGGGTCTACCTACTCCCATTGTGTTGGGACTTCCTTGGTTGGTTAAACATAACCCTGTGATTAATTGGCAGTCCAGAGAAATAAGCCAATGGGGTGAGTTTTGCAAAAGCAACTGCATGAACACAGTCATCAGTGCGGTCGTGCCTAGTACATTGCCTCCTTTTTTGGAGGATTTTGGGGATGTTTTCTCTGAGGAGGGGTGTCAGGAGTTGCCTCCTCATCGCGTGTATGACTGCTCTATTAATCTCCTTCCTGATGCTAAGTTGCCTAAAGCTAGGTTGTATAATCTTTCTGGTCCTGAGAGGCAGGCTATGAAAGATTATATTTCTGAAAGTCTGGCCAAAGGGCATATTAGACCTTCATCTTCCCCAGTAGCCGCGGGGTTCTTCTTTGTGAAGAAGAAAGATGGAGGCCTACGCCCTTGCTTGGATTTCCGCGAACTTAATCGGATTACTGTTCGAGATCCGTATCCACTCCCTCTTATTCCTGATCTCTTCAATCAAATTGTTGGCGCCAAATGGTTTTCTAAATTGGATCTCAGGGGGGCGTATAATCTGATTAGGATAAAAGAGGGGGATGAGTGGAAAACGGCGTTTAACACGCCGGAGGGACATTATGAGAACCTAGTCATGTCTTTTGGTCTGACTACTGCACCAGCAGTATTCCAACATTTTGTTAATGACATTTTTCGTCACCTTGTGGGGCTGTTTGTGGTTGTATATTTGGACGACATTTTAATTTACTCGCCAGATCTTGTGTCTCATCAGGAGCATGTGAGACAGGTGTTGCAGATCTTGCGAGACAATAAATTATACGCCAAACTGGAGAAGTGTGTATTTGCCGTACAGGAACTTCAGTTTTTGGGTTTTTTGGTGTCAGCCTCCGGTTTCCGTATGGACCCTGAAAAGGTGAGAGCAGTGCTTGAATGGGATCAGCCAGGGGATCTTAAGGCTCTGCAGCGTTTTTTGGGGTTTGCTAACTACTACCGGAAATTTATTTGTAATTTCTCATCTGTCGTCAAACCTCTCACTGACATGACAAGAAAAGGGACGGATTTTTCTAAATGGTCGGACAAAGCTTGCCAAGCCTTTTCCTCTTTGAAGAAATGTTTTGCTTCGGCACCCGTTCTCATCCAACCAGATGCATCTCAGCCGTTCATTGTGGAGGTGGATGCGTCTGACGTAGGGGTGGGTGCTATATTGTCCCAGGGTCCGTCCCCTGGTAAATGGCATCCGTGCGCTTTCTTTTCTAAGAAATTGTCGTCCGCCGAAAGGAATTATGATATCGGCAATAGGGAACTTTTGGCCATTAAGTTAGCTTTTGAAGAATGGCGTCACTTTTTGGAGGGGGCAGTCCACCCGGTTACCGTTATTACTGATCACAAGAACCTGTTGTATTTGGAATCCGCTAAGCGTCTGAATTCCAGACAAGCTCGATGGTCGTTGTTTTTTACCAGGTTTAATTTTGTCGTCACTTATCGCCCGGGGTCTAAGAATGTAAAGGCTGATGCCTTGTCTCGCAGTTTCCCAGGGGCCGGGAAAACGGATGACCTGAGTCCTATCCTTCAGGAGGGGGTGGTAGTGTCGGCTGTATTTTCTGAGCTTGAGGAGGAGGTGTTAGAGGCACAGGGGGACGCCCCTGCAGGACCTCCAGGGAGACTGTTTGTCCCAAATCTGTTGAGACAAAAGGTTATTGAGGCACATCATAATTCTGCTCTAGCAGGACATCCAGGGAGTAAGGCTACTTTAGATCTCCTTTCTCGCCGGTTTTGGTGGCCTAATGCTAATAAAGATGTTATAACTTTTGTCGCGTCATGTGGGGTGTGTGCTCGCTCTAAAACCCCTCATACCCGTCCGTCTGGGACCCTTTTACCCTTGAAACTTCCGGAGCGTCCATGGACTCATTTATCTATGGACTTCATTACGGACCTTCCTCCGTCGTCAGGGAATACTGTCATACTGGTGGTTGTTGACAGGTTCAGTAAGATGGCACATTTCGTTGCTCTTCCTGCACTCCCTAATGCTAAAACTCTGGCGCAGGTGTTCATTAGGGAGATCGTTAGACTTCATGGGTTGCCTTCTGATGTGGTGTCAGATAGGGGGTCTCAGTTTGTGTCCAAATTTTGGAGGGCATTTTGTTTACGTCGGGGGATGCAATTGTCATTTTCCTCGGCTTTTCATCCGCAGACCAATGGTCAGACAGAGCGTCTGAATCAGAGCTTAGAGACATATCTCCGGTGTTTTGTCTCAGAGAACCAAGAGGACTGGTCTTCTTTCTTGCCTCTGGCAGAGTTCGCTCTTAACAACAGGCGGAGCGAGTCCACTGGTAAGTTGTCATGGGTGTATCGCCACAAAGATCGTCGCGATTACACACTCTGACTTCTCACAGCTGAGTTGCTGTTTCTTTGTGTTTGGTAATGAGGGAGTTAATTTTACCTAGCTCTTTGCTAAGACTAGGTCCAGCCTCGCCCGGCTGCTTTTGATTATGTTCTAATTAGATTCCTTCATATACCTGCCAGTCTGCTTGTTAGATGCCGGAGAAAGCATTCATGTAGTCTAGCAGACTGGATTGGTTCTGAGAATACTTAAGCTAAGAGTTCCTTAGTTGTTTTTACTCTTATAGCTTATAGTTTATCTCTGAGACCTTAGGTGTTCCTACTGTGTGTGAGTGTTGTATGTAAGACTTTATTTCTTGTCTTTCTTGTATGTCTTTCTGTTCATTAACCGTTACCTGTTCATTCCCTTTGGTGGTAATCTGGGTTCTTCTTAGGACTAGATTACAGTTGGCAGGGATTGATAGGAGACAGGGTTTACGCTGGTGGCCTGGACCTCTGTACCTTTAACAGTACCTCCAGGTAGAGGGATTAGTTAGGACCCCAGTTTAGGGTCAGCATAGACCCCGGTCACCCTCTAGCCGGAGACAGCGTATAACGGATTCCGTATTGACCCACTGGACTTTCTGTCAGGTAATTCTATGTTATCATATATCTATGCACATGTTATATTGTATGTTGCCCTTTTGATATAGATTACTGTCATCACATATATATATATCTGCTATACAGCGTGACATTTTCACCGGCCATACTAAAGATTCTCTCCAGCTGTCATGGATCCAGTAGCCCAGCTGGCCCGGCAGTTGCAGGGGTTGTCCATGGAGTTTGCAGACATTAAGTCCAAGGTTTTGTTCCCCCCGGAGCAAACCAGATCTGAACCTAAGGTTGCTCTCCCGGACAGGTTCACTGGTGGGCGGGACAAATTTTTTACTTTCCGGGAGGCATGTAAATTGTACTTTCAGCTGCGGCCTCGGTCATCTGGGAGTGAAGAGCAGAGGTGGGAATTGTTATCTCGCTCTTACAAGGGGACCCTCAATCTTGGGCGTTCTCTATTCCTCCAGGCTCCCCAGATCTCCAGTCAGTGGATCGATTTTTTACTGCCCTGGGTCTGGTATATGATGATCCGGATCGAGTTTCCCTTGCTGAAACAAAGTTACGTAAAATACGGCAAGGAAATCGTCCAGCGGAGGAATATTCTTCTGAGTTCCGTAGATGGGCAACAGATACTCAGTGGAATGACCCAGCTCTTAGGAGCCAGTTTTGTCAAGGGTTGTCCGACAAATTAAAAGATGTGTTGGCTCAGTATGATTCTTCTCCATCACTGGAGGCTGCTATGGCCCTCGCTATTCGCATGGATAGACGAATTCGGGGAAGACGCGAGGTAACTCCGCCTCCCGTGATGACTCCACCTACTACTAAAGTCCCTTATACTGAGGTTCCCCTGGTCTGTTCTGAGGAACCCATGCAGTTGGGAGGGACATCTTTTTGTAGGAGGGAATTGGCGGTGCACCGCAAGACTAGAAGGTGTTTCTTTTGCGGGAGAGAGGGACATTTTGTTGGGGGGTGTCCATCCCGGGCCTCTTTGAGCAAAGGAGTTAACCTGGGAGTGTGTATTTCGTCCCCAAATCCCTCTCAGTTTCTCGTGCCTGCGGAGGTGGTGATTGGTACTAGAACTGAGAGGATTTCTGTTTTTCTTGATAGTGGGTCCGGGGCTAATCTGGTGGACGCTCGGTTTGCCCAGGTGCATGGTATGCAACTGAGTGTATTGGCCAAACCGGTCCCTATAGTCTCTATTGATTCTAGACCTCTCGGTCAAGGTAGCTTGGTACAAGCTGTTCATAACATAGATATTCGAGTAGGGGCAAGACATAAAGAGCAATTGTCTTGTTATGTGTTGGAGGGTCTACCTACTCCTATTGTGTTGGGACTTCCTTGGTTGGCTAAACATAACCCAGTGATTGATTGGCAATCCAGAAAGATAAGCCAGTGGGGTGAATTTTGCAGGAATAACTGCATGAGCACGGTCATCGGTGCGGTTGTGCCTAGGACTTTGTCTCCTTTTCTGGAGGACTTTGGGGAGATGTTCTCAGAGGGGGTGTAAAGAGTTACCTCCTCATCGCGCATATGACTGCTCAATAAAGTTGCTTCCTGATGCCTTATCTCGTACTTTCCCAGGGGCCGGGAAGACGGATGATCCTGTTCCTATTCCTCAGGAGGGAGTTGTAGTGTCAGCTGTATGCTCTGAGCTTGAGGGGGAGGTATTGGGGGCTCAGGGGGACGCCCCGGTGGGACTTCCAGGGAGACTGATAGTTCCAGATCGGTTAAGACTGAAGGTTACGGGGAACCGTTACAAACGGATGGCTGATAGGGGGAGAGTTTCTGGTCTAGATCTGAAGGTGAACGATCTAGTTTGGTTGTCTACCAGGAATATAAAACTTAAAGTTTCCTCCTGGAGGTTGGGTCCCAGATTCATCGGGCCGTACAGGATCAGTTCTATAATTAATCCTGTGGCATTTCGTCTGGACCTCCCTCCTACATTTAAAATTCATAATGTGTTTCACAAGTCATTACTTAAAAAGTATGTGGCACCAGTCATACCGTCACCTCTACCTCCGCCTTCAGTGGTGGTCAATGATAACGTGGAATTTCATGGGTCGAAAATCATTGACTCACGTCTCAGTCGCCGATCCCTTCAGTACTTGGTTCATTGGAGGGGGTATGGTCCTGTGGAGAGGACGTGGGTCCCTGCGTCTGATGTTAACGCAGATCGATTGGTTCGGACCTTTCACACAACTCACCCGGGCAGACCTGGCCCTGAGGGTCCGGAGTCCCCTCGTAGAGGGGGGGGTACTGTCATGGGTGTATCGCCACAAAGATCGTCGCGATTACACACTCTGACTTCTCACAGCTGAGTTGCTGTTTCTTTGTGTTTGGTAATGAGGGAGTTAATTTTACCTAGCTCTTTGCTAAGACTAGGTCCAGCCTCGCCCGGCTGCTTTTGATTATGTTCTAATTAGATTCCTTCATATACCTGCCAGTCTGCTTGTTAGATGCCGGTGAAAGCATTCATGTAGTCTAGCAGACTGGATCGGTTCTGAGAATACTTAAGCTAAGAGTTCCTTAGTTGTTTTTACTCTTATAGCTTATAGTTTATCTCTGAGACCTTAGGTGTTCCTACTGTGTGTGAGTGTTGTATGTAAGACTTTATTTACTTTATTTCTTGTCTTTCTTGTATGTCTTTCTGTTCATTAACCGTTACCTGTTCATTCCCTTTGGTGGTAATCTGGGTTCTTCTTAGGACTAGATTACAGTTGGCAGGGATTGATAGGAGACAGGGTTTACGCTGGTGGCCTGGACCTCTGTACCTTTAACAGTACCTCCAGGTAGAGGGATTAGTTAGGACCCCAGTTTAGGGTCAGCATAGACCCCGGTCACCCTCTAGCCGGAGACAGCGTATAACGGATTCCGTATTGACCCACTGGACTTTCTGTCAGGTAATTCTATGTTATCATATATCTATGCACATGTTATATTGTATGTTGCCCTTTTGATATAGATTACTGTCATCACATATATATATATCTGCTATACAGCGTGACATAAGTCCCCGTTTTTTTGGGGCATATGGTTTTCATCCCCAGTTTTTGTACTTTCAATGGGGGGGGCCCTTCTGGGGTTCCTGAGGAGGAGCGTTTCTCGTCGTCACTTGCTTCTGTGTGGAGAGGTGTATTGAATAATCTGAGTGCGATGGGGAACCGTTACAAACGTATGGCTGATAGGAGGAGAGTTTCTGGTCCAGATCTGAATGTGAACGATCTGGTATGGTTGTCTACCAGGAATATAAAACTTAAAGTGCCCTCCTGGAAACTGGGTCCCAGATTCATCGGGCCGTACAGGATCAGTTCCATAATTAATCCTGTGGCATTTCGTCTGGACCTCCCTCCTACGTTTAAAATTCATAATGTGTTCCACAAGTCATTACTTAAAAGGTATGTGGCACCAGTCATACCGTCACCTCTACCTCCTCCTCCTGTGTTGGTCAATGGTAACTTGGAATTTCAAGTATCAAAGATCATTGACTCACGTCTGAATCGCCGGTCCCTTCAGTACTTGGTGCATTGGAAGGGGTATGGTCCAGAGGAGAGGACGTGGGTCCCTGCGTCTGATGTTAACGCAGATCGTTTGGTTCGGACCTTCCACAGAACTCACCCGGGCAGGCCTGGCCCTGAGGGTCCGGAGGCCCCTCGTAGAAGGGGGGGTACTGTCATGTGTGCATTGCCACGAAGATCGTCGCGGTTGCACATTTTGACTTCTCACAGCTGAGCTGCTGTTTCTTTGTGTTTGGCAGCTAGGGAGTTAATTCTGTCTGTGCTCGGTTCTGGGACTGGGTGCAGTTTCTCCCGGCTGCAATTGATTATTTGTTGATTGGTTTCCTTTAAATTCCTGGTTGTCTGCTTGGGGAGTTGCCAGTGAAACCTTCATGCAGACCACAGATAGGAATTAATCTGTATAGACTTTAGTTGTGAGCTCCTTAGTTGTTCTAAGCTCAACTTGGTTAGAGTTTATTTCCCAGACCATTTATTTCCTTTGGTGTTTGAGTGTGTATGCAAGCGAGTGTTATCCTGTCTGTCTTATATGTCTAATCTGTGTATTTAGCTAAGATCAGCCCATATCCCTTTGGTGGTAGTCAGGATCCTTCTTAGGACTGATTACAGGGTTCAGGGTCTGATAGGAGACAGGGTTAGGTTGGAGACTTGGACCTCTGAACCATTATCAGTACCTCCAAGGTGAGGGATTAGTTAGGACTCCAGTTCAGGGTCAGGTTAGATCCCGGTCCACCTCTTTCCTGTTTCAGCTCATCAAGTCCTCAAGATTAACCCTGAGTTCAGCAGATATCGTGTCAGGTAAATCTATTCTATACTTACATGCTGATGTTGCTATACTATTGTTGTATAGAGTGTTGTTCCTGTATTAATAGTTTACTGACATTGTATACATATCATTAGACAGCGTGACACCCCTAAACTGACGACACAAATAGAATTAGCCGTGGGACGTACCTACGATGCCCTAGACGCCTCGACACAGCCAAAGAGTTAACTAAGCCTAAAGAGAGAAAGGGGAAAGCTAACTGCCCCGGAGTAGAGCCTCAAAGGAATAGGTAGCCCCCCAACATATATTGCCGGTGAGACATATTAAGTACAAAACACAGGCAGAAAATAGAGTAAGCAAATGCTGGGGCTCAAACTGTCTAGATAGAACAGGACAGGAAAGGATACTGTCTGCAAACCCGCAAAAACGCTAAGAAAAATTCCAACACATCTGATATGCAAAAATCCTGAGGCCACACGACCTCTCCCCCACTAAATCAGAACTCTGGTGTGAACTGAACCCAAAACAACAGATACTGAAATATCAGGAGACTAGAAATACAGAAAGACTGACATAAGCTGTGGCAAAGGAAAACAGAGTCCAGCACAGGTTCCCGTAGGGAACCCAGCTGAACTCACACCAACAAGGCAGGGAACAAATGCCACAGATTTAAACAGACAAATAACTTATTGAAAGATGCAGGACAAAGCAGGGAGCAAGCTGATTTCCAAAAGGCTCAGGAAAAAGACCAAATCACCGGCAACAACCAAGGGAAGGCTGCTAACTTAAATCTCCCCAGTCCGTAACACCTGATCTCCAATCATCCCCTTCAGGTGATTGACTTCTGTCTGCCAGACCAGCAGCAACCAGCAGAGGGAGCCCAAACTCAGAAGCCAGATCAAAGGTGTTCACAACAGTGATCACTATTACCCAAGTGACCCCCAACTCGTATATTTGGTATGCGGTTTGTCTATTGGTCAACATTAGGCCTCTTTTCTTGTTGGGTTTTGAATCAGTTGTGAAAGGTAATTTGTCTTTTATTCATAACGTGTTTCCTCTGCCCGACCTGCAGTTTCTGCTCCCTAATTCATGTCTGGTTGTTTACGTCCCCCATAATAATGACTTCTCCCTGATTCTCTGCCGCATCTATTTGCTTTATGAGGATATTTTCTGCTACTTCCATTATATTTGGAGATTGAGTACAAACTCCTATCAGTATTTTATTAATCTTTCTTCTTCCTCTTAACCTCACTGTCAAAGATCTGGGTGGTCACACCAAACCCACCACGCTGTTACTGTTTTGTCACAAAAAGCCCTCTGTTGCCCCCTATTGTCAGGACAATTTCACAAATGACTGATGATTAACGGAGGAGGCTGCAGACTGTTTCCACTAGTAGGCCGGCTATTGGGAAACTAACAGAGAGGGTAAGGTATATACACCTCCGATTCCAGTGCATGTGTTCCGACCACGCACCACAATTGTGGATACCAGGGCTATGGGGTACTCGGAGCCGAGCCCATGGAAATCTATGGGAGTTGTCACTGGTAGCGGTGGCTCGGTCCGTGGCCCTGGCGGTCGTGCAATAGGGGAATATTTACAGGGGATTATTAGGATAGGTAGTTCGTGACGCCACCTGTGGTTTCTGGTAATTGTACCAGCGCTGCTATGAGGACTTTCACAGGGGATGTTATGGGGCAGCTGGGTGGCAAGTCTCCCACAGGCGAGACGGGTCCCTGGAAGTCTATGGTGATGATGATGCAGGGTGTAGTAAGAATTCAGTCACACACAAGGTAGTTCCTTTTCATACCTTTTACTGATGGTGGTTCAAGCAGATCCCGGGGAGCTGGTCGGGGTGGAGTGCACATTCCGGTAACAGCTGAGCAGGTTAGAGGCCTCCTTAACTTTCATATACATGTGAATCCAACTTGCCTGAAGCGAAGTTAACTCTGAATCTCCAGCTTTCTCAATTGCTGTACTGCCCGGCCAACATTGTGGTGGAAACTTCTAAGTGGTGAAAACTAAGTCTATATTTGCTGATCAGGCTAGACCCGTCTTCCCTGTCTCCGGTTACGTATTGACACTTAGGGCTGTGTGTCGACCCGCCACCACAATTGTGGGTTACCAGGGCAATGGGATACTCAGAGCCGAGCCCATGGAAGTCTATGGGGTTTTGTCACAGGTAGCTGTGGCTCGGTCTGTGGCCCTGGCGGTCTGGCGTATGTTGGGGGGAATATATTTACAGGGGATAGATTTATATACAGTTCGTGACGCCACCTGTAGTCTTCTGGTAATTTGTACCAGCGCTGCTGTAGATCTCTGAGGGGATGGTGATGCAGCTAGATGTCGGGTCCCCTACAGGTGGGACTCTTCCCTCAGGTCGGTAGTTAAAGCAGGGTTGTGCAAGCATGCAAGTAAATAACACAGTCTCACACAGTCAGCGTCTTTCCATACCTTTACTTGTAAGATGGTAAGGCAGGTCCCAGGGAGGCTGATGGGGTTAATGGAGGATGAGCTTTGAGGCAACGGTTAAGCAAGTTAGGGGCCTCCTTTACTGTCCAATGTTGATGAGTGCAACCAGCCTGAAGCGTAGTTCCCTCTATAATTCCAGCTATTCCAAAGCTGTTCTGCCCGGTCAGTTTTGTGGTCGGAGCCTTCCTGTGGGAGAGCTGAATTCCTATCTTGTCCTGCAGAGACTCAAGGTCCTCACTTCCCCTGACCCCAGTTACGTACTAACTCTTCAGGGACTGCTTTCCGCTACCTAAGGTCCGGTAAGCCTCTGGTTTTCTCACCACTAAGCTTGAAGCTATAGTGATCCTTCGGTCCCCAGTGACCGGTAACAATGTGCAGGTATTCTTTACCTATGGCACTTCTCTGTTCTCTTCCACTTTGCCCTTCGATTTGCTCACACTCTTAATAGATATCTCAGTCTGTCTTCCAGTGGGGCACAGCTCTGACTAGGCTGAGGTGAACTAGGCCACCTGTACTAGCCTCCACTTTCTGAACTGCTAACAGGCTCAGACTGAACACGTCTGCTCTGTCCAAGGACAGGAATCTGACTGAATGAATCACTCCCCTCCACACCCCTGCTGGGTGTGTCCGAAGTGTACGTGATGTCATGAAGAGCCCTTAACTGTTACCTCTCCACTCATCCTCCTGGTATTGTGTACCAGGGCTACACATTCCCCCATGGTAAACGACAGCACTCCCGGGCTGTAAAATACAAAGAGACATTTTGTTTATGCATGAAAACATCAACAATAAACATTAATTCGTCCCATCCGGGAGGTAAGGATGTCTTGAACGTTGCGATAAAAACACATTGAATATAGAAAAATACAAAAAGTATTAAGGCATCAAAACATTCAATAAATACACAGTATTCTTGTGAAGGACCCGCACCAAACCTTCAACGTGGGTCCTGGGTGGGCTGTAGGACATCCGAATGCAGACCTCACTCAGTGCCTCACCACACGGGTTTTATGTTTTCAGAGGTAAGTCAAGGCTTCTTGTGAAACCATTAAAAGGCACCTTAGTGCAACTATTTACAGGATACAGTTTTTGGGCTGGCTCAGTCCTCAGCCTCTGAGTCCATTATAAGACATAATAGGGAAAAACACATATATATATATAGACTTTTTACAATATTCACATCAATTCGTTATGGTCACTGCTGATATCTAATGGGTAACTTCCCTTTGGTGGTTCGCTCTGATCTACGTGGTGTAGTTTCAGGTATATCAAGTTGCGATCTGTCTGCACTGCGTAACGGCAAACTATAGAACTGCCTCAATCTTTCTATGGATCTGGCAAGCGTACTGATGGCTGGGCGGTGTGAGTCAGCTTCACCAGGGGATCCCATAGTATGGGGCGCTGCTTCTGATGATCCTTCTTGAGATTCCATAGGTTGAGGTGTTGCTGGGATGGGTAACTCCTGAGCGGGCTCAACTGGCACCACGGGCACAACTGGAGGTAGAACTTCCTCTTGTGGCTGATAAAACTGCAACACTGGAATTATCACAGCATCTCCCAGTCGGGGCCAATCCGCAGGAAAATCTCCCAGATCTGTGTGTATGACCTCTTCCTTTCTTTCTCCTTGATTGATGACAGGGTTCTTTTCACAACGCTTTAAGGGTTCTGGACACAATTTCAAATGGTCTCTGGACACAGTGGTTGTTGTTCTTCCTCCGTCCTTACTGACGACACAATCTTTTCTGTTGTCATATTTAGAATCTTGTATGACGTAGGGTTCTTGCTCCCACTGGTTATCCAATTTGTGCATCTTCCTTTTCCTTTTTAATACTACCTCTCCAGGCATCAAAGGCTTGGCAGGAGCATTTCTGTTGTAAACATCTTCCTGTTTCTCCCGTGCCTTGTTGAGACTTTCCTCTACACAGATTTGCACTCTTCTGTATTGCTCTTGCCGATTGATGTCCCAGTTTTCAACGGCGTCGTCTGCCTCCGGTTCTACCACTCCAAGTTCTAGATCCATTGGTAGTTTTCCGGGCCTTGCTCTCATAAGATAGGCTGGAGTGCAGTTAGTTGAACTTACAGGTATATGATTATACAAATCAACCAAATCAGGTAGTAAATCCGGCCATCGATTCCTGTCTTCCAACGGTATGGATCTCAACAAATCAAGGACAATATGGTTCATTTTTTCGCAAAGACCGTTGGTTTGAGGGTGATATGGTGTCGTTCTAATTTTCTTGCACCCGTACATGTGACAGAATTCCTTGAATAAATCAGCTTCGAAAGCAGGTCCCTGATCGGTCAATACTTGCTCCGGATACCCATGCGGTCTGCAGAAGCTTGCTTGAAAGGTTTTCGCTGCCGTCACTGCGGTCTGGTCCTTAACTGGAACAACCACCAGAAATCTGGAGTAATGGTCCACCATGGTCAAGGCGTATGAGTATCCAGATCTACTTGGCGACAATTTGACGTGGTCCAGGGCCACAATCTCCAGGGGACGAGTCGTCCGGATAGGTTGCAGGGGTGCCTTCTGACTACCGTAGTCCTTTCTTCTGAGACCACAGGGTCCACAGTTTCGACACCACCTCTCGATGGAGCTGCGCATCCCTACCCAGTAGAACCGGCATCTCAACAAGGTCTCCAGCTTTCTCCAGCCAAAGTGTCCTGCTTGATCGTGGTATGCTTCCAACACCATTGGGACGTCTGCCTTGGGGACCACTATTTGCCAGACCATCTCATGGGTTCTGGGGTTGACGTATCTCCTGCACAACTTCTCACGGTATAGGAACAACCTGCTTTTCTCGTTCCACAGGAGCTTTGCTGACATAGGTGCATCCTTTTCCAAGGAGGAACCTTCCTGTTTTAACAACTCCTTGATGCGGCTGACCACTGGATCACTGTCCTGAGTCTCTTTCCAACTGTGATGGGGTAAAGGATTTAATGTTGCACCATACTGCTTTCTGTTGACTCGATGCTCATGGACTACCCCATTTCGATGGAACGCAGGTAGCTCAATTTCTTCCAGGTCGTCCGATTCTTCTTCCGTATCAGAGTCATGCGGCATTCGGGACAACGCATCAGCATTAGCATTCTTTCGACCTGCCCGGTACTTGATAGTAAACTGGTAATTGGACAACCGAGCCATCCAACGCTGCTCCATGGCACCCAGCTTGGCAGTCTCCAGGTGCGTTAAGGGGTTGTTATCTGTAAACGCAGTGAACTGGTTGGAGGCCAGATAGTGCTTAAATCTTTCAGTAATGGCCCAGACCAACGCCAGAAACTCCAGCTTGAAGCTGCTGTAATTTTCCGGATTCCTCTCAGTTGGCCTGAGTTTTCTGCTGGCATATGCGATGACTTTTTCTTGGCCATTCTGCTTCTGACTGAGAACTGCTCCCAAACCTTCATTACTGGCGTCGGTGTACAACAGGAACGGTTGGCTGTAATCAGGATAGGTTAAGATCTCATCACCTGTAAGGATCTCTTTCATCTTTTGGAATGCTTCAGCCTGTTCTTTACCCCAATTAAAGGGAGGGTTTCTGCTCTTTAAGGATTGTCCTACCAGGAGGTCCTGTAAAGGAGCTGCCTTCTTCGTGTAATCTTTCACGAACCTTCTGTAGTAACCCGTTAGTCCCAGGAACTGTCGCACTTCCTTAAGGTTCTTCGGCTCCGGCCACTTCTGGATGGCAGTGACTTTCTCTGGGTCCGGCGCTACTCCTTCCGAACTGACGATGTGCCCCAAGTATTGTACCTTCTGTTTGAGTAGATGGCATTTTGAGGGTTTTAATTTCATCCCGTACCTGGACAGGGACTCGAATACTTCTGCCAGGTGCTTCAGATGATCCTCATAAGTCTTGGAATACACGATGACGTCGTCTAGGTATAGCAGCACGGTTTCAAAATTGAGATGTCCCAGGCAGTTCTCCATCACTCTCTGAAATGTTCCTGGGGCACTACTGAGCCCAAACGGCATTCTGTCAAACTCACAGAGCCCCATTGGGGTGGTGAAAGCCGTTTTCTCACGATCCTCCTCAGCCACAGCCACTTGCCAGTAACCACTAGTCAGATCAAGGGTAGAAAAGTAGTTAGCTGTTTTCAGAGCAGCTAATGATTCCTCTATACGTGGTAACGGGTATGCATCCTTGTGTGTTATGCGGTTCACCTGCCTGTAATCCACACACATTCTCATACTACCATCTTTCTTTTTAACCAGAACTAGAGGGGCTGCCCAGGGGCTACAACTATCCCTTATCACCCCGGCTTTCTTCATATCATTCAACATTTCTTTAGCCTTCTGATAATGAGCTGGAGGTATAGGCCTGTACCGCTCTTTGATGGGAGGATGACTGCCTGTAGGGATATGATGTTGTACTCCCTTAATTACCCCAAAATCAAGTGGGTGCTTGCTAAACACTTGGGCATACTCTTGCACCACCCGCAATACCCCTTGCTTCTGGTGAGCGGGAGTGGTGTCCGTCCCAACATGGAGTTGCTGACACCATTCCGCCACCTGGGTTGCTGGGTCATTGTCCTCCGCTATTTGACAGGAGTCTAAGGACTCAGCCGGAAGAATAGAATTATTGTCGACAGCATGAAGTTTAGCAATGGTTGCATAACGGGGTAAATTTACCTCATCATCTCCCCAATTGAGAAGCCGTACCGGTACTCTTCCATTCACCACTTCTACTACTCCTCTAGCAGTCATAAGTGTAGGTCTATGTTCTGAATGGTGGGGTTCTACTACAGCTTGATAATTCTGTCCTCTCAGACCTATGGCTGCCCTGCACCAGATGATCATTTCACTCATTGGGGGTATCACAATAGGATCCGAGTCAGTGACCCGTACATTACCAATTTCGCCGTCGGTAAGCTTCGCTTGCTGCTGACACACCAGGGCCCGGATCTCTCTTTGGATTACTCCTTTCTGCCTTGGTCGGGCAATCTCAGCGAGCTGTTGGAGCAAGAACACAACTTCTCCCAAACAATTACCGATAATGTTAGTACCCAAAATTATATTTAAACCGTTCTCCTCATTTACAGTCTTTACTACCAGAAGCCCTTGGTCTTTCAACTCCTCTCTGCCCACCTTTACATCTACACATTTTGTTCCGAGTACTTCTACAGGAAGACCATTAGAAGCATACACGGTAAAGTCAAGGCTCGGAGGTTTAAGACTGTCCATTGACCAGTATTTGGTATATAGGGCATCAGGTATTAGGGTCACCTGCGACCCAGTGTCTAACAATGCCGGAACAGCAATACCATCTAGAATAATAGACAGGTAGGGTCACCCGCCCACATACCTGCGGTTCCAGTCTAGGGGGCCTGACGGGTATTCTCCTGGGTGTTGGCCCTCGGACCCAGGTTCTGCCCGTTTTAAAGGACACTGTGGAGACATATGACCTTTCCGGTTGCATCGATAACAGATGATCTCTCGACGAGGAGGGTGTTGATCAGAGGTCGCTCCTGGGGGTGGCGTTGTCCTCCTCCGGGGGGGCGACGTCTTCTTTCTTCTCCGGTGCATCCACGGAACGTCTTCTGGGCAGTCAGCTAACAAGATCTTCCCTTCCTCCTCTTTCCGCAGCTGCAGGGCACTCATCACAGCGGCCAGATTTTTAGTCAGCTGGCGCACCTCTGAGCGCAGACAGTCCAATTCACTAGGGGGTGTCACCTGCGCTTTGGCTTCCGCCACCAGCGGGGAAAAGGGGGTTACTGCCGGTTCCAGAGTGACTTCAGCCTGATGATGTTGGGTTGCCACCTCAGGTTTGCCCAGGGGCCGCAGCCCTTTTATTGCCATGTCTTTTAGGGCATCAAAGGTAGCATCCGGATGATCTAAGGACCACCAATTTACAGTTCTGCGTTCCTCTTGGGATCTCAATCCCTGTATAAATTGTTCTTTCAGCATTTTATTCTCATCGATAGCATTTAAATTGTTAATCTGCTTGAGGGCTCTCAGGGCTCCTTGTAGTCGGCAAGCGTAGTCCCGGATGCTGTCACCTGGCTGTTGTGAACAGTGATAGAAGGCCATCCGGAGATCCGTTTCTGTGCGGTCTTCAAATATGGCATGTAGCTTAAGGAAGATCGCAGGTACCGACTCCTGATCAACGGTATCCCAAGTCTCCACTTCCCTCTCAGCAGCGCCAGTTAGCTGCCCTATTAGCACAGCAGCTTTTTGTCTCTCAGGCATGGAGTACATTTCTAGGATGCTGCATAACTTCCGCTTGAAGCCTGCTAATGTGCCTGGCTCACCGCTGTACTGGGGAAGCCATTTCGCCCCAGGCATATATGGGAGCGTTAGTGGCATGATCGGGACTACCGGACTGGGTCCAGGGCCTGCGCCCCCATCTGGCGCTACAATACCAAGCGGTGCGGGATTGGGGCCTCCGGCCGGGGCCGCACTGTCAGCCGGTTGTTGTGACATCTTAGCGCCCCCTTGGTTAAACGGAGCCTACCGGTTTCAGACGCTGCTATTTCACAGGCACAGCAGTGGGAACAGGACCTTCGTCGCAGGCGCTCTGATGTCAGAGCGTCCACTTCCTGTCGCAGGACCTGCCGCTGAGTCAGAGCCGGGGGCGTGTCCAAGACTCTGCGCGCTCTTTCAGGTACGCCCACCTTCTTCTCCAGCGCCTTAGGGCGCGAATCTGGCGGCAAATATGGCGGTATTTGGCGCCAAACAACAGCAACAGTCTTTTTCACCAAAACACTCCACAGGCACACAGGGCTCGCAATGCTGCAAGTTTCGTATCCTGTTCGTGACGCCAAGTTTTGTGTCGACCCGCCACCACAATTGTGGGTTACCAGGGCAATGGGATACTCAGAGCCGAGCCCATGGAACTCTATGGGGTTTTGTCACAGGTAGCTGTGGCTCGGTCTGTGGCCCTGGCGGTCTGGCGTATGTTGGGGGGAATATATTTACAGGGATAGATTTATATACAGTTCGTGACGCCACCTGTAGTCTTCTGGTAATTTGTACCAGCGCTGCTGTAGATCTCTGAGGGGATGGTGATGCAGCTAGATGTCGGGTCCCCTACAGGTGGGACTCTTCCCTCAGGTCGGTAGTTAAAGCAGGGTTGTGCAAGCATGCAAGTAAATAACACAGTCTCACACAGTCAGCGTCTTTCCATACCTTTACTTGTAAGATGGTAAGGCAGGTCCCAGGGAGGCTGATGGGGTTAATGGAGGATGAGCTTTGAGGCAACGGTTAAGCAAGTTAGGGGCCTCCTTTACTGTCCAATGTTGATGAGTGCAACCAGCCTGAAGCGTAGTTCCCTCTATAATTCCAGCTATTCCAAAGCTGTTCTGCCCGGTCAGTTTTGTGGTCGGAGCCTTCCTGTGGGAGAGCTGAATTCCTATCTTGTCCTGCAGAGACTCAAGGTCCTCACTTCCCCTGACCCCAGTTACGTACTAACTCTTCAGGGACTGCTTTCCGCTACCTAAGGTCCGGTAAGCCTCTGGTTTTCTCACCACTAAGCTTGAAGCTATAGTGATCCTTCGGTCCCCAGTGACCGGTAACAATGTGCAGGTATTCTTTACCTATGGCACTTCTCTGTTCTCTTCCACTTTGCCCTTCGATTTGCTCACACTCTTAATAGATATCTCAGTCTGTCTTCCAGTGGGGCACAGCTCTGACTAGGCTGAGGTGAACTAGGCCACCTGTACTAGCCTCCACTTTCTGAACTGCTAACAGGCTCAGACTGAACACGTCTGCTCTGTCCAAGGACAGGAATCTGACTGAATGAATCACTCCCCTCCACACCCCTGCTGGGTGTGTCCGAAGTGTACGTGATGTCATGAAGAGCCCTTAACTGTTACCTCTCCACTCATCCTCCTGGTATTGTGTACCAGGGCTACACAGCTGCTCTCTGCGACCTGTAGTCCAGATGCCTCCGGTAATCTTGTTACTAAGCTTAAAACTGTAGCAACACCTCGGACTCCGGTGTCCGGCAATTTAGTGCAGGCAATCCAATACCTAAAGCACTTCTCTATCTTCTCCACTGTGCCCTTCGCCCTGCTCTCGCTCTTAGCATAAGCACTGGTGGCTTTTGTGGAAAAGGTCAGCTTCATCCAGAGCTCGCTGCATAGCTCTCAGTTTCCTCCAAAGTCCACACAGGACCGAGACTGAATGGCTGCTCTGTCCTTGAGACAGAAGCTAACAGGCTGAACTCCACTGAACACTAAAGGTACTGCCACACTAAGCTATCCCGCTAGCGATCTCGTTAGCGTTGCATACTAATGAGATCGCTAGCGGGATTGTTTCTATATCGCTAAGTGCGGCCACATTTAGCGATATAGTTAACGACGCTATCGCCGTTAGCGATCTTCTTAACGACTTTAGCGGTACAAAAGTACCGCTAAATCGCTAAGAAAAGGTGCCACACAGCGATTAGATACTTACCCAGCGGGAGCGCCAGCGATGAAATAGGGTCCGGAGCGATTCCAGCGACGAGCGAGATCACAGCAGGAAGCTCGTCGCTGGAAGCTGCCGCACTGAACAATATCGCTAACGGGATCGCTAAATAGTGACGTTTTTTAGCGATCCCGTTAGCGATATTGTTTAGTGTGGCATACCCTTAAGCTCCACACAGACTGATCTTATCTCAGACAGGAAACTATCCAAGGGATGACTCACTCCTGAGCCTCCCGGAGCTAACTGACTGACTCCTCTCGGAAAACTATCTCTAGATCTCTCAAGCCACGTGTCACTCCCCCTTATATCTCAGATGGGTGTGTCTGAAGAGTGAGTGGCAGTGAATGCATATCAAGCTTTTGCTGTTACCTTCCTGTGCACTCTCCTGGATTTTTATGTGTGCCTGCGTAGCTGGGCTACACACATGTATATACCCCTGGTACCGTCACTGCTAACTGCACAATAACCAAAGAAAAATTATTGGCTGCCACCACCAGTCATTTATAGGCCAATTGGACGCCTGGTTTCAGGTAGCGTATGGCTTTGAGGAGTGTGACTTATAGTGTAAGAAGGTAGTGGCGACCCTCAGTTGCCCCCTCTCTCCTATACGTCAGGAATAAGTGCCCCGTGCGGTGCCGAGGGTTTGTCTATATATTACTGTGTTATTAATGCAATGTGTGATGTTTCTTTATTCTATGTCTTTGTATTGTATATACTGTATATTAAGATTAGGGATAGCAGGGGTTAACCGATGGGTTGGGTTAGCAGCCTGGAAGAAGCAGGAAGTTCCTGCTTCAGCAGTAGAGCCCAGGCAGGATTGCCTGAGGCAGGATGTGTGTCCCCGTCTGGGACAGAAGGGACCCCCGGCTGGGGAATACGTGTGTCGCCATCTGGGACAGAAGGGACCCCCATCTGGGGAATACGTGTGTCCCCGTCTGGGACAGAAAGGACCCCCGGCTGGGGAGTAGAGGCTGCCAGGGCTGCCAGGCAGTGGGAACGGGCACTAAGACTGAGAAGGTGCCCTCCAAGAGACTGTTAGCTCCCAGGAGCCGATTGGGAGCTGATGCTTCTGCTGCTGCTGCCGATAGAGCAGCATCTTTGAATAGGGACAGCTCAGGAATTGCTTCCTTCTTTACTTCATCATTAAAAAGTTTGCCACTGTTGGAACCAAAGAGTGACGCGTGGTGCATCCAGAGGATGCCTTTCCAGTATGCGGACAGCCGTGTGTCAGAGGTAACCAACTGTGCCATGGAGCTGGGACTAGAGCTGTATTTTTATGTGCAAGGGGCTGGGGTGCTCACTGACTGTGACCTAGTGGAGTCGCCCATGACTTCCACCCCGTTACAATAGAACAAAAAGAACACAACTATTAAATGTTATATTTAATCCAGAAAGACAAGGCAGGTTTATAAAAAATATAAAAAAGATTTTCAAAAGGGAATCCATCAGCTCATCTCTAGTCCCAACCATCCCGCATACAGTGAACAGTCCTGGAGTCACAAGTGTCTGCTGAATTTCCCTCACTACAAACGCCCCTCTGACAACTCCTCCTGCCAGTGGAGAAAGAAATGGTAAATGGGCGTGGATTTGGGTGTGGCCAGGGGCTTGACCAAAATTTGCCATGTCACATATTTTGTCCCTCTTTCTGTTCTCAGAAGTTGAGGGGTACAATGACCATAAGCATCGAGTTATTTGAATACACAAAAAAACGAGGATTTGGTGCTCAGCGCGTTCCTGTGTATTAAGCATACGCTCTTGTGTCGACCCGCCACCACAATTGTGGATTACCAGGGCAATGGGGTACTCAGAGCCGAGCCCATGGAAGTCTATGGGGTTTTTGTCACAGGTAGCTGTGGCTCGGTCTGTGGCCCGGGCGGTCTGGCGTATGTTGGGGGTATATTTACAGGGGATATTTATATACAGTTCGTGACGCCACCTGTAGTATTCTGGTAATATGTACCAGCGCTGCTGTAGATCTCTGAGGGGATGGTGATGCAGCTAGATGTCGGGTCCCCTACAGGTGGGACTGGTCCCTCAAAGTCCATGGGATCCGTGAAGTCGGGTGCAGATAAAGAACACAGTCTCACACGGTCAGCGTCTTTCCATACCTTTACTTGTAAGATGTTCAGGCAGGTCCCAGGGAGGCTGATCCAAGGAGAGTGTATCTTGAGACAGCAGCTGGACAAGTTAGGGGCCTCCTTTACTTTCCACATACAACGAGTACAACCAGCCTGAAGCGTAGTTCCCTCAAAATCTCCAGCTAATCCTTAGCTGTACCTGCCCAGTCAGCTTAGTGTTAGGGGCCTTCCTGTGAAGGAGCTGAATTCTTATTTTGTCCTGCAGAGACTCCAAAGTCTTCACTCACCCTGACCCCAGTTACGTACTGACTATAAGGGGCTGTCTGCCGCGACCTAGGGTCCGGTAGATTCCTGGTTTTCTTATCACCCTGCTTGAAACAGTAGTGATCCTTCGGTCCCCAGTGACCGGGTGCAATGTGCAGGACTTCTTCAATCCGTAAGCACTATTCCAATAAAACCACTGTGCCTTTCGCCTTGTCCACGCTGGTAACATAAGCACTCAAACTAGCCAAGGGTCGAGTAGTCACTTCTTTCTTTTCCTTTCTACGAAGTTAGTTACAGATGCTCAGTTATCAATAGGCAGGAGCACGTCTCTGAACCTGATACCGTCCTTTAGACAGGATGCTGAAGACTTTCTGCACTAAAACTTCTTCTTTCCTTCCAGTGTATGCTTGAAGTACAGCTCTGACTAGGCTAAGGTGAATTAAAGCACCTATACTAGACTCCACTTTACAAAGCCGGTGATAGAGCAATCTGGACTGCTTCCTCCCTCCAGACGTCCTCTCTCTCTGAAGTCTCAACACAGACTCAAAATCACTCTAACACATACCTTGACCACTCCCTCAAGAGTAAACTCCACTACCCTAAGGGTGTGTCTAGTATATGTTGAGTGAATGAATATTTAGCATTAAACTGCTGTCTCGCCACACACTCTCCAGGGTACTGCGTGTGCCTAACACCAGGGCTACACATTCCCCCATGGTAAAAGACAGCACTCCCGGGCTGTAAAATACAAAAAAGACATTTTGTTTATGCAATAAACATTAAACAATAACTTCTTCCCATCCGGGAGGTGAGAACATCTTGAACGTTGCAAACATTATAGAAAATACAAATATTAAATAGCATTCAATAAATATACGGTATACTTGTGAAGGACCCGCACCAAACCTTCAACGTGGGTCCTGGGTGGGCTGCAGGACATCCGATTGCAGACCTCACTCAGTGCCACACCACACGGGTTTTGTTTTCAGAGGTAGTTGTGACTGGTTTATGTAAAACCAAGAGAAAGCACCGAAGCGCAACTATTTACAAGTAAGTTCTGGGTTGGCACAGTCCTCAACCTCCAAGTCCAATGTAAAACCAAAGACATATTATATCAAATCACATAATACTAAAGTGCAAAAACTTTTCTAGTTACTGTTTATCATTTACCCAGCCGGGCATTCTACAGTAGAAATATATATATTCACTATATAATTTTGTGCAAAACTTTATAAAACATTTCAAACTTTTTACTTTTGGTAGACCCGATAGGGATCTCACCACTTTTTCTTTACTATCTATTCATTCTCTACAAATACACTTTCCACCCCGGGGGCTGGAACAATGCAATGTGCCCTAGATCCCAGGACTAGCAAATCATGTGCTGCGATTAGGGTCTGGGTCGCCACACTTCTGGTGCGAACCTCTAGGGGCGCAACGGGTACATTTTCTTCACGTGACACCGATTGCGTTTCAATCACAGTTAGCGATATGGACCGCGTCAGGGATTGCGATTGAGACGGGGTCGCATGTTGCGATGTAGAAGTGGCTTTAATTTGCGATGAAATCTGGGTCGCTTGTTGCGATGAATTTGCAGGGGGCGATGCTGGGGCACGGCCGGATGCTGCTTGAGCTGGAGACGGGGACGCTGCGGTAATGGTGACGGTACCTGCGTCTGGGACGGGGTCACGGACGATGGTGACGTTAAGGGCATACCATCCCTTCATTCCCCAGTGCCGCGTATATGTGACGATATCTCCATTTGCTAAGTCCCTCCCGGGATGGCCTTGCGGCAGGTGAGATTCTACGTCACGCCTGCTGACAAAGACCGCTGGGTAGAGGCCCGGTTCACGGATAAAGCCCCAGCCCTTCCGGAGCTGGAACTCAGTCACACACCCCTGCCGCCGCGGTTCCCTCAGGGTACCTTTATCTCTTCGGACGCTCTCTTTGTCCGCGATCAGCTCGGCATATTGTCGCTGACGGTTCCTCTGGGTCTCCCGCTCTTCCTCCTGCTGGCGTTTCTTCTTCTCCTCACGACTCTGCCATTCCTGTTCCCACTGGGCGGTATAGGCGACGTCATCCAGGCGCGCCATTTCGTCCCAGTCCACGTCTGGTAGTGACGGACAGGACCCCTCCGGTGTCCCTGCCGGGGACCGATCATCTGCTGCGGCCTCTTGGCCGGGCGGGCGTTCCGGGATTGGCTGTACCTCCTCAACCTCCTTCGCTTCCACCGCTTCACCGGTGGGATCGGGATCGGTACTTTCGGGGGCAGCCTCCGGTTGCTCCTTCGCCTTGGGCAGCAGACTCTTCGGTATTTCGAATCGTGGGGGGTCGTTGAGGGGAAGGACGCTGTGTTCCACAGTTGCCACTGCATCAGGTTACATCGGCGTCTCTCAATCTCCTCCAGTCCAGTTTGGTGCTGGACCATCTTCTTCAGGCGTGCATTTTCTTCTTTTATCTCTAGCAACGCCTGCTGCAGGTGCAGGACCACGGATAACTCCGGTGCTGGTGGCAGCTTGGCTGGGGCACGGGGCCTGCCTTCCTCCGCTTCCCAGCTCGGCTGCACACGTCCTGCCTCCATGATGTTCCAGAAGATTCTTTCTTCTTTCTGCGGAGACATCCGGTCTCTTCCGTGGAGGTGGGATTTGCGTCTCCTCCTCCTCGCAGGGAAGGTGAAGAGGAGGCGGACCTCCTTTGCTGTAGGGCAGGACCGCATGTTGTAATAGCACTTTGAGAGGGCAGGCATTTTCTTCGCGCCACTGGGGGGTAGACGCCCACGAAGGTACGCCCACCTTCTTCTCCAGCGCCTGAGGGCGCGAATATGGCGACAAAAATGGCAATTTGGGCGCCAAAAGTGCAAACAGTCCTTTTTCACCAAAACAATTCCTTAGGCACACAGGGCTCGCAATTCTGCGAGTTTCGCATCCTGTTCGTGACGCCAAGTTTGTGTCGACCCGCCACCACAATTGTGGATTACCAGGGCAATGGGGTACTCAGAGCCGAGCCCATGGAAGTCTATGGGGTTTTTGTCACAGGTAGCTGTGGCTCGGTCTGTGGCCCGGGCGGTCTGGCGTATGTTGGGGGTATATTTACAGGGGATATTTATATACAGTTCGTGACGCCACCTGTAGTATTCTGGTAATATGTACCAGCGCTGCTGTAGATCTCTGAGGGGATGGTGATGCAGCTAGATGTCGGGTCCCCTACAGGTGGGACTGGTCCCTCAAAGTCCATGGGATCCGTGAAGTCGGGTGCAGATAAAGAACACAGTCTCACACGGTCAGCGTCTTTCCATACCTTTACTTGTAAGATGTTCAGGCAGGTCCCAGGGAGGCTGATCCAAGGAGAGTGTATCTTGAGACAGCAGCTGGACAAGTTAGGGGCCTCCTTTACTTTCCACATACAACGAGTACAACCAGCCTGAAGCGTAGTTCCCTGAAAATCTCCAGCTAATCCTTAGCTGTACCTGCCCAGTCAGCTTAGTGTTAGGGGCCTTCCTGTGAAGGAGCTGAATTCTTATTTTGTCCTGCAGAGACTCCAAAGTCTTCACTCCCCCTGACCCCAGTTACGTACTGACTATAAGGGGCTGTCTGCCGCGACCTAGGGTCCGGTAGATTCCTGGTTTTCTTATCACCCTGCTTGAAACAGTAGTGATCCTTCGGTCCCCAGTGACCGGGTGCAATGTGCAGGACTTCTTCAATCCGTAAGCACTATTCCAATAAAACCACTGTGCCTTTCGCCTTGTCCACGCTGGTAACATAAGCACTCAAACTAGCCAAGGGTCGAGTAGTCACTTCTTTCTTTTCCTTTCTACGAAGTTAGTTACAGATGCTCAGTTATCAATAGGCAGGAGCACGTCTCTGAACCTGATACCGTCCTTTAGACAGGATGCTGAAGACTTTCTGCACTAAAACTTCTTCTTTCCTTCCAGTGTATGCTTGAAGTACAGCTCTGACTAGGCTAAGGTGAATTAAAGCACCTATACTAGACTCCACTTTACAAAGCCGGTGATAGAGCAATCTGGACTGCTTCCTCCCTCCAGACGTCCTCTCTCTCTGAAGTCTCAACACAGACTCAAAATCACTCTAACACATACCTTGACCACTCCCTCAAGAGTAAACTCCACTACCCTAAGGGTGTGTCTAGTATATGTTGAGTGAATGAATATTTAGCATTAAACTGCTGTCTCGCCACACACTCTCCAGGGTACTGCGTGTGCCTAACACCAGGGCTACACACTCTCATCTCCATATACTACCAATACTACATGGAGCACAGTCCAAGCCTACAATTTCAGTCACAAATTTCTCTCTTCGGTGGCACAGGGGCCTCAAATATAATTGAGACTTATAATGTTGTTAGTGTACAGTCTAGGATAAGTGTAGGGTATGACATAGTTTAGGGCTTAGGACATAAGATAGGTAACATAGATAGTGACTTTAGTTAGATAGCGACATTAAGGTAAGGATAGAGTTAATGTTTGGGACTAGACCATAGTGGGATGGCTTAGTGATAGTGCAAATGACTGCTTCCTGTAGTTACTCAGAGACAAGTTCAAGTAGAAAGGGTCTTTGAGCAGTGCTGCTGTTTTGTGTGAACTACTGAGGAGAAGAGACTAAGAGACAAAGGAGTAGGGCAACCTAGAATTGACCAAAGAAGAAAGTAGCCTTCCGCAGACAAAAGGGTCCTTGGATAGGACGATGTGTCACGAGCGACCCTGGGTATGGAGAATGCCGAGTGTATCAGGACTAAGTTTGTGGGGCTAGTGGGAGTCCCAAGCAGTAGATCCAGGGCGCCAGTAGTGGAAGAAATAGGACGCGGAACTGCTGAGCAAACAGAGAGACTTCTTGATCAGGACTGTGGTGACAAGCAAGGCTGTGATGAAGTAGGGTGACACAGTGTGCTTCATCGGCCCTGAAGTAGACAACATTGGAAGGATACTGTGTGAGTGAAAATGCTTTACACTGAGAAGGAAACGTCCATAAGACTTAGTACCGCTACACCTTGTATATATCTCTTCCCAAGTTACCGTTCAGTAAAGACTGTGTTATAGAACCGGAGTCTCCATTATTGATCCGCGGATTCTATGGTCCTGGCCGGCCAACACCACTGACTACAGTCAGCCGCCACAGGCACAAGGCCCTCACAGCACCAGCACAACCACCCAGCCAGGACCTACGCTGTCATGTAGCGTGAAGGGACGTAAAGGGTAGAGACAAGTTCTTCGCTCAGAGCTACCGTCCCACACCACGCTACCAAAACTGAGGGTGTTCTAACAAATGACAAATAAAGGTTTGTTATCCACAGATGGAAGATGTCATTTTTTTTACTTTCTCATAGTAACGAATACAAGAGAGACTAAAAGTGTTCATCGACACCTATTTGATGCATAGAATCATTAAATATAAGGATCAATAATTCTGTGTGGGACGACTATGTCAGGATAGATTTGGCAAGGTGGCAGTCTTGTCGTACACTGAGAAAGCTATCCTTGTTATAAACACTTTGTAGATTTCCTCTGTTACTGGACACTGCAGGCTGCCTCCATTATGTGACACTGTGCAGGCTGTCTCCATTATGTGACACTGTGCAGGATGCCTCCATTATGTGACACTGTGCAGGCTGCCTCCATTATGTGACACTGTGCAGGATGCCTCCATTATGTGACACTGTGCAGGCTGCCTCCATTATGTGACACTGCAGGCTGCCTCCATTATGTGACACTGTGCAGGCTGCCTCTATTATGTAACACTGTGCAGGATGCCTCCATTATGTGACACTGTGCAGGATGCCTCCATTATGTGACACTGTGCAGGATGCCTCCATTATGTACACTGCAGGCTGCCTCCATTATGTGACACTGTGCAGGATGCCTCCATTATGTGACACTGCAGGCTGCCTCCATTATGTGACACTGTGCAGGCTGCCTCTATTATGTAACACTGTGCAGGATGCCTCCATTATGTGACACTGCAGGCTGCCTCCATTATGTGACACTGCAGGCTGCCTCCATTATGTGACACTGTGCAGGATGCCTCCATTATGTGACACTGCAGGCTGCCTCCATTATGTGACACTGTGCAGGCTGCCTCTATTATTAACACTGTGCAGGATTCCTCCATTATGTGACACTGCAGGCTGCCTCCATTATGTGACACTGTGCAGGCTGCCTCCATTATTTGACACTGCAGGCTGCCTCCATTATGTGACAATGTGCAGGCTGCCTCCATTATTGACACTGCAGGCTGCCTCCATTATGTGACACTGTGCAGGATGCCTCCATTATGTGACACTGTGCAGGCTGCCTCCATTATGTGACACTGTGCAGGCTGCCTCCATTATGTGACACTGTGCAGGATGCCTCCATTATGTGACACTGCAGGCTGCCTCCATTATGTGACACTGTGCAGGATGCCTCCATTATGTGACACTGTGCAGGCTGCCTCCATTATGTGACACTTGCAGGCTGCCTCCATTATGTGACACTGTGCAGGATGCCTCCATTATGTGACACTGCAGGCTGCCTCCATTATGTGACACTGTGCAGGCTGCCTCCATTATGTGACACTGTGCAGGATGCCTCCTATGTACATGCAGGCTGCCTCCATATGTGACACTGTGCAGGCTGCCTCCATTATGTAACACTGTGCAGGATGCCTCCATTATGTGACACTGTGCAGGATGCCTCCATTATGTGGCACTGTGCAGTGGCATGCCTCTATTATGTAACACTGTGCAGGATTCCTCCATTATGTGACACTGCAGGCTGCCTCCATTATGTGACACTGTGCAGGCTGCCTCCATTATTTGACACTGCAGGCTGCCTCCATTATGTGACAATGTGCAGGATGCCTCCATTATGTGACACTGTGCAGGCTGCCTCCATTATGTGACACTGTGCAGGCTGCCTCCATTATGTGACACTGTGCAGGCTGCCTCCATTATGTGACACTGTGCAGGCTGCCTCCATTATGTGACACTGTGCAGGCTGCCTCCATTATGTGACACTGTGCAGGATTCCTCCATTATGTGACACTGCAGGCTGCCTCCATTATGTGACAATGTGCAGGATGCCTCCATTATGTGACACTGTGCAGGCTGCCTCCATTATGTGACACTGTGCAGGCTGCCTCCATTATGTGACACTGTGCAGGATGCCTCCATTATGTGACACTGCAGGCTGCCTCCATTATGTGACACTGTGCAGGCTGCCTCCATTATGTGACACTGTGCAGGATTCCTCCATTATGTGACACTGCAGGCTGCCTCCATTATGTGACACTGTGCAGGCTGCCTCCATTATTTGACACTGCAGGCTGCCTCCATTATGTGACACTGTGCAGGATGCCTCCATTATGTGACACTGTGCAGGCTGCCTCCATTATGTGACAATGTGCAGGCTGCCTCCATTATGTGACACTGTGCAGGCTGCCTCTGTTAGAGGACACTGTGCAGGATGCCTCTGTTGTAGGACACTGTGCAGGCTGCCTCCATTATGTGACACTGTGCAGGATGCCTCCTGTTATGTTTCAGTAACTGAGAAATAGCAAAAACGGTAATACACCAGAGAGGCTGGAACCTATTGGATTGCAGTACCCTGAACTAACCATACAACTAGAGGTAGCCGTAGAGCGTTCCTACGTTGATCCTAGACGCCTCGTCACAGCCTGAGAGATAACTACACCTAAAGGCAGAAAGATGAAAGCTATCTGCCCCGGAGCAGATCCCCAAAGAAAATAGGAAGCCCCCAAACATGTAATGGCAGTTAGACAAGAAGAAAGCATGGACACTGACAGAAAATAGAATGAGCAAACGCTGGGGCCCAATCTGTCTAGACAGAAAAGTACAGGAAAGAATTCTGACTGCAATCCAACAAAAACCCTAAAAAATACCAACACTTCTGATTGCCAAAAAACCTGAGATCACACGATCTCATCCACCTAAATCAGATCTCTGGTGTAACAAACGCTATTCAGCAAATAAAAAGTAACAAAGGAGCAAAGCAAAAGTGCAGACAAAAATGGAGCACAATTGCAGCGCCAGATCCCAAAAAGGGGACAGGCTGCAGTCCACTGCAAGCAGCAAACCAGCAATGAAAATCAAACAGGGAAAAAAAAAAAGCAAACACTTATCTGAAGGAGAGCAGGAATCTAGCAGTGCTTCAAGCAAGACCAGCAGGAACAATTGATAACCGGCAAGGCTGCTGGAACTTAGGCCCCTTATATCCTACCATTCAGCGCCAGCTGAAGACCATTCAGTAATCAGTTCATTACCCTCAGCAACCACCGGAGGAGCCCCAGCTCAGAAGCCGCATCCAGCATATTCACAACAGCCTCCATTATGTGACACTGTGCAGGCTTCCTCCATTATGTGACACTGTGCAGGCTGTCTCCATTATAGGACACTGTGCAGGATGTCTCTGTTATAGGACACTGTGCAGTATGCCTGTTGTGAACACACTGGATCTGACTTCTGAGTTTGGGCTCCCTCTGGTGGCTACTGATAGTAATGAAGCTGCTTTGGCTAACAGAAGTCCTTTACCAGCTGGCAATGAGTGGCAACAGATGGAACTGACTGGGGAGATATAAGTGAGCTACCTTCCCATGATCCTCGCCGTGATTTGTTGCTTCCTGGTCTCTTTTGGAAGTGAGCTTGCTTCCTGCTTCTCCTGCAACTTTCAGATAAGTTATTTGCTGTTTATTTCTGTGGCATTTGTTTTAGTCTATCTCAGTTTTCTGCCCTTCTGGAGGTTGTACAGCCAGATTCCCCTGCTGGGGCCTGCGCTGGCCTCTGTTTTTCATTTGCCATTGTTTATGTATTATCAGTTCCCTGTTATATCAGTATCTGCTTATTTGCTACCAGTTACACCTGAGTTCTGATCTAGCGGGGGAGAGATCGTGTGGTCTCAGTATTTTTTCATATCAGACTGGTTGGAGTTTTTCTTAGAGTTTTTGCTGGATTGCAGACAGTATTCTTTCCTGTTCTGTTCTATCTAAATAGTTTGGGCCCCAACGTTTGCTCGCTGTATTTTCTGCCTGTGTTTGTATTTCATCTTGTCTCACCACCAGTATATGTTAGGGGGCTTCCTATTCTTTTGGGGGCTCTACTCTGGGCAGTTAGCTTTCCCCTTCTGTCTTTAGGCTTAGTTATCTCTCTGGCTGTGTCGAGGCGTCTAGGGCACCGCAGGCACGTCCCACGGCTGCTTCTAGTTGTGCTGTCATTTCAGGGTCTGCAATCTGCTAGTTACCAACCTCTCTCTGTGTCTGGTTGCCTAGGCTATTTTGGTTACTGTCCTCCTCGGCTACAAAATCATAACAGATGCCTCTGTTATAGGACACTGTGCAGGATGCCTCTCTTATAGGACCCTGTGCAGGATGCCTCTGTTATAAGACACTGTGCAGATGTATCTGTTGTAGGACAATGTGCAGTATGTCTGTTATAGGACACTGTGCAGGATGTGTCTGTTATAGGACACTGTGAAGGCTGCCTCCATTATGTGATACTGTGCAGGATGCCTCCATTATGTGACACTGTGCAGGCTGCCTCCATTATGTGAACACTGTGCAGCTGCCTCCATTATGTGACACTGTGCAGGCTGCCTCTGTTATAGGACACTGGGCAGGATGTATCTGTTGTAGGACAATGTGCAGTATGTCTGTTATAGAACACTGTGCAGGATGCTTATGTTATAGGACACTGTGCAGGCTGCCTCCATTATGTGACACTGTGCAGGATGCCTCCATTATGTGACACTGTGCATGCTGCCTCCATTATGTGACACTGTGCAGTCTGCCTCCGTTATAGGACACTGTGCAGGATGCCTCTGTTATAGGACACTGTGCAGATGTCTCTGTTATAGGACACTGTGCAGTATGCCTGTTGTGAACACACTGGATCTGACTTCTGAGTTTGGGCTCCCTCTGGTGGCTGCTGATAGTAATGAAGCTGCTTTGGCTAATAGAAGTCCTTCATCCGGTGGCGATGAGTGGGGAGATATAAGTGAGCTACCTTCCCATGATCCTCGCCGTTGATTTGTTGCTTCCTGGTCTCTTTTGGAAGTGAGCTTGCTTCCTGCTTCTGCAACTTCAGATAAGTTATTTGCTGTTTATTTCTGTGGCATTTGTTTTGTCTATCTCAGTTTTCTGCCCTTCTGGAGGTTGTACAGCCAGATTCCCCTGCTGGGGCCTGCACTGGCCTCTGTTTCTCATTTGCCATTGTTATGTATTATCAGTTCCCTGTTATATCAGTTTCTGCTTATTTGCTACCAGTTACACCTGAGTTCTGATCTAGCGGGGGAGAGATCGTGTTGTCTCAGTATTTTTTCATATCAGACTGGTTGGAGTTTTTCTTAGAGTTTTTGGTGGATTGTAGACAGTATTCTTTCCTGTTCTGTTCTATCTAGATAGTTTGGGCCCCAGCATTTGCTCGCTCTATTTTCTGCCTGTGTTTGTATTTCATCTTGTCTCACCGCCAATATATGTTTGGGGGCTTCCTATTCTTTTGGGGGCTCTACACCGGGCAGTTAGCTTTCCCCTTTCTGTCTTTAGCTGTTATCTCTCCAGCTGTGTCGAGGCGTCTAGGCACCATAGGCACGTCCCATGGCTGCTTCTAGTTGTGCTGTCATTTCAGGGTCTGCAATCCGCTAGTTACCAACCTCTCTCGGTGTCTGGTTGCCTAGGCTATTTTGGTTACTGTCCTTCTCGGCTACCAAAATCATAACAGATGCCTCTGTTATACGACACTGTGCAGGATGCCTCTGTTATAGGACACTGTGCAGGATGCCTCTGTTATAGGACACTGTGCAGGATGCCTCGTTATAGGACACTGCAGGATGTCTATTATAGGACACTGTGCAGGATGCGTCTGTTATAGGACACTGTGCAGGATGCCTCTGTTATTGGACACTGTGCAGTATGCCTCTGTTATAGGACACTGTGCGGGATGTCTCTGTTATAGGACACTGTGCAGGATGCCTCTGTTATAGGATACTGTGCAGGATGCGTCTGTTATAGGACACTGTGCAGGATGTCTCTGTTATAGGACACTGTGCAGGATGCCTCTGTTATAGGACACTGTGCAAGATGCCTCTGTTATAGGACACTGTGCAGGATGCCTCTGTTTTAGGACCCTGTGCAGGATGTCTCTGTTATAGGACACTGTGCAGAATGCCTCTGTTATAGAACCCTGTGCATGATGTATCTGTTATAGGACACTGTGCTGGATGCGTCTGTTATAGGACACTGTGCAGGATGCCTCTGTTAAGGACACTGTGCAGGATACCTCTGTTATAGGACACTGCGGGAAATGCCTCTGTTATAGGACACTGTGCCGGATGCCTCTGTTATAAGACACTGTGCAGGATGCCTCTCTTATAGGACACTGTGCAGGATGTGTGTAGCCCTGGTGTTAGGCACATGCAGTACCCTGGAGAGTGTGTGGAGAGACAGCAGTTTAATGCTCAATACCCATTCACTCAACATACACTAGACACACCCTTAGGGTAGTGTAGTTACTTTGTTAGGGAGTGGTCAGGGTGTATATTGGTTGAGTGATTAGAGAGTCAGTTTCCTGTCTTCGGACAGAGCAGACGTGTGGAGTCTAGCTGGACTAGGAGGGGGAAGCAGTCCAGCCTGGTTCTTCATCAGTTCAGAAAGTGGAGGCTAGTACAGGTGAGCTAGTTCACCTCAGCCTAGTCAGAGCTGTACCTCACTTGAAGACACTGACAAAGAAAGAAGAGCTTAGTGCAGAAATACTTCATCACCTGTCTCAAGGACGTGAAAGGTTCAGAGACGTGCTCCTGCCTAGTGGATAACTGAGAATCTGGAACTAACTCTAAAGGAAGAGAAGAAGGGAGTGATTACATGACTTTTTTGCAATGTGAGTGTTTATGCTACCAGCGAGGACAAGGCAAAGGCACAGTGAAAGATTATTTGAAAAGTGCTTTTGGATTGAAGAAGTCCTCACATTGTAACCGGTCACTGGGACCGAAGGATCACTATTAGCTTCAAGCATAGTGGTAAGAAAACCAGAGATTTACCGGACCTTAGGTCGCGGCAAACAGCCCAAATAGTCAGTACGTAACTGGGGTCAGGGGGAGTGAAGACTTTGAGTCAGTGCACGACAAGACAGGAATTCAGCTCTCTCACAGGAAGGCTCCTACCACAAAACTGACTGGGCAGTGCAGCTATGGATTAGCTGGAGTTATTGAGGGAACTACGCTTCAGGCTGGTTGTACTCATCGTGTTGAAAGTAAGGAGGCCCCTAACTTGTCCAGCTGCTATCTCAAAATACACTCTCCTTGGATCAGCCTCCCTGGACCTGCCTGAACATCTTACAAGTAAAGGTATGGAAAGACGCTGACCGTGTGAGACTGTGTTATTTATCTGCACCCGACTTCACTAACTTCATAGACTTTGAGGGACCAGTCCCACCTGTAGGGACCCGACATCTAGCTGCCTCACCATCCCCTCAGAGATCTACAGCAGCGCTGGTACAAATTACCAGAGACTACAGGTGGCGTCACGAACTGTATATAAATCTATCCCCTGTAAATATTCCCCCAACATACGCCTGACCGCCAGGGCCACAGACCGAGCCACCGCTACCTGTGACAATCCCATAGATTTTCTACGGGCTCGGCTCTGAGTACCCATTGCCCTGGTAACCCACAATTGTGGTGGCGGGTCGACACAAAACTTTGGGCGTCACGAACAGGATGCGAAACTCGCAGAATTGCGAGCCTTGTTGCCTATGGAATTGTTTTTGTGAAAAGGACTGTTTGCACTTTTGGCGCCAAAAATCGCCATCTTTGTCGCCATATTCGCGCCCTCAGGCGCTGGAAAGAAGGTGGGCGTACCTTCGTGGGCGTCTATCCCCCTGTGGCGCGAAGAAAATGCCTGCCCTCTCAAAGTGCTATTACAATATGCGATCCTGCCCTACAGCAAAGGAGGTCCGCCTCCTCTTCACCTTCCCTGCGAGGAGGAAGAGAACGCAAAACCCCGCCTCCACGGAAGAGACCGGATGTCTCTGGAGGAAGAAAAAAGAATCTTCTGGAACATCATGGAGGCAGGACGTGTGCAGCCGAGCAGGAAGCGGAGGAAGGCAGGCCCCGTGCCCCAGCCAAGCTGCCACCAGCACCGGAGTTATCCGTGGTCCTGCACCTGCAGCAGGCGTTGCTAGAAATTCAGGAAGAAAATGCACGCCTGAAGAAGATGGTCCAGTACCAACCTGGATTTGAAGAGATCGAAGACGCCGGCGTACCCTGGAGCAGCGGAGGCTGTGGGACGCGGTGATCTCTCCCCTCAACGACCCCCCACGATTCGAGTTACCGAAGATTCTGCTGCCCAAGGCGAAGGAGCAACCGGAGGCTGCCCCCGAAAGTACCGATCCTGATCCCACCGGTGAAGCGGTGGAGGCGAAGGAGGTTGAGGAGGTACCGCCAGTTCCGGAACTCCCGCCCTGCCAGGAGGCTGCAGCAGATGATCGAACCCCGGCAGGGACACCGGAGGGGTCCTGTCCGTCGTTACCAGACGTCGACTGGGACGAGATGGCGCGCCTGGATGACGTCGCCTACACCGCCCAGTGGGAATATGAGTGGCAGCGTCGTGAGGAGAAGCAGAAACGCCAGCAGGAGGAAGAGCGGGAAGCTCAGAGGAACCGACAGCGGCAACATGCAGAGCTGATCGCGGACAAGGAGAGTGTCCGGAGAGAGAAAGGTACCCTGAGGGAACCGCGGCGGCAGGGTGTGTGACTGAGTTCCAGCTCCGGAAGGGCTGGGGCTTCATCCGTGAACCGGGCCTCTACCCAGGGGTCTTTGTTAGTCGCAGGGACTTAGAATCCCACCTACCGCAAGGCCATCCCGGGAGGGACTTAGTTAATGGAGACATTGTCACGTACACACGGCACTGGGGAATGAAGGGATGGTATGCCCTTAACGTCACCATCGTCCGTGACCCCCGTCCCCGACGCAGGTAACGTCGTCACTACCGCAGCGTCCCCGTCTCCAGCTCAAGCAGTATCCGGCCGTGCCCCAGCATCGCCCCCTGCAGGCTCATCGCAAATGAAAGGAACATCTACATCGCAACATGCGACCCCAATTTCCATCGCAATCCATGACACGGTCCATATCGTTAACTGTGATTGAAACGCAATCGGTGTCTCGTGAGGAGAATGTACCCGTTGCGCCCTAGAGGTTCGCACGAGAACTGTGGCGACCCAGACCCTAATAGCAGCGCATGACTTGTTAGTAATGGGATCTAGGGACCATCGCATTGTTCCAGCCCCCGGGGTGGAAAGTGTATTTGAAATAAATGAATAGTTAAACAGTAAAAACCGTGAGATCCATATAGGGGTCTACCATAATAATGTTATAAAAAGTTTAAGTAGTTTGCCAATTTTTGCACAAGTTAAATGTGTATATAACGTATATATATATTGCTAAAAATAGAATGCCCGGCTGGGTAATCAGAAAAAGTTTTGCACTTTATTATTATTACAATGTGATATTATATCTATGTCTTTGTTTACAATGGACTTTGAGGTTGAGGACTGTGCCAGCCCAGAACTTATTTGTATATAGTTGCGCTTCGGTGCTTTATCTTGGTTTTACATAAAACCAGCACAACTACCTCTGAATACAAAAACCCGTGTGGTGTGGCACTGAGTGAGGTCTGCATTCGGATGTCCTGCAGCCCACCCAGGACCTACGTTGAAGGTTTGGTGCGGGTCCTTCACAAGAATACTGTATATTTATTGAATGTTTTGATGCCTTAATACTATTTGTATTTTTCTATAATGTTTTGTTTTGCAACGTTCAAGACATCCTCACCTCCCGGATGGGACGAATTAATGTTTATTGTTGATGTTTTCATGCGTAAACAAAAATGTCTCTTTGTATTTTACACCCCGGGGAGTGCTGTCTTTTACCATGGGGGAATGTGTAGCCCTGGTGTTAGGCACATGCAGTACCCTGGAGAGTGTGTGGAGAGACAGCATTTTTAATGCTCAATACCCATTCACTCAACATACACTAGACACACCCTTAGGGTAGTGTAGTTACTTGTTAGGGAGTGGTCAGGGTGTATATTGGTTGAGTGATTAGAGAGTCAGCTTCCTGTCTTCGGACAGAGCAGACGTGTGGAGTCTAGCTGGGACTAGGAGGGAGGAAGCAGTCCAGCCTGGTTCTTCATCAGTTCAGAAAGTGGAGGCTAGTACAGGTGAGCTAGTTCACCTCAGCCTAGTCAGAGCTGTACCTCACTTGAAGACACTGACAAAGAAAGAAGAGCTTAGTGCAGAAATACTTCAGTCACCTGTCTCAAGGACAGTGAAAGGTTCAGAGACGTGCTCCTGCCTAGTGGATAACTGAGAATCTGGAACTAACTCTAAAGGAAGAGAAGAAGGGAGTGATTACATGACTTTTTGCAAGTGTGAGTGTTTATGCTACCAGCGAGGACAAGGCGAAAGGCACAGTGGAAAGATTATTTGAAAAGTGCTTTTGGATTGAAGAAGTCCTGCACATTGTAACCGTCACTGGGGACCGAAGGATCACTATTAGCTTCAAGCATAGTGGTAAGAAAACCAGAGATTTACCGGACCTTAGGTCGCGGCAAACAGCCCCAAATAGTCAGTACGTAACTGGGGTCAGGGGAGTGAAGACTTTGAGTCAGTGCACGACAAGACAGGAATTCAGCTCTCTCACAGGAAGGCTCCTACCACAAAACTGACTGGGCAGTGCAGCTATGGATTAGCTGGAGTTATTGAGGGAACTACGCTTCAGGCTGGTTGTACTCATCGTGTTGAAAGTAAAGGAGGCCCCTAACTTGTCCAGCTGCTATCTCAAAATACACTCTCCTTGATCAGCCTCCCTGGGACCTGCCTGAACATCTTACAAGTAAAGGTATGGAAAGACGCTGACCGTGTGAGACTGTGTTATTTATCTGCACCCGACTTCACTAACTTCATAGACTTTGAGGGACCAGTCCCACCTGTAGGGGACCCGACATCTAGCTGCCTCACCATCCCCTCAGAGATCTACAGCAGCGCTGGTACAAATTACCAGAGACTACAGGTGGCGGGCACGAACTGTATATAAATCTATCCCCTGTAAATATTCCCCCAACATACGCCTGACCGCCAGGGCCACAGACCGAGCCACCGCTACCTGTGACAATCCCATAGACTTCTACGGGCTCGGCTCTGAGTACCCCATTGCCCTGGTAACCCACAATTGTGGTGCGTGGTCGAGACAGATGCCTTTGTTATAGGACACTGTGCAGGATGCCTCTGTTATAGGACACTGTGCAGGCTGCCTCTGTTATAGGACACTGTGCAGGATGCCTCTGTTATAGGACACTGTGCAGACTGCTTCTGTTATAGGACACTGTGCAGGATGCCTCTGTTATAGGACACTGTGCAGGATGCCTCTGTTATAGGACACTGTGCAGGATGCCTCTGTTATAGGACACTGTGCAGGATGCCTCTGTTATATGACGCTGTGCAGGCTGCCTCTGTTATAGGACGCTGTGCAGGATGCCTCTGTTATATGACACTGTGCAGGATGCCTCTGTTATAGGATGCTGTGCAGGCTGCCTCTGTTATAGACACTGTGCAAGATGCCTCTGTTATAGGACACTGTGCAGGATGCATCTGTTATAGGACACTGTGCAGGATGCCTCTGTTATAGGACACTGTGCAGGATGCATCTGTTATAGGACACTGTGCAGGATGCCTCTGTTATAGGACACTGTGCAGGATGCCTCTGTTATAGGACACTGTGCAGGATGCCTCTGTTATAGGACACTGTGCAGGATGCATCTGTTATAGGACACTGTGCAGGGTGCCTCTGGTATAGGATACTGTGCAGGATGCCTGTTGTGAACGCTCTGGATCTGACTTCTGAGTTTTGGGCTCCTACTGGTGGCTGCTGATAGCAATGAAGCTGCTTTGGCTAACAGAGGTCTATCAGCTGGGGGCGATGAGTGGCAATCAGGTGTTGCTGACAGGGCAGATATAAGTGAGCAACCTACCCATGATGCTTGTCTGTGATTTGTTGTTTACTGGTCCCTTTTGGAAGTCAGCTTGCTTCCTGCTCTGTCCTGCAAATTTCAGATAAGTTTTTGCTGTTTATTTCTGTGGCATTTGTTTTTGTCCATCTTAGTTTTCTGCCCTTCTGGAGTTGTACAGCCAGGTTCCCCTGTGGGGTCTGCTCTTGACTCTGTTTCTCATTTGCCACTGTTTTTGTATTTTCAGTTCCCTGTTATTTCAGTATTTGCTGATTTGCTATCAGTTCACACCAGAGTTCTGATCTAGCGGGGGAGAGATCGTGTGGTCTCAGTATTTTTGTATATCAGACGTGTTAGACTTTTTCTTAGAGTTTTTGCTGGATTGCAGGCAGTATTCTTTCCTGTCCTGTTCTATTTAGACAGTTTGGGCCCCAGCATTTGCTTGCTCTATTTTCTGCCTGTGTTTGTATTTCATCTTGTCTCAACGCCAATATATGTTTGGGGGCTACCATTTCCTTTGGGGGCTCTACTCCGGGGCAGTTAGCTTTCCGCTTTCTCTCTTTAGGCTTAGTTATCTCTCCGGCTGTGTCGAGGCGTCTAAGGCAATGTAGGCACGTCCCACTGCTGCTTCTTGTTGTGCTGTCAGTTTAGGGGTCTGCAATCCGCTAGTTACCAACCTATCTGGGTGTCTGGTAGCCTAGGCTATTTTGGTTTCTGTCCTCCTCGGCTACCAAATCATAACAGATGCCTCTGTTATAGGACACTGTGCAGGATGCCTCTGTTATAGGACACTGTGCAGGATGCCTCTGTTATAGACACTATGCAGGCTGCCTCAGTTATAGGACACTGTGCAGGATGCCTCTGTTATAGGACACTGTGCAGGATGCCTCTGTTATAGGACACTATGCAGGCTGCCTCTGTTATAGGACACTGTGCAGGATGCCTCTGTTATACCACACTGTGCAGGATGCCTCTGTTATAGGGCACTGTGCAGGATGCCTCTGTTATAGGACACTGTGCAGGATGCCTCTGTTATACCACACTGTGCAGGATGCCTCTGTTATAGGACACTGTGCAGGATGCCTCTGTTATAGGACACTGTGCAGGATGCCTCTGTTATAGGACACTATGCAGGCTGCCTCTGTTATAGGACACTGTGCAGGATGCCTCTGTTATACCACACTGTGCAGGATGCCTCTGTTATAGGGCACTGTGCAGGATGCCTCTGTTATAGGACACTGTGCAGGATGCCTCTGTTATACCACACTGTGCAGGATGCCTCTGTTATAGGACACTGTGCAGGATGCCTCTGTTATAGGACACTGTGCAGGATGCCTCTGTTATAGGACACTATGCAGGCTGCCTCTGTTATAGGACACTGTGCAGGATGCCTCTGTTATACCACACTGTGCAGGATGCCTCTGTTATAGGGCACTGTGCAGGATGCCTCTGTTATAGGACACTGTGCAGGATGCCTCTGTTATACCACACTGTGCAGGATGCCTCTGTTATAGGGCACTGTGCAAGCTGCTTCTGTTATAGGACTCTGTGCTGGCTGCCTCTTTTATAGGGCACTGTGCAGGCTGCTTCTGTTATAGGACTCTGTGCTGGCTGACTTTGTTATAGGACACTGTAATGATACTATGAATATGCTCACAATCAAAGTACCCCTGTAGAAGGTTCCAAAGCTGTACAGACACACGCTGTGGGCTTTTAACTCCCCCCCCGTCATGACTGCGAGCTCTCTCTCTCCCTAGTTCCTTTCACTTCGCCTGCATGCAATACTAAACCCCTCCTACCCCTCCCTCAGTAATGTGTTAATTAGCAGAAATCAGTGCATTGTGTCCACCATGTGCTTCCTTTGTTATATGTGGGAGTTATTAAAGATGGAATAACTCGGTTCCATTCAGTGACAGACATATAAAAATGACATATTTAGGACCTGTGATGTTAAAGCTACACTCCAGCGCCTTTGCCTAAGCTCTGGCACCCGCAGAATCCGAGAAGTGGATTCCTACTTAACCGGTTCACACAGGTACTCCATGTTTGAACTTAAATAAACGCCAACGCCATGCTTAGTAAGAGGATACTTTGTTCGTCGCTATAGTGACCCTCCCCGAGATATGATATTTATGAGCTATTAGGCATTTGTAAGAAGGATAGTGCTTCGATAGCTCCATCCGCCTCAGTGATGTCACGACCAGGTATAAGATAGTGTAAGCTCATTTTGCAGCAGCTTTTGCCCTGGAAACCTGATGCAGAGAGGCTTTGTGATGCACTTCGATGTATCGCCCCTCCCCATGCAACCCCATGGTCTGCTATGAAATGACTTAAAGAGAATCTGTCACCCCATTTTTGCCCTATGAGATAGGGCCACCGCTATCAGGGGCTTATCTACAGCATTCGGTAATGCTGTAGATAAGCCCCCGATGTTACCTGAAAGTGAAGAAAAACGAGTTATATTATACTCACCCAGGGGCGTTCCACCGTCCGTTCGGGTCAGATGGGCGTCGCGGTCAGGTCCGGGGCCTCCCATCTTGTGACGAAGCCGGCGTGTTCTTTCTGTCCCGTCGCAGCTCCTGCGCAGGCGCACTGCTCTGCCCTGGTGAGGGCAGAGCAGAGTGCTACAGTGCGCAGGCGCCGGGAAAGGTCAGAGAGGTCAGGATGCCTCTGTTATAGGACACTGTGCAGGATGCCTCTGTTATAGGACACTGTGCAGGCTGCCGCTGTTATAGGACACTGTGCAGGATGCATCTGTTATAGGACACTGTGCAGGATGCCTCTCTTATAGGACACTGTGCAGTATGCCTCTGTTATAGGACACTGTGCAGGCTGCCGCTGTTATAGGACACTGTGCAGGATGCCTCTGTTATAGGACACTGTGCAGGATGCCTCTGTTATAGGACACTGTGCAGGATGCCTCTGTTATAGGACACTGTGCAGGATGCCTCTGTTATAGGACACTGTGCAGGATGCCTCTGTTATAGGACACTGTGCAGGATGCATCTGTTATAGGACACTGTGCAGGATGCCTCTCTTATAGGACACTGTGCAGTATGCCTCTGTTATAGGACACTGTGCAGGCTGCCGCTGTTATAGGACACTGTGCAGGATGCCTCTGTTATAGGACACTGTGCAGGATGCCTCTGTTATAGGACACTGTGCAGGATGCCTCTGTTATAGGACACTGTGCAGGATGCCTCTGTTATAGGACACTGTGCAGGATGCCTCTGTTATAGGACACTGTGCAGGATGCCTCTGTTATAGGACACTGTGCAGGATGCCTCTGTTATAGGACACTGTGCAGGATGCCTCTGTTATAGGACACTGTGCAGGATGCCTCTGTTATAGGACACTGTGCAGGATGCCTCTGTTATAGGACACTGTGCAGGCTGCCGCTGTTATAGGACACTGTGCAGGATGCCTCTGTTATAGGACACTGTGCAGGATGCCTCTGTTATAGGACACTGTGCAGGATGCCTCTGTTATAGGACACTGTGCAGGATGCCTCTGTTATAGGACACTGTGCAGGATGCCTCTGTTATAGGACACTGTGCAGGATGCCTCTGTTAGGCTGGTTTCACACATCCGTTTTTCCCCTTGCGGCGCCCCCGGCATTTTTTAGCAGCGCCGCATCACAAAACCGTATGCGCCGCATGCGGTTTTTTTTTTCCATTGACTTGTATTAGCGCCGCATGGCGCCGCATGTCACTGCGGCGTGTCCGGTTGGTGCCGGATGCGGTGTCTGGTCACCGTACGGTGTCTGGAAAAAACGTTGCATGTAACGTTTTTTGTCTGCGGCGAAAAAGCCGCATGCGCCGGATGCGGCGCATGCGGTTCTTTTTTACAATGAAAGTCTATGGACGCCGCAATGCGCCGCATCGCGGCGTCCGCCGCATCCGGTAGCCGCATCCGGTTTGTTAATTGATATACCAGCCCACAGCAAACAGATACAAGGAAGTACCACCCCTCAGCAAACATATAAAAAAAACATTGGGTGGGACATCAGACACAGCCACAGAGAGCCACAGAGAGCCACAGAGAGCCACAGAGAGCCACCGACGCAGCCACCGACGCAGCCACCGACGCAGCCACCGGACTCGCAGCCAGGATCCGTACCATGGAGCGCCAGGAAAACAGACGGTAAATATGAACCACCCACCCCCAAATTCAAAAATTTAAAATACATATGTCACCAATGTTGTGTGAGCTGATGTTTATTTTTTGTGGCCTGGTACATTATATATGTAATTTTTTTTTCTGTGATGGGGATTGGTTCCCCAGGTATTTAATGAAATTAAATTGCCGATGATGGGGTGGGTCCCCGAGTTTAAAATGCATTTGTTTGGGAACTTTATTGTGTATTCACTGCTATTGTTGTGAATGTTGATAATGTAGATCTACTGGTACTGTTTTTTAGCAGTGATGTGCTTTGTCTCCCTGCGACAATCTGAAATGTGGATGTATTTGTGTATCAAAATGTTTTTTTTTTTTTTTTAAAAAGTATTAATTTTTTTGGCCAGTTATGTCGTTGTTTTTTATGCTACTATCGGAAATGTGCATGTGTTTACTATGGTAATGTTTCTCTCCATTTTTTTTTTTTGCCAATGGTTTTTTTTTTTTTTTTTTTGGCTTGTCATGGTTTTATCTACTCATGGTCTGTTGAATTGTTTGACTATGCTAATGTTTTTTTGTTTGCAATATTTTTTCTTTGTGGCCTGTCATGGTTTTATCTACTCATGGTCTGTTGAATTGTTTGACTATGCTAATGTTTTTTTGTTTGCAATATTTTTTCTTTGTGGCCTGTCATGGTTTTATCTACTCATGGTCTGTTGAATTGTTTGACTATGCTAATGTTTTTTTGTTTGCAATCTTTGTTCTTTTGTGGCTTGTCACGGTTTTATCTACTCATGCTGCTATTTTTTTCCTGTGTTTAGTATACAAATGTTGATGTACTTTTCTTTTTGTTGCAATGTTATTTTTTTGGCTGCCTCTGACCTTAGCTAATTATGCTCTTATGTGAAATTTCCATGTTTTTATTATCATATATTTTTTTTTTGGCCAGGGATACGGTTTACCCTGGTACTGTTGATGGCTATAAAAAATGATTGCATGTGGTCGGAATAATGTCGTTGTTTGAATGTTATATTTTAAAACAGGGACAATCAAAATATATCAACAAATTTTTTTTGGTCTGTTAATTTCACAGCAGAAGAATTGATGCTGGCGATGAAAGGGCGCAGGACATCCTGGATGCAAGGAGGCAAGCCAGCAGAAAGTAAATGTCATCCCCCATGTCCCTAAAAATTTAATGTTTGTTTTTCTCTTTCAGCCAGGGACAAGGAATCCACATATATTCACTGTCCCTTTTTGTGTCCTAACAGCAGAAGAATTCAACGAGCGGCGGCGGCGGCGGCTGAAGCGCAAGTTGAGCAGAGGGGAGGAGAGGAACTCCAAGCTAGGAGGCTAGCAAGCAGAAAGTAAGTATTACAGCACATGTGTCGAACCCGCCACCACAATTGTGGGTTACCAGGGCAATGGGATACTCAGAGCCGAGCCCATGGAAGTCTATGGGGATTGTCACAGGTAGCGGTGGCTCGGTCTGTGGCCCTGGCGGTCTGGCGTATGTTGGGGATATATTTACAGGGGATAGATTTATGTACAGTTCGTGACGCCACCTGTAGTATTCTGGTAATTTGTACCAGCGCTGCTGTAGATCTCTGAGGGGATGGTGATGCAGCTAGATGTCGGGTCCCCTACAGGTGGGACTCTTCCCTCAGGTCGGTAGTTAGGTAGGGATTGTGCAGGCATGCAATAATAACTCAGTCTCACACGGTCAGCGTCTTTCCATACCTTTACTTGTAAGATGTTCAAGCAGGTCCCAGGGAGGCTGATGGGGTTGATGGAGGATGAGCTTTGAGGCAACAGCTAAGCAAGTTAGGGGCCTCCTTTACTGTCCAATGAAGATGAGTACGACCAGCCTGAAGCGTAGTCCCCTCTATGATTCCAGCTTTCCAAAGCTGTTCTGCCCAGTCAGATTTGTGGTGAAGCCTTCCTTCGAGAGAGCTGAATTCTTATATTGTCCTGCAGAGACTCAAAGTCTTCACTCCCCTGACCCCAGATACGTACTGAACTATAAGGGGCTTGTTTGCCGCGACCTAGGGTCCGGTAAATCTCTGGTTTTCTCTTCACTATGCTTGTAGCTAATAGTGATCCCTCGGTCCCCAGTGACCGGTAGCAATGTGCAGGACTTTTCCAAGTCAAAAGCACTTTTCCAATAATCTTCCTTCCACTTTGCCCTTCGATTTGCTCGACTCTTAATAGATAGTTCAGTCTTTCTTCCAGTGGGGCACAGCTCTGACTAGACTAAGGTGAATTAGACCACCTGTACCAGCCTCCACGTTCTGAACTGATGACAGGCTCAAACTGGACACGTCTACTCTGTCCAAGGACAGGAAACTGACTGACTAGAAAATCACTCCCTCCCACACCCCTGCTGGGTGTGTCAGAAGTGTACATGATGTCATGAAGAGACCTTAACTGTTACCTCTCCACTCATCCTCCTGGTATTGTGTACCAGGGCTACACATTCCCCATGGTAAACGACAGCACCTCCCGGCTGTAAAATACAAAAGAGACATT
>JARQOD010000008.1:151379958-151413079 GCA_033576555.1 Oophaga sylvatica
GTATGGAGGACTATGTGGTGCCCATAGTACTGTATGGAGGACTATGTGGTGCCCATAGTACTGTATGGAGGACTATACTGTCCGGTTTAGGACCTATTGTAGAATTTACAATAGATATCACTCATGTAATGTAAGAAATGAAATCTTTGGCATTGTACTATACCTATATTTCTCTGCTGTATCATGTGAACATGGAGGGGCGGAGCCTGGCAGGCAATGTGAGCGGATGCTTCTCTGGGTGCTCTCCCGCCGGTGCATAAGCCTCTAATACGATCCGCCGCCACCGCCTGCCTCAGTCGACCGAACGGTGGGGGAAGGACCGCAGACTGCCGGGAGTGCAGGAGAGAACGGAGGTGAGCCGCAATGACCCGCAGGAGACAGAAGGACCTGGGCTGGGGAGACGGATGCTGCTCCCAATATGGCGCCGATAAGAAGGAGGAAGCGGCCAAGCTCTACGCTGCGTGTCAGCGTCGCATGAGTGCTGCGGCCAAGCTGGAGAGGTATGCCCGCAATGTGGAGAGTGCAAAGCAGCAAGAGTCAGAGGGAGAGGAGGAGGAGGAAGGGGATGAAGGGATGAAGCTACAGGAAGAGGTGGAAGGAGGAAAATCCCCAGAGAGCAGTATCCCTGAGGGGGAGAAAATGGCAGTGGCAGCACAGGAGGAGGGGGAGATACAGGAGAATCCCACTATTAAAGATGTGTTCACAGTAGTGTCTTTCTGTAAACAGGCACTAAGGACTTTAACTCAGCAAGTCCTGGGAGTACAGTCTGAAGTAGCCATTATAAAGAAGGACATACATAAGGTTAATACCAGGACTGGAGAGGTGGAAAACAGAGTGGGAGAGGCCGAGGATTGGATTAATAAATTCAAAAAATCGAGAAAGCAGTTTAAGCAACAAATCTCTGAAGTTATGACAAAAAATGATGATCTGGAAAATAGCTCCAGAAGGAACAATATTAGGATCGTTGGTCTTCCGGAAAAGACTGAGGGGAGAGATCCCACGGAATTTGTTGAGAAGTGGCTGAGAGATCAGATCGGAGTAGATTCCCTCACTAAATTCTACGCAGTGGAGCGGGCGCATAGAGTACCAATGCAACCACCACCCCCGGGTAATAATCCACGAGTTATCATTGCAAAGTTACTTCATGATAAGGATAGAGATATCATTATCCGCAAAGCAAGAGAATCGGAGGAGATTACAATGAACGGCCAACGAATTGGTATATACCCTGATTATTCGGTAGCCGTACAGAAGCAACGAATGCAGTTTGGAGGGGTAAAAAGTCGCCTGAGAGAATTAGGTGCCAAATATTCAATGATGTTCCCCGCTAAACTGCGAGTGGCGGCCATGGATAAGGTTTTCTTTTTCACGGACCCTGAGGAGGCTACAAAGTGGATTGATGTTAATATTAAGTCTCTACAAGCCAAAGAGTGAGGGACGGCCACGGAATTCAAAAATACTTCTTAGTGGAGCGGTCGGCTGAGGACATTTAGTAAACAGACTCCTTTCTAGTTTGCAGAAACTATTTGATAACCAGGATGGATGGACCGGAGTGGACACACCGATAATACACAGTGTGCAAGCACGTATATGATCCTGGATATGGGACTAGAAGTGAGGAGTTTTTAACTTTTGATCTCCACTTCCATAACTTTAATTTTTTTCATGTTTTGGTTTTGAAAATGATCCAATCCTTACTGGTGGACTAGTAATGGCTGAATGAGGAAGGTGTCGATACGGAATATGTGAACTTTATATATATAGCCCTGGCGGAGGGCATGGCGGCGATGAACATCTGTCAGGGACACCGCACTGCACTTGCTCACTGAGCCAGTGCGTGTGTCCTGAGTGAACAAACTGTGCTCAAAGATACCTGTATAGCAGAGCCGCAGCAGGGAAGATGTGTGCTTCTGAGGAACAGGACCTTCAGCATGTGGCTGCTGGGGGGCGGAGCCGGCCACACGTCTCTTAGAGGCAGCAGTAGCAGATAGAGAATGCTTCAGGCCGGAGGACCTGAAGCACCTGACTGCTGGGGGCGTGGCCTAAGCTCCAGAGAGCTATGAGGTGAAGGAAAACTCCTAGAAGGGTAACTACGGGACACAGTTACCAAGGGGCATATACAGAACGGATAATCAGGACGTAGCCAAGGGGTCATACACATAGAGGGCGACGAAGTACAAGAGGAGCAGGCAGAGCGGAGTCAGAACGTAGTCAAGGGTCATACATGTAGAGGGCAGCAGAGTACAAAAGAGACAGGCAAAACTCGAAACAGGGACACAGCCAAATCAGAACCAGACAGACAGAACGTAGCACAGGCACAAAGCACTGGCACAAGCACAAAAGAGTCACACACACTCGGCCAAGGGTCAGAATATAAGCGACAGAGGATGGCCCCACAATGAGGCTATAAAAAGCCTCCCAGAATCCCAGAGTGAGGCCATCCCGGTTAACCCTAAAACCACCTAATCCCAGAAACTCAGCAGACCATGACAACATCATTTGTAGCCACAGATATGTTGTATTAATGTACATTATATATAGTTATTACTTTTTTTTTTCACTTACAGTGAGACAAACTGTGGAGGGGGAAAATATAGGAGTGCATGGCGGGAGGGGGAGAGAGATAACGGGAGAAGTGTGACAAACTGAGTAAAGGTACTGCCACACTAAACAATCCCGCTAGCGATCACGATAACGACGCATACTAATGCGATCGCTAGCGGGATTGTTTCTATATCGCTGAGTGCGGCCACATTTAGCGATATAGTTAACGACGCTATCGCCGTTAGCGATCTTCTTAACGACTTTAGCGGTACAAAAGTACCGCTAAATCGCTAAGAAAAGGTGCCACACTAGCGATATATACTTACCCAGCGGGAGCGCCAGCGATGAAATAGGGTCCGGAACGATTCCAGCGACGAGCGAGATCACAGCAGGAAGCTCGTCGCTGGCAGATGCCGCAGTGAACAACATCGCTAACGGGATCGCTAAATAGTGACGTTTTTTAGCGATCCCGTTAGCGATGTTGTTCAGTGTGGCATACCCTTAAGTGCGGAGGTAGTAAAAAGATGATAGGAGAGAGGTACTATTTCTGGAAGAATAGACCGGGAGTGAAGAACCCAAGGCTCTTAGAGAGCATGCAAGGAGGGGAGGAAGCAGGGGGGAATTGGGGAAGGGGAGGTGGGGAGGGTATCGACAGTAGGAGAGAGAAATGACAGAATGAAGGGAATGGTGTTTAATATATATAATGGGTAGCTTTAAAGTTATAAGTTGGAACGTTAGAGGCTTATCGGAGAAAAACAGAAGAGCGACAATATTTAAATGTATGCAAGATCATGGGGCGGCAGTGATATGTCTCTTGGAAACCCATTTACAGAAGAAAACAACCCATATTACCAATAGAAGATGGATACAAAGGGCATACCACTCTACTTTCTCTAATTACTCCAGAGGAGTGTCGATTTTAATTAACAGATCCACCCCTTTTGAAGAAACTGATGTGCACATTGATCCGGAGGGACAAGGAGTAGCAATTAAAGGATTAGAGTGATGAGGGAGTATGCTGAAAGAAGTGGAGGAATGCCGCTGCTGATGATGGGAGATTTTAATAACGTGGTAGATATCTTCTGGGATAGAAATAAGAGGCAGCCGAATGTACAAGGCAGCACCAATACAGTCTTTGGTAACTTTATTAAAGAAATTGGTCTGATTGATACATGGAGGGTTAGAAATGAAGGGGAAAGGTGCTACTCATGTCATTCCACATCGTATGGCACATTGTCACGAATTGATTTGGCACTAGCAGATGGATTGGTGGACGCCATGATAAGAGAGGTACAATACCTTCCCAGAGTGATTTCCGATCATAGTCCAGTTATGGTGAATATTGGATATGGGTCACGGAAGGATGGAAAATGCATCCTGTCTGGCTACAATATCTTAATGTTCAAGGGATAGGGAAAGAATTGGAAGAATTTTTTATTCACAATGATGGGAGTACAGATAAACTAGTGGAGTGGGAAGCGATGAAGGCCTTTCTTAGAGGGTTATTATTTAGAGACATCTGTAGACGTAAATCACAAACTAAAAAAGAGGAAACAGAAATTCTGGAAGCATTGGGGAGGGTGGAGGAAGAGACTATACATAATGATACACCTGAAGCACAATGGGGCCTGAGGGAAGCTCAGGAGCAGAAACATTGGTCCATCTTAGAATTGGATCCCATTTTAAGGACATCAGTAGGTGGCTACCCCCTGATGACTTCAAGGAGATCAAAAAATGTATCTGATCTCCTAGTAAGGAGCCATTATGTTCCAGATAAGAAAAATGCTTTTGGAAGTGGCAGTCCTCAGGTTGGCTTTTTCCCATGCGGACACTGCTTGGCCTGCGCCAATGTTCTGCGCTGCTCCTCCTTTACCTCGGCTGATGGAACAAAGGATTTTACCATCAGACAGCGTATATCTTGTGGCACAACTAATGTGATCTATTATGCAACATGTCCGTGCCCCAAGATATACGTTGGTCTTACCACCCGAGAGTTACGTATAAGAGTTCGGGAGCATGTGCGGGACATTGGCGCGGCCAGGTCTGCGGGTGATTTAACCGATCTTAAGACAATCCAGTGGCGTAGCGTGGGGGGGGCGGGGGGGGCGGTCCGCCCCAGGCGGCACATGTGTGGGGGCGGCACGGAGGAGATCGGAAGTACTCACATCTCCAATCGTTTAGCACTCGCTTCCATATTCTTTCCGATAAGCAAGGGGAATCATTGACGATGATGCCGGCTGATGTCTCCACAAGCGCTGACAGCCCGCAGGCAGGGGCGGAACTATCGTGGAAGCAGCTGCCACAGGGCCCGGGCTAGAAGGGGGCCCGTCCCTGCTGCAGCTGTCTCCCCTGCGGCTGCGTTCTGCCGCCCCCGGCCTGAGAGTCGGCGGCTCCCTGTGCCGGCTGTCAAGCTGACAGCCGGCGCAGAGAAGCTGCTGCGTGCCAGCTCCCAGGAATCAATTGCACTGGCGTCACGCCAGTACAATTGAAGCTCTGACCGCCGGGTCAGAGCGACGTCTGCAGCGTGATCAGGTCATGTGATCACGCTGCTGACGTCACTCGTCGTCGGCGCCCAGAAGGGTGAACATTTGTGGTGAGTGTGCTCCATTATGGAGCTGAAGATACCACAGAAGATAAATGGGGGACATACTGTGTGAGTGTGTGTGTATGGGGGGGGGGTTTCGAGTGAGGATGGGGGTTCTTTTATGTGTGGGGGATTTGGAGTGGGGATGGGGGGATACATTATGTGTGGGGGGGATTTGGAGTGGGGATGGGGGTTCTTTTATGTGTGGGGGGATTTGGAGTGGCGATGGGGGGTTATTTTATGTGTGGGGGGATTTGGAGTGGGGATGGGGGTTCTTTTATGTGTGGGGGGGTTTGGAGTGGGGATGGGGGATACATTATGTGTGGGGGGGATTTGGAGTGGCGATGGGGGTTATTTTATGTGTGGGGGATTTGGAGTGGGGATGGGGGTTCTTTTATGTGTGGGGGGGTTTGGAGTGGGGATGGGGGATACATTATGTGTGGGGGGGATTTAGAGTGGGGATGTGGGTTCTTTTATGTGTGGGGGGATTTGGAGTGGGGATGGGGGTTATTTTATGTGTGGGGGGGTTTGGAGTGGGGATGGGGGATACATTATGTGTGGGGGGGATTTGGAGTGGCGATGGGGGGTTATTTTATGTGTGGGGGGATTTGGAGTGGGGATGGGGGGATTTAATGTGTGTGGGGGGGATTTGGAGTGGGGATGGGGGGTTATTTTATGTGTGGGGGGATTTGGAGTGGCGATGGGGGTTATTGTATGTGTGGGGGGATTTGGAGTGGGGATGGGGGTTCTTTTATGTGTGGGGGATTTGGAGTGGCGATGGGGCATTTAATATGTGTGGGGGGATTTGAGGGTACTGAAGAGTATGTATGAGGAAACAGTATGGGGGATGGGTGCAGACAGTATGGGGAGCGAACGGGTGAATGCATGTGGACACAGTATGGGGAGTGAGGGTGATGGGATGTGTGCAGACACAGTATGGGGAGTCAGGGGTATGTGTGAGCAGACAGTATAGAGAGTGAGGGGGTAAATATATGAGGAGACAGTATGCTGAACAGGGGGGATGTGAGAGGAGACAGTGTGAGGAGGGAGGAGAATAGTGTGAGGCGACAGTATATTGCAGATATTTTTATTTAGGTGCATTATAATGACTCTTCTGTCTTTAAGGGCATCGTGTGGAGAGTTGATGCAGAAGAGCGGAGAAGATGGAAATCTGCAGAGACGGCTGTGGATGAGAAAACTCATCATGGGATCTGGACAAGATGAAGAAAAGGAGAACGACTCCAGAGACAGCGTCATCTATAAGGTACCTGGATGTAAATATTATTTGTGAAATTGACTAATTCTCATGTCTTTATTTGTTAGGAGCATTAAAGGGGTTCTCCAGGTCTGTGTCACATAGAATGACTGCAGACTCAGCACAAACCTGGACAACCCCTTTAATGCTCCTAACATAAATAAAAACATGAGAATTAGTCAATTTCTGAATTCTCACAGTGCGCACTGCACGCTGTTAGGATTCTCTCGTGCCGGTGATTTACATACAAGCGGTCACATGCTGACTAGACATGTGGCCTCACTCAATGAAAATGAACGGAGCGAGGCCGGGCACGTCTAGTCAGAATGTGGCCAGAAGTGTATAAATCACATGCTTATGCTGACATGACCGTGTACTCTCGCCACCGGTAATGAAGAATCCTAAAAGTGTGCAGTGCATTCGTTGTGAGAATTCAGAAGCTGCAATGTCAGGATTCAGCTCTGCAGGTTCCAGTAGTCATCACACGGACACTTTACTCATATGCGATTTTTATACTTATGGTCCTGTGACATCGAGCTTCTCTTCCTGCTTCTCTCAGTTTTTCACTGTACATTGAGAGCATTAGGGAGAGCAGCTCGTGGGTACATGACTAAGTAATAAATAATTATTGTTTATGAAACAGTGTGATCAGCAGTGCTAAGTGGGTGTGGTCAGGGCGTGGATATGTGTGTGACCAGTGAAATGGGTGTGGCTAGGGGTGTGGCCTAAAATTTTCCGCCCCGGGCGCCACGAACAGTTGCTACGCCACTGAGACAATCCCCCGACATTTTTTTATCAAATCACAATTGCGATGCTGGATTGCTTAAGATCAGGGGAATCGACGCACTCCATCTGGGAATAAGGGGTGGTAATTACAAGAAACTCCTCGCACAGATGGAAACTCGGTGGATAGTGCAGCTTGATACAGTAGCGCCAATGGGTTTAAATGAGTCATTGAGCTTTGCCCCATTTCTGTAGCTCTTTCAGTGTTCCACCGAAATTGGATTTCTGGCCTTCTATAAATATGATATTATTGTAATATTGTTGCATACCCTCTGTATACACCTCCCATATTTTTGTGGGGAGATATTTAGTTTTTGTTTTTATTTCTGCTTTTAACCTTTGTTCTTTTAAATTTCTTTACATTAAAGTGACCATTGGTTTCTGCACCTGGTTCCCTTTTCTGGACTCACAGTATTCATTTCGGGACGATGATTATTACCTTATACCAATGATTGAGACACAGACGAAGAGTCATCACCACCAAGATTGTACCTTACTACACTGGCATCATACTTACCTATAATATTTGTATGTTGAAGATACTTTTGATGTTGGTGTGACTCCATTTGTATATATGAGATTCTGTTCTGTGACTGTTTCTCTTCTGAATATATTTGAGTATTTTTTCCTATTTCTACTTTGTGTCTCTACGTTTTGATTTACTTTCCCATGTATCCATTCACATTATGGTGCGATGGTTGTGCGCATAGTCCTGCGCCCCCTTGCGGCTGGTCAACGTAGTGGCGTCTGTTTTGACGTCTTCTCCGTTGCCTAGCGCTATGTGGGCCCAGTACGCATGCGCCAATTTCACCATCGCCCCATGATTTTTAGAGACCTGGGATTTTCCCCACTGATTTAAGGACCTGTGGGTTCCTTCCGCACATGTGCGGACATCGCGCAATGTAATTGGCCATCGAGTAACATGTGATCCATGTGATGTTTGAGACCTGGGATTTTCCATATTGATCGAAGGACCTGCGGGTTCCTTCTGCGCATGCGCGGACATCGCGCAACGTAATTGGCCATCTGGGAACATGTGACTCATTCTGTGGGCTTTTTAAAGGTCCTTGTGCAGTTCCACAACTACCCCCTTGAGGAAGCAACACGTTGGCGTTGCGAAACGCGCGTCGGGGCGTTAAATTTATCTCCCCACATATTCTCCTTTGCCTTAGTGATTTGGTAAGATTATCTTTATAACACCTACAATGTATTGTACTTTCATCATGTCATTTTCACAATGTGTTATATGAGATATGGACACTGTTGAGACTACCTATATCTGGCACTTGCCATTGTTATTACAGTGTTTCTTGTGATATGTGACAAGTTGTATGAGATATGAACATTATTGAGACTGCTTTTATTTGACACTTGTCATTTCTACTACATCTGACAGTATTATCTAATAGTGTTACTATACACCCATCTGTCATAGGTTCAGCAGTATTATTTATATGGGATTACTCATTTACAAACGTGAGTTTACTGCTTTCTGCTGCATGTGGATATATACCTATAATTAAATATAAACCATTTTAAGCTAGCAGTACCATTATCCTTGCAGTCTTTCACATGTCCATAATGTGAGTCTGCTGATCCCATATACAGTGCCTACAAGTAGTATTCAACCCCCTGCAGATTTAGCTGGTTTGATAAGATGCAAATAAGTTAGAGCCTTCAAACTGCAAACGAGAGTAGGATTTATTAACAGAAGCATAAATCTTACAAAACAAAAAGTTATGTTGTTCAGTTGAATTTTAATAAATTTTAAACATAAAAGTGTGGGTCAATTATTATACAACCCCTATGTTTAATATTTCGTGGAATAACCCTTGTTTGCAATTACAGCTAATAATCGTCTTTTATAAGACCTGATCAGGCCGGCACAGGTCTGTGGAGTTATCTTGGCCCACTCCTCCATGCAGATCTTCTCCAAGTTATCTAGGTTCTTTGGGTGTCTCATGTGGACTTTAATCTTGAGCTCCTTCCACAAGTTTTCAATTGGGTTAAGGTCAGGAGACTGACTAGGCCACTCCAACACCTTGACTTTTTCCCTCTTGAACCAGGCCTTGGTTTTCTTGGCTGTGTGCTTTGGGTCGTTGTCTTGTTGGAAGATGAAATTACGACCCATCTTAAGATCCTTGATGGAGGAGCGGAGGTTCTTGGCCAAAATCTCCAGGTAGGCCGTGCTATCCATCCTCCCATGGATGCGGACCAGATGGCCAGGCCCCTTGGCTGAGAAACAGCCCCACAGCATGATGCTGCCACCACCATGCTTGACTGTAGGGATGGTATTCTTGGGGTCGTATGCAGTGCCATCCAGTCTCCAAACGTCACGTGTGTGGTTGGCACCAAAGATCTCGATCTTGGTCTCATCAGACCATAGAACCTTGAACCAGTCTGTCTCAGAGTCCTCCAAGTGATCATGAGCAAACTGTAGACGAGCCTTGACATGACGCTTTGAAAGTAAAGATACCTTACGGGCTCGTCTGGAACGGAGACCATTGCGGTGGAGTACGTTACTTATGGTATTGACTGAAACCAATGTCCCCACTGCCATGAGATCTTCCCGGAGCTCCTTCCTTGTTGTCCTTGGGTTAGCCTTGACTCTTCGGACAAGCCTGGCCTCGGCACGGGAGGAAACTTTCAAAGGCTGTCCAGGCCGTGGAAGGCTAACAGTAGTTCCATAAGCCTTCCACTTACGGATGATGCTCCCAACAGTGGAGACAGGTAGGGCCAACTCCTTGGAAAGGGTTTTGTACCCCTTGCCAGCCTTGTCACCCTCCACGATCTTGTCTCTGATGGCCTTGGAATGCTCCTTTGTCTTTCCCATGTTGACCATGTATGAGTGGTGTTCACAAGTTTGGGGAGGGTCTTAAATAGTCAGAAAAGGCTGGCAAAAGAGATCATTAATCCACACATGTGAAGCTCATTATTCTTGGTGCCTGAACTACTTCTTAATACTTTAGGGGGACCAAACAGAATTCTTGTGGTTTGAGGGGTTGAATAATAAATGACACTCTGAATTAACTTTTAACGTTTAAAAAAAAAAAAAAAAATTAAAGCAAAAATTTTTGCTGCAGTGCATTTCCCACTTCCAGGCTGATCTACAGTACAAATGTCACAATGCCAAGTTAATTCCGCATGTGTCAACCAGCTAAATCTGCAGGGGGTTGAATACTACTTGTAGGCACTGTACATGTATTACCCATAGAGAAACCTTTATGGATATGATTATACACCCATCTGTCATAGATTCAGCAGTATCATTTATATGGTGATTACATATTTACAAACGTGGGTTTACTGCTATCCGCTGCATATGGATATATATCTATAATTGATAGAAACCACTTTAGTTAAACTTGGTACTAGGGTTGAGCATTCCGATACTTCCGATACTTCCGATACCTGAAATCCAATGTAAGTCTATGGGAACAAAATATCGGAAGTAAGTATCGGAAGTAATTCCGATATTTTGTTCCCATAGACTTACATTGGATTTCAGGTATCGGAAGTATCGGAATGCTCAACCCTACTTGGTACTATTACTCTTGCAGTCTTTCATATGTCCATAATGTGAGTCTGCTGATCCCATATACATGTATTACCCACAGAGTAACCTTTATGGATATGGCTGTTTGACTCTATAGATACATAAGTATTCACCTTCCTGAGGCAATTGAGTATTATGTGAGGTGGTTCTTGTTTGCAATTGTCACCTGATGTACTGTACTATTATTGATATTACTGTTGTTACCAATAAAATGTTCTACTTTTATGATTAAATATAAATGCCTTATAGCTCTTTTTTCTCCTGTTCTCCATATTTTTTGAGCTGGTTTAATCTAGCCAGATGAGGTATCACAGTATAACCCATCTGGGTCTTTATAAATATAAATATGTGGGATTATATATGTTATAATGATACACCTGAAGCACAACAGGGCCTGAGGGAAGCTCAGGAGCAGATTAATAACGTTTTACTAGATAAAATGACTAGAAATCAGGCGTTCCGAAAGGCCAGTTTTTATGCTGAAGGAGAGAAAGTGGGACACCTTTTATCTGTTATCGCCTCGGCACAAAGGAGTAACTCGTTTATAATATGGTGAATGGAAAAGGGAAAAATGTTAATGAATTAGGAGGGATAATGAACATTTTTAGGGACTTCTATAAAACTTTATACTCCTCAGAAGAGAATGTAGGAAATGGGGAGATTGATAAATTCTTGGGGTTAGGGTCGCTCCCTAAGCTAATTAAAGAGAATAAGGACAGACTGGATTCTCCCATTACTGTGGAAGAGATGGAGATTGCGCTGCATGGCATGGCCAATGAGAAAGCCCCTGGATTGGACGGTTCTACCGTCATAAATTTATAAACAATTTGCAGAACTGTTGCTACCTAAATTATTGAAAGTGTTTGAAGAGCCTAAAGAGAAAAAGTTGCTGCCGGCCTCTATGAGGGAAACGGTGATAGTGGTGATCCCCAAGGAGGAAAAAGACCCCAGAATACCAGAATCATATAGACCAATCTCACTATTAACGGTGGACATTAAAATCTTGGCAAAAGTTTTAGCTAATCAGCTGACTGGAGTCATTTCTTCCTTGATACATCCAGATCAGGCGGGATTCATGCCTAATAGATCCACAGTGGGTAATATAAGGAGGTTATACCTTAATCTCCAAATACAAGCTGATAATTCGGGTGCAGAGTGATCGCCTCACTAGACGCCCAAAAGGTGTTTCGACAGTGTACAATGGGAATACCTATGGAGAGTCATGCAAAAATTTGTGATTTATAGAGTGGGTGCAACTGCTGTACTCTCAACCTACTGCTAAAGTTAGAGATAATGGAGCGATTTCCTCATCCTTCCCTTTGAACAGAGGAACCAGACAGGGATGTCCACTGTCGCCACTCCTCTTTGCTGTAGCAATTGAACCATTAGCTGCAGTTATTAGGGGGAATCGGGAAATTCAAGGGTTCAAGCATGGGGGAACTGAGGAAAAAATTGCTCTGTATGCAGATAATCTGTTATTGTTCCTGGGGGATCCGTCCGAATCACTGAGTTGTGCCATGCAGACAATTGATAGGTTTGGGGCTATATCGGGGTTGAGGATTAACTGGTCCAAATCAGCTCTGTTTAAAGTAGATAGGGAAGTGGAGTGGACAGATAGAGATATTAAAGTCAATAAATTACAGTGTAAAAAGGCCTTTAAATATCTGGGGATACAGATTTCCTTGCCGATATCAGAGTACCTTAATATTAACTTGATGCCATTACTTCAAAAATTAAAAATCAAAAAAAAAAGATCTGGAATAAGTTACATTTAAAGGTGGTGGGAAGGATAAACCTTTTTAAAATGATCCTGATGCTTAAACTACTATATATTTGCATAATGCACCTGTGTGGGTACCTAAAAAGAGGTTTAAGTCTTTGAATGTGATGGTTAGAGCTCTGGTATGGGGGAAGAAACAGGCAAGAATAAAGTTGGAAATCCTTCAGAGACCTAAGGATGAAGGTGGAATGGCGCTGCCAAACCCAGAAATGTGTTATGATTTGGTAGCTGAGGAGTGCAGGTAAAAAGGCAATACACCAGAGCAGTTGGAATCTATGAGATTGCAGTACCCTGACTAACCACCACAACTAGAGGCAGCCGTGGAGCGTTCCTACGTTGATCCTAGACGCCTCGTCACAGCCTGAGAAACTAATTACACCTAAAGATAGAAATAGGAAAGCTATCTGCCCCGGAGCAGAACCCCAAAGATAATAGAAAGCCCCCAAACATGTAATGGCGGTTAGACAAGAAGAAACACTGACACAGAAAGAAAATAGCATGAGCAAACGCTGGGGCCCAAACTAACTAAATAGAAAAGGATAGGAAGGGTACTTACTGCAATCCCAGAAAACCCTGAAAAGCACCAACTCTACTAATTTCAAAAACACCTGAGATCACACGACCTCTACCACCTAAATTAGTTCTCTGGTGTAACAAAATCAAAACAGCAGCCACTGAAAAAACTGCAAAAAGCAAAAGTACAAACATCAGTGGCTGAACTAACTGAGAGGGCAAAAGCCCCGAGGGGACCCTGAAGGCCCCCACAGAAGTGCAGGACAAAATGCAAAAATCTAGCACAAAAACAAAAAGAAGAAAATGTCTTATCTGATAGCAGGAGATGCAGACACGACACAGCAGGCTACAAGGGAAACAGGATTCAAGGATTGAGACCAGAACAATTGATCACCGGCAACCCTGATGGGAAGGTGACTCCCTTATATAAGACCAGTCAGTAACACCTGATTCCCAATCCTCACAATCTTCACTGGACAGACCAGCACCGCTTGTAACCACCAGAGGGAGCCTCTGCTCAGAACTCATCTCAAGCCCATTCACAACAGTACCCCCCCCTTGAGGAGGGGTCACCGAACCCTCATTTGAGCAACCAGGTCGGTCAGGATGAGTTCTATGATACGCACGGATAAGTCTCCTAGCATGGATGTCCGAAGCAAACACCCAAGAATTGTCTTCCTGACCATAACCTCTCCATTTAACCAACTACTGGAGTTTCCGTCTAGAAAAACGAGAATCTAATATTTTCTTAACCACATACTCCAGATTGCCCTCAAACAAAAAACAGGGTCAGGAGGCACAGCAGCAGGAACCACTGGCTCAACAAACCTCTTCAACAAGGACTTGTGGAACACGTTATGGATCTTAAATGTCCCTGGAAGAAGCAAACGAAAAGAAACAGGATTAATAATCTCCATGATCTTATAAGGTCCAATGAACCTAGGCTTAAATTTAGGAGATGCTACTCTCATAGGAATATTTTTTGAGGACAACCAGACCAAGTCCCCTACTTTAAACCGAGGACCATCAGTCCTATGCCGGTTAGCAAACCGCTGGGCCTTCTCCTGAGAGAGGGACAACCTCTCCACTACCTGGTCCCAAATCTGTTGCATACACTCCACAACAGAGTCAACACCTGGACAGAAGCCTCCGTCTGTCCTGAAGAAAATCGAGGGTGAAACCCAGAATTACAGAAAAACTGAGACATCAAAGTGGCAGAGCTAGCCCTATTATTAAGAGCAAACTCAGCCAAAGGCAAAAAAGAGACCCAGTCATCCTGATCAGCAGACACAAAGCATCTTAGATAAGTCTCCAATGTCTGGTTTGTTCTCTCAGTTTGACCATTGGTCTGAGGATGAAATGCCGAGGAGAAAGACAATTGAACACCCAGTTTAGAACAAAAAGTCCTCCAAAATCTGGAAACAAACTGGACTCCTCTGTCAGACACAATGTTCTCAGGAATGCCGTGTAAACGAACCACGTGCTGAAGGAACAACGGCACCAATTCAGAGGAGGAAGGCAACTTAGATAATGGCACAAGATGTATCATTTTGGAAAACCTATCACAAATTACCCAGATGGCGGTCATTCTCTGAGAAACAGGAAGGTCGGAAATGAAATCCATAGAGATATGGGTCCATGGTCTCTTGGGCACAGGCAATGGCATCAACAAACCACTAGAGAGAGAGCAAGGCTTGGAGTGAGAGCAAGTCCCGCATCACGAGACAAGGTAGGCCACCAAAAGGACCGACTAACCAAGTCTCTAGTACCAAAAATTCCGGGATGCCCAGCCAATGCGGAACAATGAATCTCAGACATCACACTCTTTTTCCACTGGTCCGGGACAAACAATTTTCCAACAGGGCAGCACTCGGGCCTATCCTCCTGACACCCCTCCAGAGCAAGTCTCAAATTGGGCGAGATGGCGGAAAGAACTACACCCTCTTTCAAAATAACAGAAGGATCAGATAACTCAGGAGAGTCCGCAAGGAAACTCCTCGAGAGGGCATCCGCCTTAACATTCTTAGTGCCAGGAAGAAAGGAAACCACAAAATTAAAACGTGTGAAAAACAAGGCCCACCTGGCCTGTCTAGGATTGAGTCGCTTGGCAGATTCCAGATAGACCAGATTCTTATGGTCCGTAAGGACCACCACCTGATGTTTGGCTCCCTCCAGCCAATGTCTCCACTCTTCAAAAGCCCACTTCATGGCCAATAACTCCCGATTACCCACGTCATAATTACGTTCAGTAGGAGAAAATTTTCGAGAGAAAAAGGCACAAGGGTTACTTTTAGAGGTCTCTGGATCTTTTTGGGACAAAACGGCACCTGCCCCAATTTCAGAGGCATCAACCTCCACCTGAAATGGCAGAGAAACATCAGGCTGCCGTAGAACAGGAGCAGAAGTGAATCTTTGCTTAAGTTCCTGAAATGCAGAGACTGCCTCAGGAGGCCAATTCACCACATCAGAACCCTTTTTGGTCAAATCAGTTAATGGTTTAACAATAACCGAGAAATTACCAATAAATTTACGATAAAAATTGGCAAAACCCAAAAATCTTTGAAGAGCCTTTAATGAAGTAGGTTGGACCCAATCACAGATGGCCTGAACCTTGACCGGGTCCATTTCAATAACAGATGGGGACAAAATGAATCCCAGAAATGAGATCCTCTGTACGCCAAAAAGACACTTTGATCCCTTCACATACAGAGCATTCTCTCTCAAAATCTGGAATACAGTTCGAACATGTTTCACATGAGAGTCCCAGTCATTAGAAAAAATCAAGATATCATCCAAATAAACAATCAGAAACTTGTCCACAAAATCCCTGAAAATGTCATTCATGAAGGACTGGAAGACGGAAGGAGCATTAGTGAGCCCAAAGGGCATCACAAGGTACTCAAAATGCCCTTCAGGGGTATTGAATGCCGTCTTCCATTCATCCCCGTGCTTAATGCGAATAAGGTTATACGCCCCCCTGAGGTCAAGCTTGGTAAACCAAGTAGCGTTTTTCACCCTGGAAAACAGGTCAGAAATCAAGGGTAACGGATATTGATATTTCACAGTAATATTGTTCAAAAGACGATAATCAATACACGGCCTTAATGAACCATCCTTTTTGGCCACGAAGAAAAAACCGGCACCTAAGGGTGAAGAGGATGGTCTGATATGACCCTTCTCCAATGATTCCTTGATATAAGACCGCATAGCGTCATGTTCAGGTACAGACAAGTTAAAAAGGCGACCTTTAGGGAATTTACTACCCGGCACTAATTCAATAGCGCAGTCATAGCTCCTATGGGGAGGCAAGGATGCAGATTTACTTTCGCTAAACACATCAGAAAAATCAATCAAAAAGTCAGGAACATCCTGAGCCTGGGGGGAGGCAGAAAAAACAGGAGTGTTGGTATTAACACATTGGCAGCCCCAACTGGTTACAGACACAGATTTCCAATCCAAAACAGGATTATGAGACTGTAACCAAGGGAAACCCAGCACGATAATGTCATGCAGATTATAGAGAACCAAAAATTTGCAGCTCTCCTGATGATCAGGTTCAACCCTCATTATCACCTGAGTAGAGAACTGAGGTTTATTCTCAGCCAAAGGGGTAGAATCGATCCCCAGTAGGGGAATAGACTTCTGTAGGGGTATCAAGGGAAACCCACAACGTTTAGCAAAATCATAATCCATCAGGTTAATAGCTGCTCCAGAATCAACGAAAGCCTGAGCAGAAAATGAGGACAGAGAGCATATCAGAGTGACAGTTAATAAAAACTTAGTCTGAACATTACCCAAGACAACTGAGCGTGCAAAACGTCTTCCCCGCTTAGGGCAGACTGAAATAGCATGAGAGGCATCACCACAGTAGAAACATAACCCATTGCGCTTTCGAAACTCATGACGCTGTGCCCCAGACACCACTCTATCACACTGCATGGATTCAGAAGCAGGTTCACAAGGCAACACTATTCCACGCATACCTCTACGCTCACGCAAACGTCTGTCAATTTGAATCGCTAATGACATAGAATCATTGAGACCAGAGGGGACAGGGAATCCCACCATAACATCCTTTACATTATCTGACAGACCCTTCCGGAAAAGGGCTGCCAAAGCGTCGTCATTCCATTTGGTCAGGACTGCCCACCTACGGAATCTCTGACAGTATAACTCAGCGTCATCAAGCCCCTGATTTAATGCCAACAAGGCTTTTTCAGCTTGATCAGTGACATTAGGCTCATCGTACAATAACCCCAAAGCCTGAAAAAATGCATCAACATCACTCAAAACAGGATCCCCAGGTGTCGGGGAAAAAGCCCAATCCTGAGGATCGCCGCGCAGGAGAGAGATGACAATTTGAACCTGCTGCGCTGCGTTCCCTGAGGACTTAGATTTTAAGGCAAAAAACAATTTACAATTATTTTTGAAATTCTGAAACTTAGCTCGATCCCCTAAAAACAAATCTGGCATGGGGATCCTAGGTTCCACAACAGGCAACCTAGCAAGATATGCAGCAATACTCTGAACCTCAGTGGCAAGCTGATCCACACGGCCAGACAACTGTGCAAACTCCATTGAGAGAAAAGATCCTCCCCAGCACCCAGAGATACAGAGGGGAAAAAAAAAAAAAAAAAATGCAACAAACAGAAAAATATCTCTGACAACTCTGACAACCTTTTTTTTTTTTTTTTTCTTTCACAATATTTTTCCCTTCTGTGAGTACCATACAATATTAAATTTTAGGCCGGTGATACTGTTATGATTTGGTAGCTGAGGAGTGCAGGTAAAAAGGCAATACACCAGAGCAGTTGGAATCTATGAGATTGCAGTACCCTGACTAACCACCACAACTAGAGGCAGCCGTGGAGCGTTCCTACGTTGGTCCTAGACGCCTCGTCACAGCCTGAGAAACTAATTACACCTAAAGATAGAAATAGGAAAGCTATCTGCCCCGGAGCAGAACCCCAAAGATAATAGAAAGCCCCCAAACATGTAATGGCGGTTAGACAAGAAGAAACACTGACACAGAAAGAAAATAGCATGAGCAAACGCTGGGGCCCAAACTAACTAAATAGAAAAGGATAGGAAGGGTACTTACTGCAATCCCAGAAAACCCTGAAAAGCACCAACTCTACTAATTTCAAAAACACCTGAGATCACACGACCTCTACCACCTAAATTAGTTCTCTGGTGTAACAAAATCAAAACAGCAGCCACTGAAAAAACTGCAAAAAGCAAAAGTACAAACATCAGTGGCTGAACTAACTGAGAGGGCAAAAGCCCACGGAGGGACCCTGAAGGCCCCCACAGAAGTGCAGGACAAAATGCAAAAATCTAGCACAAAAACAAAAAGAAGAAAATGTCTGATAGCAGGAGATGCAGGCACGAAACAGCAGGCTACAAGGGAAACAGGATTCAAGGATTGAGACCAGAACAATTGATCACCGGCAACCCTGATGGGAAGGTGACTCCCTTATATAAGACCAGTCAGTAACACCTGATTCCCAATCCTCACAATCTTCACTGGACAGACCAGCACCGCTTGTAACCACCAGAGGGAGCCTCTGCTCAGAACTCATCTCAAGCCCTTTCACAACAGAAATGTATTTTTTGGCTGCTCAGAGTCAGCACTTTAGAGGGTGGTCAGGATCCGGGTCTGGCGGTTCTGTAAAAGAATGTTGGAGCGTGGTATGGGGGATAGGCCGCTACTAGAGGGATTGGAGGGAGGTAACGTTAAAAGACTGGGGAGGGAAATGCCTACGTTAGAGCTCATAGACAAAATCTGGAACACAATAAAGAAGGTGAGAGGGTAAAGGGACTGACTAAATTTACCCCCATATGGAATAATAGCAACCTACCGGAGATAAAGAAAATAGGTACTATACGAGAATGGACAGGAAGAGGAATAAGGTATATGTTTCAAATAATGGAAGGGGAAGAAATTAAACATTTCTCGCAGTTACAAAATGAGTTCCTACTGCCAAACACAGAATGGTATCATCACGGGCAGGTTAAACACGCAATTAGATCCCAGAGAGCACAACAGAGACTGGGAGTGGAGACGGATCTGGTTCTAGAGTACATCAGTCAAGAAGGTGTCACCAGGGGGGTAATTTCAAGCACATACTGAGATTTGATGCATACTTTTCTTCTAGGGTTCCCGCTGAAAGCTAGGCATAAATGGGAAGAAGAAGTGGGAAATATAAGATGATATATGGGAAAATATATTGGAATATATACCCAAACTCTCTATGAGCGAACCTGCAAGATTGTCACACATTTATGTAATTCATAGAGTATATAGGTCACCGTTAATAATGCACAAAATGGGGCTGAGGGTGAACTCGGAATGCCCAAGATGTAATATGTATATGGCGGGTTTATTCCATATGATGTGGGAGTGCCCTCGGCTCTCAACGTTCTGGTCTGGAGTAATCGCTATGATTGAAGGGGCGTATGGATGTGAGGTCTCGGGGATCCTGTTACGTGTTTATTGGGCTATGTGGAAGAAGTATTAGTTGATAATAATAATAAAATAGCTATTGCTAGATTACTTTATTGTGCTAGGAAATTAATCGCAAGAAATTGGACTGGGCTTGAACCTCCATCGGGGGAGGAATTCTCTAAAGAGTAAAGCACATTGTACAATTGGAAAAGGGTATTTATGAAAAAAGAGGTAAAGTGAGTATGTATGAAGAATATGGGCGCCTATATAAAGGACTGTAAGAGAAAAGATCTTTAACCTGTATTGTATTTTATACACCATTCTTTGTATGTGATACTTATCTTTTTTGATCCTTGTCATTAAGGGTAGCAGAATAATATTTTCTTACCTACACGTTCTGTCTTAATAAAGAGGAAGAGATGGGCATGCTGTCGGAAGGGGGGGGATGACTGAGATCGTTATATTGTTCAGTGTATTCCGTTGTTTTGAATAATATTGTTTGATCAAAATATGCTCAATAAAAATGTATCTGATTTAAAAAAAAAAAAAAGTATGTGAACATGTCTCTGCTCTTTGTAATGCCTATGTGTCCATAATGCCATGGTTATTTCCCAGCTGACTCTCATGTGTGGCCATGGTGGCCGTGCCTACTGTGCCCCTTTCATTCTCTTTTATCTTTAATAAAGGATATACATGTTTTTCCTTGGTCTGCCATTTGTTCCTTTTCTTTTTGCTCTAATTCTGATTTGAGCGGTATACGGATTCTCGTGTACTGTAATAATTATATACTGTATATATTGCTATCTATTGATTTCCAGTCCATTTTAGGCAGCAATAGTAAGTAATAAACATAACATAATTATTTTTCAATCTGCATATTGCTGTGGACAACTCATAAGTTGACAATATATTTAGTGACGGCACAAACACTCTATGGATGAAGCAGACACATTGTCAGTGTCCGTCTATCTGATCGGGTGGATTCATGTTAGGAGGATCAAGTACTGAATATTATGTCTAGGATAGCTTCAAGATCTGGAACTAGTCCTCTTTTAGTTATAAATCTACCAATTCTTTTCTCCAGAATTTTTGAAAGCAGAATATCGTAAGAAAGTGATTCATATATGGTAAATGTAAGGTATGGAGAACACATGAAGATGGAGTCCTGAGGAAACAAGAACATCGGCGGTGAGGAACGACCATCGAAATTCATCTTTCCTGCTAAATATGATCTCGAGATCCGGCTGCTACACGGTCTCAAGCCTCGAAACATTGCATTCTGGATATTTTTGGATCCTGTGGAATATTCCCAGTCTAGATGTGGAAGGAACGGTGAGAAATAATAAGTCTACAGCTGGGAGCAGAAGAATGGCCGGAAGCGAGATGAGAAGAGTCCACGGCCATCAGCAATATCACTACGTTTTTATAATAAAAATACTCTGATGGAACGCTAATATGATATTCGCAGGTACGCAGGATGCAGTGACGAGTCGGAGACATGTCTGTAATTTTGCACACATACACTCATGTAATTGTTAGTGAAAACCATATATCAAACTACATAAAATGACATGGTTAACTGTATGTAAACCATGTGTCATTTCATGTCGGGTCTGTAATTTCACAAAAGCGGCAATTGAATTAGGGGCTATTATACTATGTAGAAGTGTATGAACTCTAAATATATATATATATATGTCTCAATGACGTGTGTGTGTATACATATAATATATATATATATATATATATTCTATGTGTATATATCTTTCTTTCTTTTGTGATTTAAATACTATTCTTTTGGATCCATTATATGTCGGTTTTGCAAGCCTGCGAGAAAATCTCGCAAGTCGGATGTAAATCGGATGTTACAAGTTCGGTCAGATGCGACTAAGTCGCATCTTTCCAGGTAAATCGGATGCCAGACGGATGACTGTTCATGACATTTTGCTGCGATAATCGACCGACTAAAACGGTCAGATTTTTTAGTCGTGTGTGTGACCCAGCCTTAGGCTATAGGTTGAACTCGATGGACTTATTGGCTTCTACTCACCCGTTAACCCCTCACTGGTGTCCAATCACTCAACATTTTTTTGTCAGTTGTTCTAAAGCAATGACATTCTATCAACCCACAAACTGTATGACCATTGCAGCCAATCTCTGACATCAGCAGTGATGACTGTCAGCAGCAGTCACAAAGCCCAGCGGGACTGCCAGAGCGGGGCCACAATAATGGTGAGAGATTCACAGAATGAGGGAGAGTTGTTTCGGCATTTTATCACTTCCCTAAGATTATGACCATTTGTCTCCTGCACAACTCCCTTTATCCAGGAGGGGGAGCCAGTTGTGCTGTGAAATCAGAGTAGGTTATGCTGTGTTAGTGCAGTGTTAGTGTACACTTACACAGGTAATAAACATGGGAAACTTGTGATAAATATGGTTTATTTATAAATATTTTCCTTTTTCCTCTCAATAACTTAAATAAAAAATCACACACTGCCAGCCTTCTATCACAGATACATTGGAAAATAATAATAAATGATAATTTATAGCTCAGAAAAAACATATAGGACTAAACTGATAGCATTTATGTCGTGTCTGATGTGACCGTGTAACCTGTGAAATGCTGGGAGAGGCACCAGGGTCACACTGCTGCGTGCTCTCCACCCAAGAAAATGGGTCCGATGAATGTAATCACCCTCATCAGAGTGTGATCAGAGTGTAATCATACATAAACTGGAGCAGTGGGCAGCAACTAACAGAATGGATTTTAACAGGGAAAAATGCAAAGTACTACATCTGGGCAATAAAAATGAAAAAAGCATATACAAAATGGGAGGAATAGGGCTAAGTAACAGCACATGTGAAAAAGACTTGGGTATACTAATTGATCACAGACTTAACATGAGTCAACAGTGTGATGCAGCAGCAAAAAAGGCAAATGCAATTCTAGGATGTATCAACAGAAGCATACAGTCTAGATCACGTGAGGTCATTATTGCCCTCTACTCCTCTTTGGTCAGACCTCATCTGGAATACTGTGTCCAGTTTTGGGCACCACATTTTAAAAAAGACATCAACAAACTGGAGCAAGTTCAGAGAAGAGCCACCAGAACGGTGACCGGTCTGCAAACCATGTCCTATGAGGAACGGTTGCAGGATTTGGGAATGTTTAGCTTGCAAAAAAGAAGACTGAGAGGAGACTTAATAGCTGTCTACAAATATCTCAAGGGCTGTCACATTGTAGAAGGATCATCTTTATTCTCATTTGCACAAGGAAAGACTAGAAGCAATGGGATGAAACTGAATGGGAGGAGACACAGATTAGATATTAGAAAAAACTTTTTGACAGTTAGGGTGATCAATGAGTGGAACAGGCTGCCACAAGAGGTGGTGAGTTCTCCTTCAATGGAAGTCTTCAAACAGAGGCTGGATAGACATCTGTCTGGGATGATTTAGAGAATCCTGCTTTGAGCAGGGGGTTGGACCAGAAGGCCCAGGAGGTCCCTTCCAACTCTACCATTCTATGATTCTATGATTCTATGATTCTATGAGAGTGTAATCAGAGTGTGATCAGTGTGATCAGAGTGTAATCAGAGTGTGATGAGTATGAACAGAGTGTGATCAGAGTGTGATCAGTGTGATCAGATTGTAAAAAGTGTGATCAGAGTGCAATCAGAGTGTAATCAGTGTGATCAGAGTGTAATCAGTGTGTGATCAGAGTGTGATCAGAGTGAAATCAGTGTGATCAGAGTGTAATCAGAGTGTGATCAGAGTGTAATCAGTGTGATCAGAGTGTAATCAGAGTGTGATCAGAGTGTAATCAGAGTGTGATCAGAGTGTAATCAGTGTGATCAGAGTGTAATCAGAGTGTGATCAGAGTGTAATCAGTGTGTGATCAGAGTGTGATCAGAGTGAAATCAGTGTGATCAGAGTGTAATCAGAGTGTGATCAGAGTGTAATCAGAGTGTGATCAGAGTGTAATCAGTGTGATCAGAGTGTAATCAGAGTGTGATCAGAGTGTAATCAGAGTGTGATCAGAGTGTAATCAGTGTGATCAGAGTGTAATCAGAGTGTGATCAGAGTATGAACAGAGTGTGATCAGAGTGTAATCAGTGTGATCAGAGTGTAATCAGGGTGTTATCAGAGTTTAATCAGTGTGATCAGAGTGTAATCAGAGTGTGATCAGAGTATGAACAGTGTGATCAGAGAGTGCTCAGAGTGTAATCAGTGTGATCAGAGTGTAATCAGAGTGTGATCAGAGTGTGATCAGAGTATGAACAGTGTGATCTGAGTGTAATCAGTGTGTGATCAGATTGTAAAAAGTGATCAGTGTGATCAAAGTGTGATCAGAGTGTAATCAGTGTGTGATCAGATTGTAAAAAGTGTGATCAGAGTCTGATTAGAGTGTAATCAGTGTGATCAGAGTGTAATCAAAGTGTGATCAGAGTATGAACAGAGTGTGATCAGAGTAAGAACAGAGTGTGATCTGAGTGTAATCAGTGCGTGATCAGATTGTAAAAAGTGATCAGAGTGTGATCAAAGTGTGATCAGAGTGTAATCAGTGTGTGATCAGATTGTAATCAGTGTGTGATCAGATTGTAAAAAGTGTGATCAGAGTGTGATCAGAGTGTAATCAGTGTGATGAGAGTGTAATCAGAGTGTGATCAGTGTGATCAGAGTGTAATCAGAGTGTGATGAGTATGAACAGAGTGTGATCAGAGTGTGATCAGTGTGATCAGATTGTAAAAAGTGTGATCAGAGTGCAATCAGAGTGTAATCAGTGTGATCAGAGTGTGATGAGAGTGTAATTAGTGTGATCAGTGTAATCAGTGTGATGAGAGTGTAATCAGAGTGTGATCAGTGTGATCAGAGTGTAATCAGAGTGTGATGAGTATGAACAGAGTGTGATCAGAGTGTGATCAGTGTGATCAGATTGTAAAAAGTGTGATCAGAGTGCAATCAGAGTGTAATCAGTGTGATCAGAGTGTGATGAGAGTGTAATTAGTGTGATCAGTGTAATCAGTGTGATGAGAGTGTAATCAGAGTGTGATCAGGTGTAATCAGTGTGATCAGAGTGTGATGACAGTATGAACAGAGTGTGATCAGTGTGATCAGAGTGTAATGAGTGTGATCAGAGTGTAATCAGTGTGTGATCAGAGTGAAATCAGTGTGATCAGAGTGTAATCAGAGTGTGATCAGAGTGTAATCAGTGTGATCAGAGTGTAATCAGAGTGTGATCAGAGTGTAATCAGTGTGATCAGAGTGTAATCAGAGTGTGATCAGAGTATGAACAGAGTGTGATCAGAGTGTAATCAGTGTGATCAGAGTGTAATCAGGTGTTATCAGAGTGTAATCAGTGTGATCAGAGTGTAATCAGAGTGTGATCAGAGTATGAACAGTGTGATCAGAATGTGATCAGAGAGTGATCAGAGTGTAATCAGTGTGATCAGAGTGTAATCAGAGTGTGATCAGAGTGTGACAGAGTATGAACAGAGTGTGATCTGAGTGTAATCAGTGTGTGATCAGATTGTAAAAAGTGATCAGAGTTGATCAAAGTGTGATCAGAGTGTAATCAGTGTGTGATCAGATTGTAAAAAGTGTGATCAGAGTTGATTAGAGTGTAATCAGAGTGTAATCAAAGTGTGATCAGAGTATGAACAAGTGTGATCAGAGTATGAACAGAGTGTGATCAGAGTGTAATCAGTGTGTGATCAGATTGTAAAAAGTGTGATCAGAGTGTGATCAGAGTGTAATCAAAGTGTGATCAGAGTATGAACAGAGTGTGATCAGAGTGTGATCAAAGTGTGATCAGAGTGTAATCAGTGTGTGATCAGATTGTAATCAGTGTGTGATCAGATTGTAAAAAGTGTGATCAGAGTGTGATCAGAGTGTAATCAGTGTGATGAGAGTGTGATCAAAGTGTGATCAAAGTGTGATCCATTTTTCTCATTAGTGGAGAAAGAAAAAAAAGTTTCTCCATCATCTCCATTGTGGCAGACTGAAAATTGCTCTGCACTCAGATGTCACCCGAGTGCAGTCCCATTTTTTTCCTGGACCCACAGACATAAAGGGCCTAGTGTCATCCCGATTCTCAGAGGCAAATAATCGGACATGTGCAGTCACATAGAATATCATGGGTGCGAGAGCTTTCCGTCAAGACCACAGATAGCACTCGTCCAATTTATACAGTCGTGTGAAGGAGCCCTATCAGAAATTACAATCTGCAGATGCTTTTTCATAGTCATTAGAAAGACACAGACACAACAGCCTTCTAAGGGACATGGCACACAAGGCTCCTACTAGTAGGGACTGTAAAGAAAATCCAGCGCAGCTGACAGCCCTGACAGGTAGGGAGGCGCACAGTACTCTGTAATGAAGGATACATGTATCTGATATAATAACTAGCAGGCCTGATAGCACCAGGGTAGTCAGGAGCCTTGTGTGCAGTCTGACTCTGCAGCCTCCAGACTCTGGGAATTATTAGTATCAGACCAATTGTAAGGAGTGACAATCCTCACCTTGCCGCCCTCCTGGAGCCACGAGCCGAGGTCCTTGCTAGGCGTCTTCTGCTGCGGGGTCATTGTCACCCCGCTCTCCTCCCGGCGCACATCACACCGCCATCCCGACCCCTGGCACTGAAGACTCGGGACTGTGCTGGTTACATCCTCACAGTCAGGACGGAGGTCCCGAGCAGTCCCGTCCTCTGCCTCTTCTCCCTGAGCTGTGGGAACGCAGAGCGCTGACTAAATAAGGACATTCATGTGGAGCCGAGCCCCAGCCTGAGCAGAGCAGCAATGGCAGGGACTGGAGGAGGAAGGAACACAGCAGAGCCGACACTGTGCATCCAGGGCTGACACTGTGCATCCAGGGCTGACACTGTGCACCCAGGACTGACACTGAGCACCCAGAGCTGACACTGTGCACCCGGGACTGACACTGTGCACCCAGAGCTGACACTGTGCACCCAGAGCTGACACTGTGCACCCAGGACTGACACTGCACCAGGAGCTGACACTGTGCACCAGAGCTGACACTGTGCACCCAGAGCTGACACTGTGCACCCAGAGCTGACACTGTGCACCAGAGCTGACACTGTGCACCAGAGCTGACACTGTGCACCCAGAGCTGACACTGTGCACCCAGAGCTGACACTGTGCATCCAGAGCTGACACTGTGCATCCAGAGCTGACACTGTGCACCCAGAGCTGACACTGTGCACCCAGAGCTGACACTGTGCACCAGAGCTGACACTGTGCACCAGAGCTGACACTGTGCACCCAGAGCTGACACTGTGCACCCAGAGCTGACACTGTGCACCCAGAGCGACACTGTGCACCAAGCTGATGCATCCAGGCTGACACTGTGCACCCAGAGCTGACACTGTGCACCCAGAGCTGACACTGTGCATCCAGAGCTGACACTGTGCACCCAGAGCTGACACTGTGCACCCAGAGCTGACACTGTGCACCCAGAGCTGACACTGTGCACCCAGAGCTGACACTGTGCACCCAGAGCTGACACTGTGCATCCAGAGCTGACACTGTGCACCCAGAGCTGACACTGAGCACCCAGAGCTGACACTGTGCATCCAGAGCTGACACTGTGCATCCAGAGCTGACACTGTGCACCAGAGCTGACACTGTGCACCAGGGCTGACACTGTGCATCCAGGCTGACACTGTGCACCCAGAGCTGACACTGTGCACCCAGAGCTGACACGGTGCATCCAGGGCTGACACTGTGCACCCAGAGCTGACACTGTGCATCCAGGGCTGACACTGTGCATCCAGGGCTGACACTGTGCACCCAGAGCTGACACTGTGCATCCAGGCTGACACTGTGCACCCAGAGCTGACACTGTGCATCCAGAGCTGACACTGTGCACCAGGGCTGACACTGTGCATCCAGGGCTGACACTGTGCACCCAGAGCTGACACTGTGCACCCAGGCTGACACTGTGCATCCAGGCTGACACTGTGCACCCAGAGCTGACACTGAGCATCCAGGGCTGACACTGTGCACCCAGAGCTGACACTGTGCACCCAGAGCTGACACTGAGCATTCCAGGGCTGACACTGTGCACCCAGGGCTGACACTGTGCACCAGCTGACACTGTGCACCAGGCTGACACTGTGCACCCAGAGCTGACACTGTGCACCCAGAGCTGACACTGTGCACCAGAGCTGACACTGTGCACCCAGAGCTGACACTGTGCACCCAGAGCTGACACTGTGCACCCAGAGCTGACACTGTGCACCCAGAGCTGACACTGTGCACCAGAGCTGACACTGTGCACCCAGGACTGACACTGTGCACTCCAGAGCTGACACTGTGCACCCAGAGCTGACACTGTGCACCAGGACTGACACTGTGACACCCGAGCAGTGACACTGTGCACCCAGGCTGAACTGACATGCTGACACTGTGCACCAGAGCTGACACTGTGCACCCAGGAGCTGACACTGTGCACCCAGAGCTGACACTGTGCACCCAGAGCTGACTACTGGCGGCATCCAGGCTGACACTGTGCACCCAGGGCTGACACTGAGCATCAGGGCTGACACTGTGCACCCAGAGCTGACACTGTGCACCCAGGGCTGACACTGTGCACCCAGGGCTGACACTGTGCACCAGGCACACTGGCACAGGCTGCACTGTGCACAGGGACACTGTGCACCCAGAGCTGACACTTGCACCCAGAGCTTGACCAGGCTGACACTGTGCACCCAGGGCTGAACGACTGTGCACCCAGGGCTGACAACTGTGCACCCAGAGCTGACACTGTGCAACTCGAGGACTGACACGTGCATCCAGGGCTGACACTGTGCCCCAGAGCTGACACTGTGCATCAGAGCTGACACTGTGCACCCAGAGCTGACACTGTGCACCCAGGCTGACACTGAGCATCCAGGGCATGGACCACTGCGTGCACCAGGGACTGACACTGTGACCAATCAGGCTGACACTGTGCACCAGGGCTGACACTGTGCACCAGAGCTGACACTGTGCACCCAGAGCTGACACTGTGCACCCAGAGCTGACACTGTGCACCCAGAGCTGACACTGTGCACTCAGGGCTGACACTGTGCACCAGAGCTGACACTGTGCACCCAGAGCTGACACTGTGCACCCAGAGCTGACACTGTGCACCAGAGCTGACACTGTGCACCCAGAGCTGACACTGATGCACTCAGGCTGACACTGTGCACCCAGGCTGACACTGTGCACCAGGCTGACACTGTGCACCCAGAGCTGACACTGTGCACCAGGACTGACACTGTGCACCCAGAGCTGACACTGTGCACCCAGAGGCTGACACTGTGCATCCAGAGCTGACACTGTGCACCCAGAGCTGACACTGTGCATCCAGGGCTGACACTGTGCACCCAGAGCTGACACTGTGCATCCCAGAGCTGACACTGTGCACCCAGACTGACACTGAGCACCCAGAGCTGACACTGTGCACCCAGAGCTGACACTGAGCAATCAGGGCTGACACTGTGCACCCAGGGCTGACACTGAGCAATCAGGGCTGACACTGTGCACCCAGAGCTGACACTGTGCACCCAGAGCTGACACTGTGCACCCAGAGCTGACACTGTGCACCCAGAGCTGACACTGAGCACCCAGGCTGACACTGTGCACCCAGAGCTGACACTGTGCACCCAGAGCTGACGCTGTGCACCCAGGACTGACACTGTGCACCCAGAGCTGACACTGTGCACCCAGAGCTGACACTGAGCAATCAGGGCTGACACTGTGCACCCAGGGCTGACACTGTGCAATCAGGGCTGACACTGTGCACCCAGAGCTGACACTGTGCACCCAGAGCTGACACTGAGCAATCAGGGCTGACACTGTGCACCCAGGCTGACACTGTGCATCAGGGCTGACACTGTGCACCAGGCTGACACTGTGCACCCAGAGCTGACACTGTGCACCCAGAGCTGACACTGTGCATCCAGGCTGACACTGTGCACCCAGAGCTGACACTGTGCACCCAGAGCTGACACTGTGCATCCAGGGCTGACACTGTGCACCCAGAGCTGACAATGAGCAATCAGGGCTGACACTGTGCACCCAGGGCTAACACTGAGCAATCAGGGCTGACACTGTGCACCCAGAGCTGACACTGTGCACCCAGAGCTGACACTGTGCATCCAGAGCTGACACTGTGCACCCAGAGCTGACACTGTGCACCCAGAGCTGACACTGTGCACCCAGAGCTGACACTGTGCACCCAGAACTGACACTGTGCACCCAGAGCTGACACTGTGCACCCAGGACTGACAATGTGCATCCAGAGCTGACACTGTGCACCCAGAGCTGACACTGTGCACCAGGACTGACACTGTGCACCCAGAGCTGACACTGTACACCCAGAGCTGACACTGTGCACCCATGACTGACAATGTGCATCCAGAGCAGACACTGTGCACCCAGAGCTGACACTGTGCACCCGGGACTGACACTGTGCACCCAGAGCTGACACTGTGCATCCAGAACTGACATTGTGCACCCAGAGCTGACACTGTGCACCCAGAGCTGACACTGTGCACCCAGGACTGACACTGTGCACCCAGAGCTGACACTGTGCATCCAGAACTGACACTGTGCACCCAGAGCTGACACTGTGCACCCGGGACTGACACTGTGCACCCAGAGCTGACACTGTGCATCCAGAGCTGACACTGTGCACCCAGAGCTGACACTGTGCACCCAGAGCTGACACTGTGCACCCAGGGCTGACACTGTGCACCCAGGGCTGACAATGTGCACCCAGGACTGACACTGTGCACCCAGAGCTGATACTGTGCATCCAGAGCTGACACTGTGCACTCAGGGCTGACACTGTGTACCCAGAGCTGACACTTGCATCCAGAGCTGACACTGTGCACCCAGAGCTGACACTGCACCTGGGACTGACACTGTGCACCCAGAGCTGACACTGTGCACCCAGAGCTGACGCTGTGCACCCAGGACTGACACTGTGCACCCAGAGCTGACACTGTGCACCCAGAGCTGACACTGAGCAATCAGGGCTGACACTGTGCACCCAGGGCTGACACTGAGCAATCAGGGCTGACACTGTGCACCCAGAGCTGACACTGTGCACCCAGAGCTGACACTGAGCAATCAGGGCTGACACTGTGCACCCAGGGCTGACACTGTGCACCTAGAGCTGACACTGAGCAATCAGGGCTGACACTGTGCACCCAGAGCTGACACTGTGCACCCAGAGCTGACACTGTGCACTCAGGGCTGACACTGTGCACCCAGAGCTGACACTGTGCACCCAGAGCTGACACTGTGCAATCAGAGCTGACACTGTGCAATCAGGGCTGACACTGTGCACTCAGTGCTGACACTTTGCATCCAGGGCTGACACTGTGCACTCAGGGCTGACACTGTGCACCCAGAGCTGACACTGTGCATCCAGGGCTGACACTGTGCACTCAGGGCTGACACTGTGCACCCAGAGCTGACACGGTGCACCAGAGCTGGCACTGTGCAATCAGGGCTGATACTATGCACCCAGGGCTGACGCTGTGCAATCAGGCTGACACTGTTCACTCAGGGCTGACACTGTGCACCCAGGGCTGACGCTGTGCACCCAGAGCTGACACGTGCACCCAGAGCTGACACCGTGCATCCAGGGCTGACACTGTGCACTCAGGGCTGACACTGTGCAATCAGGGCTGACACTGTGCACCCAGAGCTGACACTGTGCAATCAGAGCTGACACTGTGCACCCAGAGCTGACACTGTGCATCCAGGGCAGACACTGTGCATCCAGGGCTGACTTTGTGCACCAGAGCTGACACTGTGCACCCAGAGCTGACACTGTGCAATTAGAGCTGACACTGTGCACCCAGAGCTGACACTGTGCATCCAGGGCTGACACTGTGCACCCAGAGCTGACACTGTGCACCCAGGACTGACACTGTGCACCCAGAGCTGACACTGTGCACCCAGAGCTGACACTGTGCACCCTGAGCTGACACTGTGCACCCAGAGCTGACACTGCACCAGGACTGACACTGTGCACCAAGAGCTGACACTGTGCACCCAGAGCTGACACTGTGCACCCAGAGCTGACACTGTGCATCCAGAGCTGACACTGTGCACCCAGAGCTGACACTGAGCACCAGAGCTGACACTGTGCACCAGGACTGACACTGTGCACCCAGAGCTGACACTGTGCACCCAGAGCTGACACTGGCATCCAGAGCTGACACTGTGCACCCGAGTGACACTGTGCACCCAGAGCTGACACTGTGCATCCAGAGCTGACACTGTGCACCCAGAGCTGACACTGTGCACCCAGAGCTGACACTGTGCATCCAGAGCTGACACTGTGCATCCAGGGCTGACACTGTGCATCCAGGGCTGACACTGTGCACTCAGGGCTGACACTGTGCACCCAGGCTCATGCTGTGCACCCAGAGCTGACACTGTGCACCCAGAGCTGACACTGTGCACCCAGGGCTGACACTGTGCAATCAGGGCTGACACTGTGCAATCAGGGCGGACACTGTGCACCCAGAGCTGATACTGTGGTGTGCAGCCAGGGCTGACACTGTGCACCCAGAGCTGACATTGTGCACCCAGAGCTGATACTGTGCACCCAGAGCTGACACTGTACACCCAGGGTGACGCTTTGCACCCAGAGCTGACACTGTGCACTCAGAGCTGATACTGTGTGTGCATCCAGGGCTGACACTGTGCACCCAGAGCTGACACTGTGCACCCAGGGCTGACGCTGTGCACCCAGAGCTGATACTGTGCACCCTGAGCTGACACTGTGCACCCAGGGCTGACACTGTGCATCAGGGCTGACACTGTGCACCCAGGGCTGACGCTGTGCAACCAGGGCTGACACTGTGCACCCAGGGCTGACACTGTGCACCCAGAGCTGACACTGTGCACCCAGAGCTGACACTGTGCAATGTGTGGCCTGCATGTCAGGCACACTAAATCCAAGGAAATGCACAGGAAGGTACCGCAACGCTTGATATGCATTCACTTCACTCACACTTCAGCACCACTAGGGGTATAAAAGGGAGTGATACGTAGCAGTCAGTCAGTCAAGCCTTGGAGGAGAGGAGTTCAGTGTTCATAGTTCAGTCTGCTTCCTGTCTGAGGACAGTGCAGTCAGTTGCAGTCACAGTCTGGACTGGAGGATACTGAGATCTATTCAGTGAGCTCAGGAGAAAGCTGACATTACCATCGAAGCTACAAGTGCTTATGTTAAGAGCGGGAAGCAGGGCGAGGGCACAGTGGAGAAGACAGAGAGAAGTGCTTTAGGTATTGGATTACCTGCACTAAATCACCGGACACCGGGTCCGAAGCGTTGCTAGGTTTCAAGCATAGTAACAGATAACCGGAGGCATCTGGACTACAGGTCGCAGAGAGCAGCCCTAAGTGTCGATACGTAACCGGAGTCAGGGAGAACGGGGACTTTGAGTCAAGTGCACGACAAAAGTAAGGACTTAGTTCTCTCAACACTTGCTAGTCAGAGACATAGAAGGCTCCACCACAATGTCGCCGGCATAACGCTATTGAAAAGCTGGAGATTACAGAGTTAACTTCGTTTCACGCAAGTTTGGACTCAGATACATTGAAGTTAAGGAGGCCTCTAACTGCTCAGGGTACCGC
>JARQOD010000008.1:151413179-151441379 GCA_033576555.1 Oophaga sylvatica
TCCGTGGGGCCTATAACTTGGTCCGTATTAGACCTGGGATGAATGGAAGACTGCTTTCAGGTCACGCTATGGACACTTTGAATATCTAGTTATGCCTTTTGGTCTGAGTACCGCCCCAGCCACTTTCCAACACTTCGTGAATGATATCTTCAGGGATCTCCTAGATACATTTGTGGTGATTTATCTGGATGATATTCTAATTTTTTCTAACTCCACAGAGGAACATCATGGACATGTGAGAATGGTCTTAGAACGCCTAAGACAAAACCATCTCTACATCAAACTTGAAAAATGTGAATTCCATAGGACCGAAATTCAATTTCTGGGTATGTACTATCTACGCAAGGGATTAGTATGGATGGAAGCAAGACCCAAGCCATCAAGGATTGGCCAATTCCTAGAAATGTGAAGGAGGTGCAGCGTTTCATCGGGTTTGCCAACTTCTATAGACGTTTCATTAAGAATTTTTCTGAGGTAGTGTCACCTATCACCCAACTTACCCGGAAACAGTCTAGGTTCTCCTGGACCCCGCAAGCTCAGGAAGCATTTTCCTGTTTAAAGGATAAATTTACCACCGCACCTATCTTAGTACATCCCAACCCCGAGCTTGCCTTCATAATAGAGGTGGATGCTTCAGACTGTGCCGTTGGAGCTATACTCTCTCAGAGAACAGGTGAGAAGAATGTCTTGCATCCCTGTGCCTTCTTTTCCCAGCAGTTGTCTTCGGCTGAGAGGAACTACGATGTGGGCAATAGAGAATTGTTGGCCATTATTGCCGCCTTCAAGGAATGGAGACACCTTCTTCAGGGAGCTGCACAGCAAATAGTCGTCCTGACAGACCATCGTAACCTTGAATTTATCAGGTCGGCTAAGTGCCTGACTCCTCGCCAGGCTCGCTGGAATCTTTTCCTAAACCAATTTAATTTTGTCATTTCTTATAGACCAGGATCGCGCAATGGAAAGGCTGATGCACTCTCTAGGATTCATTCAGCAGAGACACGTCCACTTACTCCTCCTAAGACTATTCTTCCTGACTCTAGATTCCTGGGAGTGATTCATAATCAAGACCTACTTAAGGACATCAAGGAAGCATACCATGCGGATTCTTTGTTGGCTCAACCCCCAAGGGACGTAAGTCTTGTCTTTAAGAATGGTGTGTGGATTCAGGGACAACGTCTGTATATACCTGAAACAGTCAGATTGAGAGTATTGCAACTCATCCACGATTCCAAGATAGCCGGGCATAGGGGAATTCTAAAGACACAAGAATTTCTTTCTCGTTTCTTTTGGTGGCCCACTTACAGGAAAGATGTCTTAAACTATGTCACTTCATGTGAAGTCTGTGCAAGATGCAAAACACCTCGCTCCTCACCAACTGGTCTGTTGCAACCTCTTCCCACCCCGTCCCGCCCGTGGGGATCCATTTCTATGGACTTCATTGTGGAGTTACCAACCTCTCAAGGGAAGAACACCATTCTAGTGGTGGTTGACCGTCTAACAAAGGCAGCTCATTTTATCCCTTGTGTCGGCTTGCCCACTGCAAAACAGACATCAGACTTGATGATTAAGAATGTGTTTCGCTTACATGGAGTACCGGATGAGGTCATTTCAGATCGAGGGGTGCAATTCACTTCAAGGTTTTGGCAAAATTTCTGTGCAGCATTGGACATTAAAGTAAACCTTTCTTCTGCTTTTCATCCCCAGACTAATGGACAGACAGAACGAACCAATCAGACCCTGGAGCAGTATCTCCGCTGTTTTATCTGCCACCTACAGGATGATTGGGTGGATCTACTTCCACTGGCTGAGTTCTCTTATAACAACTCTCAGAGCGCCTCCACTAAGCAGTCTCCTTTTTACTCCAATCTAGGTTAACATCCTAACATTCTTCCTCGATTTCCCATAGATACGCCCTTGCCGGCAGTGGCTGAAAGAATCACTTCTTTACAAAAGAATATGGATCTTCTAAAGGAAAATCTAGAATTGGCTCAGGAAAGGTACAAGAAAGCAGCAGATACATTTCGTAAACCTGCACCAGCTTTCAAGGTAGGAGATTTGGTCTGGCTGTCAACCAGAAATCTTAAATTAAAGATTCCATCGTCTAAATTGGGACATAAGTACATTGGACCTTATAAGATCAATAAGATTATAAGTGCTGTTGCTTGTCGTCTTCAACTGCCCAGAACTATGAGAATCCACCCTGTCTTTCATGTATCCCTACTAAAGGCTGCAACACCCAATACGTTTCCTGGACGTTCTTCTCCTTGCCCTGACCCAGTGCTGGTCGATGGTCAGGAAGAATTTATGGTGGAAAGGATTCTAGATTCCAGGTTGTACAGAAATCAGTTGCAATATTTGATTAAATGGCAGGGCTACCCAGTGGAGGACAACTCATGGGAACCAGTCAATAATGTAAATGCTCCTCGCCTGCTCCGCCAGTTTCATCAGAGGTACCCTGACAAGCCTGGTCTGAGGTCATCCGGAGGTTGTCCCTAAGGGGGGAGTAAAGTAAGGTTCTTTGTCTCTGTTGACATGTTCCTTGAAACTCAGTTTTCCGTCGGCCATTTTGCTTTCTGTCTTTCTGCAGCTCTTGCCCTCAGTTAATATGGAGTTTCCAGTTTTCATGTTCCCACCCTGATTCTTCCCTCTTGCTTCTTAAGCAGCCTCAGCTGAACAATCAGTGCTCCTGAATCAAGCCTCAGTCAGTCTGTGACCTGACTTCTGGAAACCTTGGACTTGTATTCCAGCTATTCCCTACTGAGGAACCTTGGAACACTTTTGGACTCTGGAAACCTGCTGTTTGGTGAATCCATGTTTGCAGAGGAATTACGGTACAGAGAAGAGATCCTGAACCTGCTTTGGAGATTTATTGTAGTGCTTGAAGTTACTCTGGCCTGCTGTGTCTCCTGTCGCTGTTCCTGCAAACTGTGTGAACTTTTCAGCATGCTTGTATGAAGTAATACAAGTCATTTCATATCAACCTGTGTCTCCTGTGTTTTCCTCGCACCCAAGCACAAGACGCTATAGGAACTGTACACTATACATGACAAGATTCAGGAGCCAATGTTTAGTGTCTGCTGGGTCTGGGAAAGCCGTGTCTGCTGTGACTGTGGATATCAGATGTCCGTTTAATACCTTATGTGATGACAGTGGTTGTGACTTCTCACAACCATTCCAGGTGAGCGCATTCCCTTAAAATTTTACTCTGGAGTGTTACCACAGGTAAACACTATTGTTTTTTTTTTTTTCCTTTCCTCTTCTCCTTCCAGCACTTCTGCCTTAAAAGATCTGGAAGATGGAGGCCCGCATAAAGGAACTTTGCGGAGTGACTGATACAATCCTTTCAGATGTACAGACTTTAAAAACCCGTTTTGCAAGCCTACAGGACCTCACTAATCATAATTTGCAAGTGTTTTGACAGACTACCCAGGAATTGCGAGCCAGGATTGAGGCTCTAGAGGAACGAGCCCAGGCTCCTGCCATAACCCCGAGTTCTGGGATCCCCAAATTACCTCCTTTTCGTTTTGGCGGTGAACGTGAGAAATTCAGGGGATTTATTAATCAATGCAATTTATTTTTCTCTGCACATGCTTCACAATTTCCCACTGAACGATCCAAAGTGCTTACTATAATCATGTTGCTTACCAATAAGACTTTGATGTGGGCAAACCCTCTGATTGAGACTGAGGATGATTGTTTGAATCACCTTGATGCTTTTATTTCAGCCATGGGAGGTGTTTGATGACCCCAATCGAGGTGCAACAGCTGAAGCAGCCATGTTAACTTTGCGCCAAGGTAAGCGTTCAGTAGCCGAATATGCCCTGGATTTCAGGAGATGGGCTCTTGATACCACTTGGGACACTTCCGCTAAAAAATCTATTTTTCGGAAAGGGTTGTCTCCACTGATTAAGGATGAACTTGCTCGTGCCGACCCTCCCACTGCGTTAGGTGACTTTATTAACTATTGTATCCGTATTGATGCTCGTCTGACTGAACGCAGACAAGAGAGATGGTTCGAAAATAATCGCACTAACCTTTTACTACCTCCCTCCTCAGCTAAGGAACCTTTGAGTAGGATCACAAGGGAACCAGAACCTGAACCCATGCAGGTGGACTCTTTACAAAGACGGGTTAGTGATGCACGCAAAGAACATCGTATAAAGGAAAATCTATGTTTCTACTGTGGTAAGTCAGGGCACTTCATTATAAACTGCCCCAGCCGTTCTCGTAAGACTACTGCAGCAGTCATTCACTGTGAGTGTTGCGAGAGGAGCTCTGTCATGTCCGAGCCTCAGGCTCCAGAGAGATCTGCTGCAAGAGATCTTGATTTCTCGGACTTAAACTCTGTTAGTTCTGGGGACGATGACGGTATAAACGCTGCAATTTTTCAAGTTTCCTCAGCGGTGTCCCAGCTGAGTTTATAAAAGAAACAGTTCTCATTGCTTCCTTTCCATCAAACTCTGGGTTGACTCAGTCTGGGTGTCTAGCTCTGCTATGATCGACTCAGGAGCAAGTGGAAATTTTATGGATATCTCCTTTGCTCTGAAACAGGGGATACGTTCAGTGAAGAAGGCTACTCCAGTACAGATGGAGACTGTGGATGGCTCTCTACTGACTTCTGGACCAGTGGATCAAGAAACAGAGCCTTTGAGGGTCCTTATGGGTAAAGATCATCAGGAGAAAATGTCTTTTTTGCTTATCTCTTCTCCCCACTTTCCCATTATTCTAGGGCTACCATGGCTGCAGGCGCAGAATCCTACGATTAACTGGGAGACCAAGGAATTACACTTTCCGGAGAAACAGATGAGTCAAGGAGTTACAGCTTGCTCTGTTCCTAAAGGAACCATGTCAGTCCCTGAACTACCAGCTGTATACCAGGACTATGTGGATTTATGTGACAAGAAGAACGCTGATCAGCTTCCTCCTCACCGTCCATATGATTGTCCAATTGAAATATTGCCTGGAGCCGAGATACCTTTTGGTAAGATCTACCCCTAGCGGGGCCCGAGCTAAAAGCTTTGAAGGATTATATAGACGAAAATTTAGCCAAGGGCTTCATACGCCCCTCTTCATCTCCCGCAGGTGCACCCATCTTCTTTGTGAAGAAGAAAGATGGATCTCTGAGACCCTGCATAGACTATAGGGAAGTCAATAAGGTTACTATTAGAAACCGTTATCCATTGCCTTTAATCCCTGAGTTGTTGGAGAGAGTGCGGCATGCCAAAATTTTCTCTAAACTGGATCTCCGTGGGGCCTATAACTTGGTCCGTATTAGACCTGGGGATGAATGGAAGACTGCTTTCAGGTCACGCTATGGACACTTTGAATATCTAGTTATGCCTTTTGGTCTGAGTACCGCCCCAGCCACTTTCCAACACTTCGTGAATGATATCTTCAGGGATCTCCTAGATACATTTGTGGTGATTTATCTGGATGATATTCTAATTTTTTCTAACTCCACAGAGGAACATCATGGACATGTGAGAATGGTCTTAGAACGCCTAAGACAAAACCATCTCTACATCAAACTTGAAAAATGTGAATTCCATAGGACCGAAATTCAATTTCTGGGGTATGTACTATCTACGCAAGGGATTAGTATGGATGGAAGCAAGACCCAAGCCATCAAGGATTGGCCAATTCCTAGAAATGTGAAGGAGGTGCAGCGTTTCATCGGGTTTGCCAACTTCTATAGACGTTTCATTAAGAATTTTTCTGAGGTAGTGTCACCTATCACCCAACTTACCCGGAAACAGTCTAGGTTCTCCTGGACCCCGCAAGCTCAGGAATCATTTTCCTGTTTAAAGGATAAATTTACCACCGCACCTATCTTAGTACATCCCAACCCCGAGCTTGCCTTCATAATAGAGGTGGATGCTTCAGACTGTGCCGTTGGAGCTATACTCTCTCAGAGAACAGGTGAGAAGAATGTCTTGCATCCCTGTGCCTTCTTTTCCCAGCAGTTGTCTTCGGCTGAGAGGAACTACGATGTGGGCAATAGAGAATTGTTGGCCATTATTGCCGCCTTCAAGGAATGGAGACACCTTCTTCAGGGAGCTGCACAGCAAATAGTCGTCCTGACAGACCATCGTAACCTTGAATTTATCAGGTCGGCTAAGTGCCTGACTCCTCGCCAGGCTCGCTGGAATCTTTTCCTAAACCAATTTAATTTTGTCATTTCTTATAGACCAGGATCGCGCAATGGAAAGGCTGATGCACTCTCTAGGATTCATTCAGCAGAGACACGTCCACTTACTCCTCCTAAGACTATTCTTCCTGACTCTAGATTCCTGGGAGTGATTCATAATCAAGACCTACTTAAGGACATCAAGGAAGCATACCATGCGGATTCTTTGTTGGCTCAACCCCCAAGGGACGTAAGTCTTGTCTTTAAGAATGGTGTGTGGATTCAGGGACAACGTCTGTATATACCTGAAACAGTCAGATTGAGAGTATTGCAACTCATCCACGATTCCAAGATAGCCGGGCATAGGGGAATTCTAAAGACACAAGAATTTCTTTCTCGTTTCTTTTGGTGGCCCACTTACAGGAAAGATGTCTTAAACTATGTCACTTCATGTGAAGTCTGTGCAAGATGCAAAACACCTCGATCCTCACCAACTGGTCTGTTGCAACCTCTTCTCACCCCGTCCCGCCCGTGGGGATCCATTTCTATGGACTTCATTGTGGAGTTACCAACCTCTCAAGGGAAGAACACCATTCTAGTGGTGGTTGACCGTCTAACAAAGGCAGCTCATTTTATCCCTTGTGTCGGCTTACCCACTGCAAAACAGACATCAGACTTGATGATTAAGAATGTGTTTCGCTTACATGGAGTACCGGATGAGGTCATTTCAGATCGAGGGGTGCAATTCACTTCAAGGTTTTGGCAAAATTTCTGTGCAGCATTGGACATTAAAGTAAACCTTTCTTCTGCTTTTCATCCCCAGACTATTGAACAGTCAGAACGAACCAATCAGACCCTGGAGCAGTATCTCCGCTGTTTTATCTGCCACCTACAGGATGATTGGGGGATCTACTTCCACTGGCTGAGTTCTCTTATAACAACTCTCAGAGCGCCTCCACTAAGCAGTCTCCTTTTTACTCCAATCTAGGTTATCATCCTAACATTCTTCCTCGATTTCCCATAGATACGCCCTTGCCGGCAGTGGCTGAAAGAATCACTTCTTTACAAAAGAATATGGATCTTCTAAAGGAAAATCTAGAATTGGCTCAGGAAAGGTACAAGAAAGCAGCAGATACATTTCGTAAACCTGCACCAGCTTTCAAGGTAGGAGATTTGGTCTGGCTGTCAACCAGAAATCTTAAATGAAAGATTCCATCGTCTAAATTGGGACATAAGTACATTGGACCTTATAAGATCAATAAGATTATAAGTGCTGTTGCTTGTCGTCTTCAACTGCCCAGAACTATGAGAATCCACCCTGTCTTTCATGTATCCCTACTAAAGGCTGCAACACCCAATACGTTTCCTGGACGTTCTTCTCCTTGCCCTGACCCAGTGCTGGTCGATGGTCAGGAAGAATTTATGGTGGAAAGGATTCTAGATTCCAGGTTGTACAGAAATCAGTTGCAATATTTGATTAAATGGCAGGGCTACCCAGTGGAGGACAACTCATGGGAACCAGTCAATAATGTAAATGCTCCTCGCCTGCTCCGCCAGTTTCATCAGAGGTACCCTGACAAGCCTGGTCTGAGGTCATCCGGAGGTTGTCCCTAAGGGGGGAGTAAAGTAAGGTTCTTTGTCTCTGTTGACATGTTCCTTGAAACTCAGTTTTCCGTCGGCCATTTTGCTTTCTGTCTTTCTGCAGCTCTTGCCCTCAGTTAATATGGAGTTTCCAGTTTTCATGTTCCCACCCTGATTCTTCCCTCTTGCTTCTTAAGCAGCCTCAGCTGAACAATCAGTGCTCCTGAATCAAGCCTCAGTCAGTCTGTGACCTGACTTTCTTTAAACCTTGGACTTGTACTCCAGCTATTCCCTACTGAGGAACCTTGGAACACTTTTGGACTCTGGAAACCTGCTGTTTGGTGAATCCATGTTTGCAGAGGAATTACGGTACAGAGAAGAGATCCTGAACCTGCTTTGGAGATTTATTGTAGTGCTTGAAGTTACTCTGGCCTGCTGTGTCTCCTGTCGCTGTTCCTGCAAACTGTGTGAACTTTTCAGCATGCTTGTATGAAGTAATACAAGTCATTTCATATCAACCTGTGTCTCCTGTGTTTTCCTCGCACCCAAGCACAAGACGCTATAGAAACTGTACACTATACATGACACCACCATTAGGGGAGTGCCGGAGCAACGTGTTCTATCATTGCTACATCCGGTTCTGTGCCTGTTCTGTCTGCGCTGCGTCTGCAGTCTCTGTGCTTCGCTGATACTGTTTGTCTCCTCAGATCATTGCTAACCCGTATCTGGCTAATCTGGACAATCTCGGCTATTACTGGCGCAAGTGTCATCCCGTTCCGCCATCAGCCATCCGTACCCGTGGACCGTGACAAGGTCACTGAAGCCAGCCTTCTACCATCCGTTCTGGACCAGGACCTTACCCTTCTCCGTCAAGAACTTTCCACGGACTCTGTAAATACTTGTTACACTTTTGGTCCCTCTGGGACAGCTGCCACGTGTCCGGGGTCTAACTGGAGGTAGCACCTGTGTCCTCCGGGTATTCCATTCTGGTCCTGTTCGAGGGGCCTTACTATGGGTACCCGGGGCTCACTAGTTACGCCCCCTTCGGAGCCCCCCGGACCGCGGTCTCGAGGTTCCACATTAAAAAATAAAAACGAATGTGAACTTCACCACCTCTGCCTCCGCTTCCATTCGTTACAATCATCTTGGAAAACCTATCACAAATCACCCAGATAACGGTCATTCTCTGAGAAACAGGAGGTCGGAAATAAAATCCATAGAGATATGGGTCCATGGTCTCTTGGGCACAGGCAACAAACCACTAGAGCGAGAGCAAGGCTTGGAGCGAGAGCAAGTCCCACAGGACTGCACAAGCTCCCTGACGTCACGAGACAAAGTAGACCACCAAAAGGACCGACTCACCAAGTCTCTGGTACCAAAAATTCCGGGATGACCGGCCAACGCGGAACAATGAATCTCAGACATCACACTCTTCTTCCACTTGTCTGGGACAAACAATTTCCCAACAGGGCAGCGCTCGGGTTTATCCTCCTGACACCCCTCCAGAGCCAGTTTCAAATTGGGCGAGATGGCGGAAAGAACTACATCCTCTTTCAAAATAGCAGCAGGATCAGATAACTCAGGAGAGTCCGCAAGGAAACTCCTCGAGAGGGCATCCGCCTTAACATTCTTAGTGCCAGGAAGAAAGGAAACCACAAAATTAAAACGTGTGAAAAACAAGGCCCACCTGGCCTGTCTAGGATTAAGTCGCTTGGCTGATTCCAGATAAACCAAATTCTTATGGTCCGTGAGGACCACCACCTGATGTTTGGCTTCCTCCAGCCAATGTCTCCACTCTTCAAAAGCCCATTTCATGGCCAATAACTCCCGATTGCCCACGTCATAATTACGTTCAGTTGGAGAAAATTTTCAAAAGAAAAAAGCACAAGGGTTACTTTTAGAGGTCTCAGGATCTCTTTGGGACAAAACGGCACCTTCCCCAATTTCAGAGGCATCAACCTCCACCTGAAATGGCAGAGAAATATCAGGCTGCCGTAGAACAGGAGCAGAAGTGAATCTCTGTTTAAGTTCCTGAAATGCAGAGACTGCCTCAGGAGGCCAATTCACCGCATCAGAACCATTTTTGGTCAAATCAGTCAATGGTTTAACAATAACAGAGAAATTACCAATAAATTTACGATAAAAATTGGCAAAACCCAAGAATCTCTGACGAGCCTTTAATGAAGTAGATTGGACCCAATCACAGATGGCCTGAACCTTGACTGGGCCCATTTCAATAACAGATGGAGACAAAATGAATCCCAGAAATGAGATCCTCTGTATGCCAAAAAGACACTTTGATCCCTTCACATACAGAGCATTCTCTCTCAAAATTTGGAACACAGTCCGAACATGTTTCACATGAGAGTCCCAGTCATTGGAAAAAATCAAGATATCATCCAAATAAACAATCAGAAATTTATCCACAAAATCCCTGAAAATGTCATTCATGAAGGACTGGAAGACGGAAGGAGCATTAGTGAGCCCAAAGGGCATCACTAGGTACTCAAAATACCCCTCTGGGGTATTAAACGCCGTCTTCCATTCATCCCCGTGCTTAATGCGAATAAGGTTATACGCCCTCCTGAGGTCAAGCTTGGTAAACCAAGTAGCACTTTTCACCCTGGAAAACAGGTCAGAAATCAAGGGTAACGGATATTGATATTTCACAGTGATATTGTTCAAGAGACGATAATCAATACATGGCCTTAATGAACCATCCTTTTTGGCTACAAAGAAAAAACCGGCACCCGAGGGTGAAGAGGATGGTCTGATATTACCCTTCTCCAATGACTCCTTGATATAAGACCGCATAGCGTCATGTTCAGGTACATACAAGTTAAAAAGGCGACCTTTAGGGAATTTACTACCAGGCACTAATTCAATAGCGCAGTCATAGCTCCTATGGGGGGGCAAGGATGCAGATTTACTTTCGCTAAACACATCAGAAAAATCAGTCAAAAAGTCAGAAACATCTTGAGCCTGGGGAGAGGCAGAAAAAACAGGAGTGTTGGCATTAACACATTGGCAGCCCCAACTGGTTACAGACACAGATTTCCAATCCAAAACAGGATTATGAGACTGCAACCAAGGGAAACCTAGTACAATAATGTCATGCAGATTATACAACACCAAAAATTTGCAACTCTCCTGATGATCAGGTTCAACCCTCATTATCACCTGAGTAGAGAACTGGGGTTTATTCTCAGCCAAAGGGGTAGAATCAATCCCCAGTAGGGGAATAGACTTCCGTAGGGGTATCAAGGGAAACCCACAACGTTTAGCAAAATCAAAATCCATCAGGTTAATAGCTGCTCCCGAACAACAAAAGCCTGAGCAGAAAATGTGGACAGGGAGCAAATCAGGGTAACAGTCAACAGAAATTTAGTCTGAACACTACCCAAGACAACTGAGCATGCAAAACGTCTTCCCCGCTTAGGGCAGACTGAAATAGCATGAGAGGCATCACCACAGTAGAAACATAACCCATTGCGTTTTCGAAACTCATGACGCTGTTCCCCAGAAGCCTGACTTCAGAAGCTGGTTCACAAGGCAACACTATTCCACGCATACTTCTACGCTCACGCAAACGTCTGTCAATTTGAATCGCTAATGACATAGAATCATTGAGACCAGAGGGAGCAGGGAAACCCACCATAACATCTTTTACATTCTCTGACAGACCCTTCTGAAAAAGGGCTGCCAAAGCATCATCATTCCATTTGGTCAGGACTAGAGTTGAGCGATACTTTCCGATATCCTAAAGTATCGGAATCGGAATGGTATCGCCGATATCACTAAAATATCGGCGATACCCGATACCGATACCGGAAGTCCCATGTAAGTCTATGGGAACAAAATATCGAAATTAAAAAAAACCCATTCTTGCCTTCTTGGTTAATTGTACATGAAGGAAAACAAGAAAGAGTAATGTAGAATGTATTGGGGGAGGTTGAGGAGACATTAAAGGCATAGATGTTTGACCCAATCCAATGGAATAGCATTAATTTTTTTTTTTTAGGAAATACGTTCGGATTGACGAACAAATTGACAATGTTGTTAACCTTTTTTCTATTTTGTCAAATATGTCTGTTTCACAACTTCCATGGTCTTCACCTTTTTAACTTTTCACACACTTTCTCCTTCATAATTTTCAGCAGCATCATCTTTCTCATCAAATTATTCTTCATCTTCACCTTCTTAATCTTCTAAAACTTCTTGCTATTCATCTTTTTGTTAACATTACTTATATTGTTCTTATTAAACAGTTATTATTCTTCATATTCTACTTCTTCATCTTCTTCCTATTCATCCTTTTCATCATATTCTTATTTGTGACAGACATTCCTGTACTTGTAATCTGTAAAACTCTGAATTTTCATCCTTCCGTTCTTGCTGTCACGAAAGATTTTAATTACAACAGTATTTGTCCGCGTTCAGTTTAGCCTGCAGCAGCATCAGGCATTTTCCAGGGGCACCACGAGGAGGAACGGACTCACCCCCATACACTGCTTAGTCTTCTTCTGCTTAGAATTTAGAGCATATATTTTGCTCTTCATTTTGGTCTTATACTTAATGTTCTTCTGCTTTTTGATCTTCTGCTTATTGTTCTTCTGTCTCTTGTTCTGTATCTTGTAGTTTGTCTTAACCTTCTTTGTCCTGTTGGTGATGGTACAAAAGCCAATGGAAGTAACGAGGACCAGCTGACTGTGCTGGAACCCGGAGGGTCAGCAGAAGGAAAAGAGCCAATGGCACAACCGAGGACCAGCTGACGTTACTGGGACAGGGTTACTAAGCAGGAGGTACCTGTGCTCCAAAGCACTACCAAGGACCAGCAGACGTTGCTGGAACTCGGATACCGACATGGAGGCACCTAGGCCAAAGGCACTGCGGAGAACCAGCTGACGGTACTGGAACCCGGATGGGTAGCAGAAGGTACAAGAGCCAATGAAAGTAATGAGGACCAGCTGACTGTGCTGGAACCCGGAGGGTCAGCAGAAGGAAAAGAGCCAATGGCACAACCGAGGACCAGCTGACGTTACTGGGACAGGGTTACTAAGCAGGAGGTACCTGTGCTCCAAAGCACTACCAAGGACCAGCAGACGTTGCTGGAACTCGGATACCGACATGGAGGCACCTAGGCCAAAGGCACTGCGGAGAACCAGCTGACGGTACTGGAACCCGGATGGGTAGCAGAAGGTACAAGAGCCAATGAAAGTAACGAGGACCAGCTGACTGTGCTGGAACCGGAGGGTCAGCAGAAGGAAAAGAGCCAATGGCACAACCGAGGACCAGCTGACGTTACTGGGACAGGGTTACTAAGCAGGAGGTACCTGTGCTCCAAAGCACTACCAAGGACCAGCAGACGTTGCTGGAACTCGGATACCGACATGGAGGCACCTAGGCCAAAGGTACTGCGGAGAACCAGCTGACGGTACTGGAACCCGGATGGGTAGCAGAAGGTACCCATGGAAATTAAAGTTGAGGCAGCAGGACTGTTTGCCGTTCACACAGCAGGGGAACAGCTGACATTACTGAACCCAGTAACACGGGAGCAAGTGTAGACTGTGCTAACAGCACTTCCGAGAAACAACTGCGGTGTTGTAACCCAGGGATGAGAAGAGAACAGGGTGGAGGCAGCAGGACTTTTTGCCGTTCACACAGCAGGGGAACAGCTGACATTACTGAACCCCAGTAACACGGGAGCAAGTGTAGACTGTGCTAACAGCACTTCCGAGAAACAACTGGCGGTGTTGTAACCCAGGGATGAGAAGAGAACAGGGTGGAGGCAGCAGGACTTTTTGCCGTTCACACAGCAGGGGAACAGCTGACATTACTGAACCCAGTAACACGGGAGCAAGTGTAGACTGTGCTAACAGCACTTCCGAGAAACAACTGGCGGTGTTGTAACCCAGGGATGAGAAGAGAACAGGGTGGAGGCAGCAGGACTTTTTGCCGTTCACACAGCAGGGGAACAGCTGACATTACTGAACCCCAGTAACACGGGAGCAAGTGTAGACTGTGCTAACAGCACTTCCGAGAAACAACTGGCGGTGTTGTAACCCAGGGATGAGAAGAGAACAGGGTGGAGGCAGCAGGACTTTTTGCCGTTCACACAGCAGGGGAACAGCTGACATTACTGAACCCCAGTAAACAGGAGCAAGTGTAGACTGTGCTAACAGCACTTCCGAGAAACAACTGGCGGTGTTGTAACCCAGGGATGAGAAGAGAACAGGGTGGAGGCAGCAGGACTTTTTGCCGTTCACACAGCAGGGGAACAGCTGACATTACTGAACCCCAGTAACACGGGAGCAAGTGTAGACTGTGCTAACAGCACTTCCGAGAAACAACTGGCGGTGTTGTAACCCAGGGATGAGAAGAGAACAGGGTGGAGGCAGCAGGACTTTTTGCCGTTCACACAGCAGGGGAACAGCTGACATTACTGAACCCCAGTAACACGGGAGCAAGTGTAGACTGTGCTAACAGCACTTCCGAGAAACAACTGGCGGTGTTGTAACCCAGGGATGAGAAGAGAACAGGGTGGAGGCAGCAGGACTTTTTGCCGTTCACACAGCAGGGGAACAGCTGACATTACTGAACCCCAGTAACACGGGAGCAAGTGTAGACTGTGCTAACAGCACTTCCGAGAAACAACTGGCGGTGTTGTAACCCAGGGATGAGAAGAGAACAGGGTGGAGGCAGCAGGACTTTTTGCCGTTCACACAGCAGGGGAACAGCTGACATTACTGAACCCCAGTAACACGGGAGCAAGTGTAGACTGTGCTAACAGCACTTCCGAGAAACAACTGGCGGTGTTGTAACCCAGGGATGAGAAGAGAACAGGGTGGAGGCAGCAGGACTTTTTGCCGTTCACACAGCAGGGGAACAGCTGACATTACTGAACCCCAGTAACACGGGAGCAAGTGTAGACTGTGCTAACAGCACTTCCGAGAAACAACTGGCGGTGTTGTAACCCAGGGATGAGAAGAGAACAGGGTGGAGGCAGCAGGACTTTTTGCCGTTCACACAGCAGGGGAACAGCTGACATTACTGAACCCCAGTAACACGGGAGCAAGTGTAGACTGTGCTAACAGCACTTCCGAGAAACAACTGGCGGTGTTGTAACCCAGGGATGAGAAGAGAACAGGGTGGAGGCAGCAGGACTTTTGCCGTTCACACAGCAGGGGAACAGCTGACATTACTGAACCCCAGTAACACAGGAGCAAGTGTAGACTGTGCTAACAGCACTTCCGAGAAACAACTGGCGGTGTTGTAACCCAGGGATGAGAAGAGAACAGGGTGGAGGCAGCAGGACTTTTTGCCGTTCACACAGCAGGGGAACAGCTGACATTACTGAACCCCAGTAACACGGGAGCAAGTGTAGACTGTGCTAACAGCACTTCCGAGAAACAACTGGCGGTGTTGTAACCCAGGGATGAGAAGAGAACAGGGTGGAGGCAGCAGGACTTTTTGCCGTTCACACAGCAGGGGAACAGCTGACATTACTGAACCCCAGTAACACGGGAGCAAGTGTAGACTGTGCTAACAGCACTTCCGAGAAACAACTGGCGGTGTTGTAACCCAGGGATGAGAAGAGAACAGGGTGGAGGCAGCAGGACTTTTGCCGTTCACACAGCAGGGGAACAGCTGACATTACTGAACCCCAGTAACACAGGAGCAAGTGTAGACTGTGCTAACAGCACTTCCGAGAAACAACTGGCGGTGTTGTAACCCAGGGATGAGAAGAGAACAGGGTGGAGGCAGCAGGACTTTTTGCCGTTCACACAGCAGGGGAACAGCTGACATTACTGAACCCCAGTAACACGGAGCAAGTGTAGACTGTGCTAACAGCACTTCCGAGAAACAACTGGCGGTGTTGTAACCCAGGGATGAGAAGAGAACAGGGTGGAGGCAGCAGGACTTTTTGCCGTTCACACAGCAGGGGAACAGCTGACATTACTGAACCCCAGTAACACAGGAGCAAGTGTAGACTGTGCTAACAGCACTTCCAAGCAACAACTGGCGGTGTTGGAGCCCAGGGTCAAGGAGGATGTTTAAATACTAGATCAAGTATTTTCCTTGTTACGTGTCAATTAAAAATGTCTATACTCCAAACAAGAGAAATATAACCTTTAGTACCATAAGATGATGATTTTACTTTAAAAATATATGTAAATTAATAATTGACAAACATAAACGCATACATTAACATGTTGAAAAGCAATGCAAACCACAATAAAAATCGGTTAAATAATCTGCTATACGGTTTTAAATAAAAGCATACAAGTACATATCAGAATCCATTAATGATGGATAAGTAACAGTATGTACACCATTTTCATTTGCTGAATAATATCACTAAAAAGTTTTTAAAAATATCTAAAATTTCCATCATGTAATACTGATAATATGTGGCAATCATTTATATTAACAAAAAAAACCTTTAAAAAGTGCATAGTGAAAACAGCTATTTATGCCTGACTGTGGACTTGCAAGCATGACAACGGATAGATAAGGTATATATAGATGACACTGCATAGCCACAGATGGTGAATGGCGATGTAATACTGTACCTCAATAAAGTGTGCGTTACTACTACATCCTTATTTTTATATAGCTTTCTAAAAGGGTACGTGCATGTATGCTTGCGCCTTTGTTTGGACGCACAGACTGGCTTCCTGCTGTGACGCGTTGGGTATTGGAGCGTCTGTGCGTCTTATGACGCAGACTAACATTCACGGTGCGCATCGTTCATCATCGCAAGCGTACCGACAACACAAAGGCGTTGTCATGACTGCTTTACTCAGTAAACATGCACCTATGATGAAACATACACGCATGTGCCCTATTACATAACAAGCTACAAGAAAAATGCGTGTGAGGTGTGACACAGCTGTTTTGTTAAGGTACAGTATTATATCGACATTGTACAGGTGTCGCTATTCAGTCTGATAAATAGATATCATTCACCTATTCTATCAGTTGTCGTTCTTTCAGCACCACTTACAGGTATATATTTTGCTATTGTGACTATGCACTATTGACTTTACCAAGGTAATGCATGATTTTTGTTAGCGATTATCATGTTTACATGAAGTACCTTTATGATATGGGCTGTTAACTTTCTAATCAAATATGTATTTTTTAAAATGACACAAATATAAGTAATGTTGAAGAGGACTATTCCTACATGCATTGTTTGCACAATATTACAGGTGTACATCACGTCCCTTAATCAACATTGGATATTATATTTACTTGTATGCTTTTATTTCAAAGGCAAGAACACTGAAGTATAACCTTCGCACTGCAGCAGTTGTCAAAGTTCAACCCACATTATGCACTTCCAACATTGCAGTATTTGAGTCATCATGATGTGAGTTGGATTTGTGTAAGCTATGGAGTGACAAGGTTGACCATCAGTATCCTATAGCATAAGTAGGCTTTTGTGTTTGCATTTGTTTTCGACATGTGCATATCTGTAATAATATGTCACAATTATTTTGTTACAGATTTGTGACAAAGACAAATCATTTTATGGTTTGAAAGTTGACGTTTCAAATGTTTACAGCTTAGAAATCATGGTGTAGCCTCATATCTATGTGTAGCACTAGACACTTTGAGATGTAATTTTTTTTTTTCACCATGATTAGGTAGCTAGCAGTAATTTTTGCCGGACACACAGCAGGGAACAGCAGCGTTACTGAACCCCACAAACACATCAGCGATTGTTTTCATCTGTGCATCTAACACTTCTGAGCAGCAACTGGCGCTGTTGAAGCCCAGGGTCAAGGAGGTGTAGGCAGAGGCCTAGTATGAGACGTTTGAAGTTGAAGTTGTAGTTAGCAGCAGTAATTTTTGCCAGACACACAGCAGGGGAACAGCAGGCGTTACTGAACCCCACAAACACATCAGCGATTGTTTTCATCTGTGCATCTAACACTTCTGAGCAGCAACTGGCGCTGTTGAAGCCCAGGGTCAAGGAGGGTGTAGGCAGAGGCCTAGTATGAGACGTTTGAAGTTGAAGTTGTAGTTAGCAGCAGTAATTTTTGCCAGACACACAGCAGGGGAACAGCAGGCGTTACTGAACCCCACAAACACATCAGCGATTGTTTTCATCTGTGCATCTAACACTTCTGAGCAGCAACTGGCGCTGTTGAAGCCCAGGGTCAAGGAGGGTGTAGGCATAAAATATTGAGTTATTTGCCTTGTTTACGTGGCCATTGCAAATGTATGTACTTCAAACAAGAATAAATGAAGTTTTACTACAACAATAAAATGATAAATTTCAATTACAAGAATAGAAAAATATTTATACTTGACAGTCCTCTGTGGTTGATAACGTTTAATGGCTAACTGAAAATATGGTAACAAATTCAAAGCTTTCGAGACTACTCAGGTGTCTTCATCAGGCTAAGAGTAAAGCCAAAAATGAAGAATCACATATTTCTACACACAACAGGACACAGGAATAGCTAAGACAAGTGAGGGAGGGACAAGTGAGGGGAGACCGGCAACAAAAAGGAGAACAAGGATGAATTATCAGCGCCACACAATCACAGATAAATTAATGAATTTACCTGTGGCAAAAGACTTTTGTATGCCCGGTCATAGCATCATGGATATGGAATTACTGTTATTAAAATATAACTTCAAATATGAGAAACGTACAAAGGTTTCAGAATATAAGCTCATCATGACCTTTGACACTGTTAGTGATGGAATGAATAGATCACATGGATTTATGTCATTCTATATCAATTAAGGAATCTGCGTCTATGCCCTTCCAGGGTCATGAAAACCCCAAAAAATACGCCAATGAGAGGGCAATCAAACTTTCTATCCTTATCTAGGAACTGTTCCAATATTTATGTTCATCCCTGTGAGATAATGACAGTTCTGATACACGTCACTTACTTGTCTTACCTATTGCACTATTCCTGTGTCCTGTTGTGTATAGAAATATGTGATGCTTAATTTTTTTAGTTAGTCTTTCCCTGATGAAGAGACGTGAGTAGCCTTGAAAGCTTGCAATTTGTTTCCATCTTTTCAGTTATCCATTAAAAGGTATCAACCACTGCTGACTCTGAAGTCTAAATATTTTTCTATCTACTGGCTAACACGGTACAAAGATACACATGTTTTCTAATTTCAAGAAGGAAAAATAAAGAAAATACAAATATAAACGCATATATGCACATGCCAAAAATAAATGGAACAACACAACACCCAAAAAATTGGTAACAAAATATAGTGTTGTAAATTTAAGAATAAAAGTAAATTTTTTTTTTTATGAATAATGCTTAAGGAACGCTATGTTAAACCATAACATAGTGAAGACAATGGATTTTGTAATAGTCACTCATCATCATCATCGCAAATTTTATGTGACAGTCACAGACATTTCAATTATTTAAGTTCATAAAATCGTAACTTTCTATAGCATGTATGACATGTCCAGCATGGACTCATCAATGTGATTGATGACACAATAATGTACAATAAAAAATAACCATTTAAAAAAACATTAGGCATTGTTTGTCACAATTTAAGTGTGTGCCTGCAAGTGTAGGTGAAACAAAGGCTACGGATAGCAAAGGTATATTCTATGTCTGTATCAGACAGTGGACAGCCTCTGATGGGTAATGCCGATGTTATACTGTACGTCAATAAAGTCTGCGGCTGAAATCATGCATTTTTTGCTTGTAGAGTGTTGAAGAGGGTAAAAGAATGTCTGGTTGCGCAAAGCTTTATCCGTCAACACTACCTTCCTACTGTCACGCGTAGGGTAGGGTAGCGTGTGGCAATTAGCTGACTATCAAATGTGAGGTTAGGCTGCGTTATTGCGCACTAGGGACGCAAAAAAAAATACAGCAGTAATAATTTAATGTGTAATACTACACCTATGACAAACCAAAAAATTACGTTCCCTCTTTAACAATGTACAAGACTAACAAGCCTAATGGTTGACGCTGACTTAATTGAGATACAGTATTACATCAACATTGTCCATGAGTAACTATGCACTGTGATACCTATATACCAGTATTAATTTATATCTCTTGTGGTTGTTTCAACAGCACTTGCAGGTATAACTACCTATTGTCAGTATGCATGATGCACTTTCTAGATGTAATAATTTATTATTGGACATTATTACCATGTTTACATGCTGGCCATTTCATATATGGTGTTTGAAGTTACAGTTGGCATCAGTATGTGTATTTTATAATGTCTGTCATAAATAAAACTCGTGATGATGATGATGAGGATTTAATGATTCGTACATCCATTGACTGCATTATCTTACAGGTACAGATAAAGTTCCTTAAAAAGCATTAATTCATAAGTCTGAAATGTACTTTTATGCATTAATTTAAAAATGTGAAGAGTAGACTATGTTTTATTTTTTGTTACCATTTCTAATAGACATGTGCAGATATGCGCTGTGATGACAAATTATTATTTGTCCATATTTGTCATAAAAATTTATCATTCTAGGCCTGCAAAACTTCACAATTTCATGTTTTCAGCATAACAAGCAGGGTGACGGCTCTTCCCTATTTGGAGCATGTTGGTCATGTGTTTTTCTGTCCATGTGTCGGGAACAGGACACTTCTTGCCGTTGACACAGCAGGGGAACAGCTGGCGTTACTGAACCCCACTAACAGTAGAGCTTGTGTTTTGTTCTGTGGACACGACACTTCTGAGCAGCAACTGGCAGTGTTGGAGCCCAGGGAGTAGAGTTCAGGTGGTAGAAAGATGAACATAACAGGAGACATGGATAACGTTGCGAACAGTTATTTAATCTGAAAACGGACAGACAAATTCTGGCGAGATCCATGCCTTGTTCATTTTCAGAAAAGTAAGCCGGTCTACATTATCGGAGGATAGTCGCATGCGACGGTCTGTTAGTACACCACCTGCAGCACTAAAGACGCGCTCCGATAATACACTGGCAGCAGGGCAAGCCAGCACCTCCAATGCATACTGGCTAAGCTCTGGCCATGTATCCAGCTTAGAGACCCAAAACTTGAATGGGGAAGAGCCATCTGGGAGTACACTGAGAGGCAAAGCCAAGTAGTCTGTCACCATCTGACGGATACGTTGCCTCCCGCTGACTGGAGCCCTCTCGGATGGTGTAGACATTTGTGGCGCTGCCACAAAACTTTGCCACATTTTTAACATACTGGTCTTTCCCTGTGCAGAGGCACTGCGTGTGCTCCCTCTTGTTGCAGAGCTCTCTACACTGCCTCGACGCACAGAGCTGCTTTGTAAAGCAGTAGCAGCAGCAGTGCTCTCGGCAGTAAGGTAGAACATTAGGGATTGCACCAGTGTGTCTTGGTACTCCCGCATTTTACGCTCCCGGTTCAACGGTGTGATGAGGCTTTTGACGTTGTCCCGGTAGCGAGGGTCTAGGAGGGTGTACACCCAATAATCAGACGTCGTGAGAATGTGGGCGATGCGGCGGTCGTTTCTTAGGCACTGCAGCATGAAATCAACCATGTGCTGCAGACTCCCAACTGGCAAAGAAACGCTGTCCTCTGCAAGAGGCGTTATCTCTGCCTGCTCTGCATCACCCCACCCTCGCTCTACATACTGACTAGAGCGTTGTGTACCTCCCTCTGGAGCGATGTCTTCCTCCTCCATTGACTCCTCCTCCTCATCCTCCTCACAAAGTGAGCCCTGCCCAGCCCTTTGTGAGGAACCACGTTGCGCTGACTTTCCAGAAGGTGATGGAATTTGTGACTCCTCATCCTCCACCTCTTCCAAAACCTCATCCCTTATTGCTTGCAGTGTTTTTTGAAGCAGGCAGATAAGGGGGACAGTCAGGCTGACTAGTGCATCATCTGCACTCGCCATCCGCGTTGACTCATCAAACGCACGCAAAACGTGGCACATGTCCTTCATAGTGGCCCACTCATTAATGGTGAAGTGTGGACGGCGCAAATTGCGTGTTGATTGCGCCTGATGCAGCTGATACTCCATAACTGCTGGCTGCTGCTCACACAACCGCTCCAACATATGTAACGTTGAATTCCACCTGGTGGATACGTCACATATGATGCGATGTTCAGGAAGGCGCAATCTGCGTTGCAGAGCTGCAATGCGCGATCTGGCCATGCTGGAACGTCGCAAGTGAGCGCACTCTAGGCGGACCTTGTGCAGCAGTGCATCAAGATCCGGATAGTCCCTCAAAAAACTCTGCACGACCAAGTTGAGCACATGTGCCAGACATGGTATGTGAGTGAGGTTGCCAAGGCCCAGAGCTGCCACCAGATTTCGGCCATTGTCACACACTACCAAGCCTGGCTGGAGATTCGCTGGCAAAAACCACACGTCGCTCTCCTGCTTGATGGCATTCCAGACCTCCTGCGCTGTGTGGCTTCGATTCCCCATAGGAATTAATTTCAGAACGGCCTGTTGCCGTTTGGCCACGGCTGTGCTCATATCGGTCGCATCAGGTAAGCGTCCACGGGTCCATGTGGAGGTAGACCGTGACGGCTCCTGCAGCGATGATTCTGAGGAACTGGAGTAGGAGGAGGAGTCAATGTGGACAGACTTGATTCCGGCAATCCTTGGAGTTGGCAGAACACGTACAGCGCCACTCGCAAGATCTGTACCCGGCTCCACAACATTCACCCAATGGGCAGTGAGTGAAAGGTATCGTCCCTGGCCATGGGTACTGGTCCACGCATCGGTGGTCAGGTGGACCTTGCTACTGACGGCGTTTAGTAGCGCATGTTTAATTTTTGCCTCAACATGCTTTTGCAGACCAGGGACGGCTTGCCTGCTGAAATAAAATCGGCTGGGCACATTGTATTGTGGGACTGCCAATGCCATTAATTCACGGAAACTGTCAGTCTCCACCAGCCTGAATGACAGCATTTCAAGGGACAGGAGTTTTGCAATGCCAGCATTCAGAGCCTGTGCTCGTGGATGGTTTGCCGAGTATGGCCGTCTTTTATCCCATGCCTGTGCTACCGATGGCTGTTTTGTGGCCTGGGTGTGTGAGGATGACAGGGAACTTGCAGCTGTGGGTGGAATAACACTGTGTCTCTGGACAACAGTGACAGAGGTTCTTCCATGGCGATCCTTTGAGGAAGCCTTACCAGCTGTGTGTGAACTGGAGGAAGAGGCTCCAACAGGAGCTGAAGATGTAGGTGCTGCTGTAGGTTGGCCTACATCTCCAGTGTGTCTTTGTAACTCAACAAAGTGCTTTGACCGCACATGTTTCCACATATTTGTTGTATTAAGGTTACTGACACTTTTACCTCTTTTAATTTTTTGATTACACAGCTTGCATTTTACATAGCAAATATCATCTGCAACTGTATCAAAAAAGGACCACGCAGAGCAAGTCCTGGGAGCGCCCGGTTTGGCTGTTGTAAGAGAACTGCTCCGAACGGGTGCCAAACTGGAGGCTACAGGCAAGCGAGTCTGCAGCCTACCTCTCCCTACTGTTTGGACCGTTGGTGCAATCTCTTCCTCAGAGCTGCTCCCACCACCTTCCTGTTCCTCACGCCATGTTGGGTCTTGGACCTCATCATCTCCACCACTACCCTCTTCCAACACCTGCTGTTGTTGGGTGGTCTGGCCAGCACCATGCTCAACAGAAACTGGCAACTGAGTCTCATCATCATCAGATGCGTTCTGCGGTGTGCTGACCATCGGCACTGGCTCACCCGCCTCTTCAGATTCAGAGAGACACAGCTGTTGCGCATCACTGCATACTGCCTCTTCTTCACATTCCAGAATGCTGCTTGGCTGGGCCCCTGTTTCCAAGCCAACAGATTCTGAGAACAGAAGCAGAGACTCAGCTGGCTCCTGTACAGAGCTCTCTGACTGCCTGAGCAATTTGGCAGGCGGTGAAGAGACTGATGGTTGTTCAACAGTGCTGTGGTCCTGAGAGGAGGTGGAAGGTATTGAAGTCGATGCATTGGCTGCCATCCAACCAACAACGGCTTCAATTTGTTCTTCACGCAGCAGGGGGTACGCTGAGCTCCTACAAAAGTGCGCATAAAGGAACGCTCACGGGGAAAACTGGTGGATGCTGTGTCACTGGGTGCGGCAGCAGCCACAGAATCCCCACGTCCTCTCCCTGCTGCAAATCCACGGCCTCGACCACGACCACGTGCCTTACTCACTGACTTCTTCATCTTGGTAGATTGATAAGAAAGTCAGAAAAGTTAAGGCCTAAGTGTGGTTATTCCTCACAGACTACAGTGAACCTGCAGACAACTGTTCAGTATCTGTGAAAGGCCCCTTTGTGTACTTCTATAGTGTTTGCAACCAATGTATTGTATACGGATGGAAGCGCGTCACACTAATAGATTAGATTTTTTTCCACTAAAATGGAGCAGCACCAATTAGAGAAAAATGTGAAGGATGAGGCAGTGACACACGCTCAGCAGACTACAACCGGCAGTGGTTGAAGTACAAACTGGAGCGTAATCTGCACTCACAAAATGAAAAGCTCACAGACTACAGTGAACACTGAAACACAACTATTCACTATCTGTGAAAAGCTCCTTTGTGTACTTCTATAGTGTTTGCAACCAATGTATTGTATACGGATGGAAGCGCGTCACACTAATAGATTAGATTTTTTTCCACTAAAATGGAGCAGCACCAATTAGAGAAAAATGTGAAGGATGAGGCAGTGACACACGCTCAGCAGACTACAACCGGCAGTGGTTGAAGTACAAACTGGAGCGTAATCTGCACTCACAAAATGAAAAGCTCACAGACTACAGTGAACACTGAAACACAACTATTCACTATCTGTGAAAAGATCCTTTGTGTACTTCTATAGTGTTTGCAACCAATGTATTGTATACGGATGGAAGCGCGTCACACTAATAGATTAGATTTTTTTCCACTAAAATGGAGCAGCACCAATTAGAGAAAAATGTGAAGGATGAGGCAGTGACACACGCTCAGCAGACTACAACCGGCAGTGGTTGAAGTACAAACTGGAGCGTAATCTGCACTCACAAAATGAAAAGCTCACAGACTACAGTGAACACTGAAACACAACTATTCACTATCTGTGAAAAGCTCCTTTGTGTACTTCTATAGTGTTTGCAACCAATGTATTGTATACGGATGGAAGCGCGTCACACTAATAGATTAGATTTTTTTCCACTAAAATGGAGCAGCACCAATTAGAGAAAAATGTGAAGGATGAGGCAGTGACACACGCTCAGCAGACTACAACCGGCAGTGGTTGAAGTACAAACTGGAGCGTAATCTGCACTCACAAAATGAAAAGCTCACAGACTACAGTGAACACTGAAACACAACTATTCACTATCTGTGAAAAGCTCCTTTGTGTACTTCTATAGTGTTTGCAACCAATGTATTGTATACGGATGGAAGCGCGTCACACTAATAGATTAGATTTTTTTCCACTAAAATGGAGCAGCACCAATTAGAGAAAAATGTGAAGGATGAGGCAGTGACACACGCTCAGCAGACTACAACCGGCAGTGGTTGAAGTACAAACTGGAGCGTAATCTGCACTCACAAAATGAAAAGCTCACAGACTACAGTGAACACTGAAACACAACTATTCACTATCTGTGAAAAGCTCCTTTGTGTACTTCTATAGTGTTTGCAACCAATGTATTGTATACGGATGGAAGCGCGTCACACTAATAGATTAGATTTTTTTCCACTAAAATGGAGCAGCACCAATTAGAGAAAAATGTGAAGGATGAGGCAGTGACACACGCTCAGCAGACTACAACCGGCAGTGGTTGAAGTACAAACTGGAGCGTAATCTGCACTCACAAAATGAAAAGCTCACAGACTACAGTGAACACTGAACACACAACTATTCACTATCTGTGAAAAGCTCCTTTGTGTACTTCTATAGTGTTTGCAACCAATGTATTGTATACGGATGGAAGCGCGTCACACTAATAGATTAGATTTTTTTCCACTAAAATGGAGCAGCACCAATTAGAGAAAAATGTGAAGGATGAGGCAGTGACACACGCTCAGCAGACTACAACCAGCAGTGGTTGAAGAACTAACTGGAGCGTGATCTGCACTCAAAAAATCAAACCTCACAGACTACAGTGAACACTGAAACACAACTATTCACTATCTGTGAAAAGCTCCTTTGTGTACTTCTATAGTGTTTGCAACCAATGTATTGTATACGGATGGAAGCACGTCACACTAATAGATTTGATTTTTTTCTAATATAATGGAGCTGCACCAATTCCACTAAATAAAATTAAAAAAAAAAAGAGTCAGTGACACGTGCAGATGCCTACAAACAGCGGTGGATGCAGAGCAAACTGCAGCGTCACCTGCACTGTCACACACACACCTTGCACAGAGCTGTTAAAACAACACTGGCAAAATGAAGCTTTACACAGCGGTTGGTAAACTAGCCTGCCTCAAGCACAGTAGTACACAAAATCGCAATATCTAACTGTCCCTCAGAGTGAGCAGAGTAGCGTTCTGTCCCTTACTGAGTTCACAGCACAGTGACGCTAAAATGGCGGCAGCACCTTTTATAGTGCATTCTGACATCATTTCAGCAGCCAATCACAGCCATGCCATTAGTTAAGATGACCGCAGCATTACAGGATGTGCCCACACTTCGTAGGATTCCTCATTGGCTGACTAAAATCACATTGCCTCTCAAAGAATTATGGGAACTTCCGATTCCGGTATACGATATGGAAAAAGTATCGGAATTAAGTATCGGAATTCCGATAACGCGAATATCGGCCGATACCCGATACTTGCGGTATCGGAATGCTCAACACTAGTCAGGACTGCCCACTTTTGGAATTTCTGACAGTACAACTCAGCGTCCTCAAGCCCCTGATTTAATGCCAACAAGGTTTTTTCAGCTTGATCAGTGACATTAGGTTCATCGTACAATAACCCCAGAGCCAGAAAAAATGCATTAACATTACTCAAAACAGGGTCCCCAGGTGTCAGGGAAAAAGCCCAATCCTGAGGATCGCCGCGCAGGAGAGAGATGACAATTTGAACCTGCTGTGCTGCGTTCCCTGAGGACTTATGTTTTAAGGCAAAAAACAACTTACAGTTATTTTTGAAATTCAGAAATTTAGCTCGATCCCCCAAAAACAAATCTGGCATGGGGATCCTAGGTTCCACAACCGGCAACCCAGCAAGATAGGTAGCAATACTCCGAACCTCAGTGGCAAGCTGATCCACACTGCCAGACAACTGTGCAAACTCCATTGAGAAAAAAAAAAATCCTCCTCAGCACCCAGAGAAAAAGATGGAAAAAATGCAACAAACAGAAAAAAAAAAAAAAAATCTCTGACAACTCTGACAACCTTTTTTGTTTCCACACTGTTTTTCCCTTCTGTGAGTACCATATAATTTTCAGTTGGGCCGGTGATACTGTTATGTTTTGGTAGCTGAGGAGAGCAGGCAAAAACGGCAATACACCAGAGAGGTTGGAAACTACTGGATTGCAGTACCCTGACTAACCACCACAACTAAAGGCAGCCGTGGAGCGTTCCTACTTTGGTCCTAGACGCCTCGTCACAGCCTGAGAGGTTAACTACACCTAAAGATAGAAAGAGGAAAGCTATCTGCCCCGGAGCAGATCCCCAAAGAACATAGGAAGCCCCCAAACATGTAATGGCGGTTAGACAAGAGGAAATACAGACACAGACAGAAAATAGTATGAGCAAACGCTGGGCCCAATCTGCCTAGACAGAAAAGGTAATAAACCTGAAATTCGCCTATATTTATAACTAAAGTATCTGCTCTCAATCATAATCATTAACCTCCAAAATCGGTGCATACAATGCCCGAATAATAAGAGCAAGTCCAGCAATAAATTTAATTTGCAAAAATGCTTTATTAATAGTAGTTACAAAATATCTCCATATTATACAAAATTTATCTTTTTTTCAAAAATGGTGCAAAGATAAAAAATTGACAATATAAGCATCCTAATATAGTATATGTCGCTGTTCAATAACAGACTACTAGCCACCCTATGTGTAAAGAGGCTTATAACAGACTACAAAAATTATCTGCCTGGTACCCAAATGGTTAGGCCGGGATCACACATGCGAGAAACACGGCTGAGTCTCGCATGTGAAATCCCAGCTCTGGCGCCGACACTCGGGAGTGGAGCGAGCGGCTGCATATAACTACATGCAGCCGCACACTCCACTCCCGAGTGCCGGCACCAGAGCTGGGATTTCACATGCGAGACTCAGCCGTGTTTCTCGCATGTGTGATCCCGGCCTTAAATGCATTCAGAGTCTGCCTCCTACATATTTACTGCAAACAGTGATCCTGGGTGATATTCAATCACCAACATTTCATGTGTGACAACACATAATAAAAAGCAATCACTATGAACACAAGGGGATGGCCGAAGCCGTTACCTGTATGACAGCCGTGATGGTGAAATGGTTGGAGCTCCTGTCCCTCGGCCCCGACGTGCACGTTTCGCCCAGCTTCTTCGGGGGCGTGTA
>JARQOD010000008.1:151441479-151479265 GCA_033576555.1 Oophaga sylvatica
ACGGCGCATGCGCCGCTGTTCCCCATTCCTTGTAAACTAGCTTTTTCGGTGCGGTCACTGGTGATCGCCGGGGATCATGTATAACAGCCCTACCGCGTATAGCTTTATGGCCGCATACGTCATGCCTGGGTGGGCTCCAACCCGCGCGTGCGCACTGACCCAAAGTGCCGAAGAAAGGGAAAGAGAAATTTTACCTTTCGCGTGTTGCGCTGCGTGGGTTTGTTAGGGGAAAAATGCTATTATTAGAAAAAACCTGCATTTTAAACCATTATTGGGGGTTTAAATACTTTATTGGAAAAGTAAGCAAGGTGTTTTATTCTCACCCCAAGTGGGGGATGTGGGAAACTAAAAAGGAATAATTCCTTTTAATAAATGTGGTCCCTTTTGGTTTTTTTAAAAGTGAATCGCTATGTAATACCACCACAACTCAAATAAAGCCAAAAATCCCTTTTCATTACCCAAAATGCGATTTTTATGGTACAATTAAGTATCCCTACACAATATCAGCGCATATATACGACTGTGAAAAAATAATTACAGTATAAATAATAACATAAGTAGAATATGATACTACCACTATTTTAAGGTTCTAAAAGTAAATATAAAATCTCAAAAAAAATTTCCAAAAAAATTTATAAAGGTTGTGGAGTAATACAGGTCACTAAAAAATACATATCCAAAAATTTCCGCCACACTAGATTGGCCTCATCTGGAGATGCTAGATTACATAATGATTATTAAACAAGAATTCGATTCTTCCTCAAATATTTCTCATGGAAACGTAGCTGTCCATGTAGTTCTTGTTATAACCTTGCTGATCATTTTCTTCATTTTTGTAGATTGGTACCCTGTCCACGATCGCCCCTGTTGTCAATCGCACCGTGAATCAGTCACCCCAACTCCAATTACCAGCTGGACCAAGGAACTCAATAAAAAGAAAACAAATAAGGTAAGTAACAAAAATAGTTAAAAACAAAATGACATTAAAAATCAATCAAAAAAACCAAGGAGGAATTACACGAAGTGCAGAGATGTCAAACAATTGGATTATGATGTCTTCAAAATTTGTATTATAAAAGGTCCCAAAACCGGAACTTTCATTTAGCCCCTGTGGATTTAGGGCACCCAATCTGAAAATCCACTTACATTCTAATTTGGCTAGTTCCTTAGCTAGATCACCGCCTCTAAAGCCCATTTTTAACATATCAATTCCCTTGATCTTCAAAAGATGGGGTTTACATTGGTGGAATTTCCTGAAGTGTCTCGGGAGTGTTTTAATGTTGTATCATCTGTGATAGTTTTGGCTTTTTCAATATCTAGGCAATGTTCTCTTATCCGGATTTTTTAATTCACGGGTGGTCAGTCCAACATAGATCTTGTTGCACGGGCACCAAAGCCAACGCTACTAATTACAAAAACACCTGAGATCACATGACCTCTACCACCTAAATTAGTTCTCTGGTGTAACAAAACTAAGCCGCAGCCACTGAAAAAACTGGAAAAGGCAAATGAACAATCAACAGTGGCTCCAGAGGAACCGAGAGGAGCCAAGCCCCCCGGGGAGGGGAACCTGGCCAACCTCACAGAAATGCAGAGAAATATGCAAATGGCAAGCACAAAAACAAAAAACAGAAAATATCTTATCTGAGAGCAGGAGAAGAGGCAAGACTCAGCAAGCTTCCAAGTGAACCAGGAAACAACGTTGAGACAAGAACAATTGATCACCGGCAACCATGATGGGGGGAAACTCCCTTATATCCAGCCAGTCTGTGATTCCTGATTGCCAATCCCCATTGAATGGTTCAGTACTGCTTGTAACCACAGAGGGAGCTTCTGCTCAGAATTCATTTCTAAAACATTCACAACAACCAGCCTTCTTTTAAAGTGTCCAGTGGTGTCATTCTTACTTAATCATGACAGATTGATCTCCAGCCATGTCCTCATCAACACCCACACCTGTGTTAATGGAGCAATCACTGAAAAGAGGTTAGCTGGTCCTTTTAAGGCAGGGCTGCAATGATGTTGAAATGTGTTTTGGGGGATAAAGTTCATTTTCTAGCCAAATATTGACTTTGCAAGTAATTGCTGTTAAGCTGATCACTCTTTATAACATTCTGGAGTATATGCAAATTGCCATTAGAAAAAGTGAAGCAGTAGACTTTGTAAAAATTAATATTTGTGTCATTCTCAAAACTTTTGTCCATGACTGTACACTGCTGTGCAGACTGCTTTTTACACAGCACTAATACTTTTATTCTTTTTTTCTGCACACTTACCGACCGTTCATTTTTTCCCACACTGTATAGAGCTGTATGCTCCTCACACACTACCATGTACCGGCTGGTATCACAGACAAATACATGCTGACTATCTGTTGCGGGTCCGGAAATATATACGGAGATTGCAATTTTCCCCTACACCGTATACAGCTGTACGCTTCTGAGACAGTACTGTATATCTGCTCTTTGTATTACGGTGAAATCCATACTGAGTGAGCGTCTGTGTGTGACTCCGGAAATATATACGAAGCTTGCAATTTTCCCTACACTGTATACAGCTGTACGCTTCTGAGACAGTACCGTATATCTGCTCTTTGTATTACAGTCAAATCCATACTGAGTGAGCGTCTGTGTGTGACTCCGGAAATATATATGGAGATTGCAATTTTCCCCTACACGTATACAACTGTACGCTTCTGAGACAGTACAGTATATCTGCTCTTTGTATTACGGTCAAATCCATACTGAGTGAGCATCTGTGTGTGACTCCGGAAATATATACGGAGATTGCAATTTTCCCTACACCATATACAGCTGTACGCTTCTGAGACAGTACCGTATATCTGCTCTTTGTATCACGGTGAAATCCATACTGAGTGAGCGTCTGTGTGTGACTCCGGAAATATATACGGAGATTGCAATTTTCCCCTACACTGTATACAGCTGTACACTTCTGAGACAGTACCGTATAACTGCTCTTTGTATTACGGTCAAATCCATACTGAGTGAGCGTCTGTGTGTGACTCCGGAAATATACACGGAGATTGCAATTTTTCCCTACATCGTGTACAGCTGTACTCTTCTGAGACAGTACCGTATATCTGCTCTTTGTATTACGGTCAAATCCATACTGAGTGAGCGCCTGTGTGTGACTCCGGAAATATATACAGAGATTTAAATTTTCCCCTTCGCCATATACAGCTGTACACTCCTCATACAGTACCATATATCTGCTGGTATTTTTGATACATTTTCCCAAACATGAGGAAGTATGATGGAAGAGGCCACGGACGTGGGGGGGGAGCAGCTGGGAATGATGGTGGTGGTGATGGTGCATCTGCTGGTAGTACCAAAAGCCCAATAGCACCTAAGGCAGGAGGTGTTGAGCCGCTGGCAATAGCTCAGAAGAGGAGGAGGATCCGCGGCAGGCATCAACATCGCAGCAGCGGTTATCTGGCAGGCCCGTAGCAGTCCAAAAATGTGTTAAAAAAACAAACAGAGTTGCAGGACAGCTTGGCCAGACGGTCAAATTAGCACTGCGTGCAAGCCCTGAAAATTTATCCCATAGTAGGAAGAGTGCAGTGTGGCACTTTTTTGACCAAAATCCTATTGATGAGGCAAAGGTTATTTGTAGGAATTGCGGAAGGACCTTCAGCCGAGGGAAAAATCTCCGAAAATTGAATACCAGTTGCATGCTTAGACATTTAAACACCATGCACTTGCAAGCGTGGACGGACTACAAAACCTCACTGGTTTTGAACGCCTACACTGCCAAACTAATCTCATTAGAGATGATGCCCTTCCATTTGGTTCAAAGCGCAGCGTTCCGAGAGCTCATGGCCTACGCTGTCCCACGCTATGACCTACCCAGTCGGCACTTCTTTTCTGGAAAAGCCATCCCTGCCCTCCACCTGCATGTGAAAGACCGCATTGTACATGCACTCAAAAAATCAGTGAGTGGAAAGGTGCATCTCACAACAGATGCATGGGTCAGTAGGCATGGCCAAGGCCGTTACTTGTCCATCACTGCACACTGGGTTAATGTGGTGGATGCAGGGTCCACAGGGGACAGCGGCGGTGGGACAGCGCTGCCTAGCCCACGGTATAGGCAACAGTTGGCTGTAGGCGTTCGACCCTCCTCCTCCTCCAGAAGCAAATGCTCGTCGACAGAACGCAGTCGCACGAGCACTCCATTCGCAGCTGCCAGTGTTGCACACGAGGTGTCCCACTATCGATCAGTTAGTGGTAAGCGTCAGCAGGCTGTTTTAAAGATGATGTCTTAGGGCGACAACAGACACACCACGGAGGTACTGGCCGACTACTTGCAGCGAGAAACTGAGTCATGGCTGGGCAGTCTACATCTTGAGCAAGGCAAGGTAGTCAGTGATAACAGACGTAATTTTTAGCCCTGGCAAAACTCAGACACATACCTTGCCTGGCTCACATCTTGAACCTGGTGGTGCAGTGCTTCATAAATAATTATCCGGAGTTACCAGCCCTGCTCCATAAGGTGCGAAGACTGTGCTCACACATCCGTCGCTCGCCTGTAGACTCCAGTCGTATGCAGAGGCTGCAGCGATCGCTCCACCTCCCCAAGCACCGCTTAATCATAGACGTTGCAACAAGGTGGAACTCCACCATGCACATGGTTGAGAGGCTGTGCGAACAGAGGCAGGCTGTAATGCATTTGTGGGAGGATCCACAGGCAGGCAGTTTGAGGGCAGACATGGAGTTGTCGGGTGGGCAGTGGTCAAAGCTGAAAGACCTCTGTAAAGTCCTTCAGTGTTTTGAGGAATGCACACGGCTGGTAAGCGCAGACGACGCGTCTGCTCATGCAAACTTTGACGCACATTAAGGATCAGGCGTCTGCAGCAGAGGAGGAGGAAGAGGGAAGCCTTCATGACAGTCAGGCATTGTCTGCTCAGAGAACTGTCCTGGACGAGGTGGAGGACGAAAAGGAAGAGGAGGAGGATGAGGATGAGGGGGATGATTATTTTGGGGAGGATGATGCTTCTCAGGAGGCAAGAGAAAATGTTGGCTTGCCAAGGTCAGGTGCAGGGTTTGTGCGTGAATGGAGGGATGTGGATTTGGCAGAAAGTGCTCCTCCACCCACCACTGGCAGTGCATCATTGACACCTGGAACATTGGCCCACATCTGTGATTATGTCTTGCGGATCATAAACAGGGACCCCCGCATTGCCAAAATTCTGAAGTATGATGACTACTGGTTGGCCAGCATCCTCGATCCACGCTATAAAGGCAAATTACAGAACATCATGCCACAGGAGAACCTAGAGCTAATATTGGCAAACAAACAAGCAACTCTTGTAAACATTCCCAGCACACAGCAGCGGTGCAGGTTCTACCATGAGCCGTACTGGGCCAAATGGAAGATGTGTTCATGGTGCACACAGCCGAAGTCGCATTGGAGACAGGGGTTTCATGACCAAATTGTGGTCTGATTTCTCGAGTAACGCTCAGACGACTGGTAATACTGAATCGATTGCAACAAACAGGACACAACAGTTGTCAACTATGGTTCAAAATTACCTCTCCTCCCCTATCGATGTTCTCCCTCACAGTTCATTCCCCTTTGACTACTGGGCCTGTAAACTGGACACCTGGCCTGAATTGGCACAATATGCCATACAGGAACTCGCTTGCCCTGCTGGTAGTGTGCTATCAGAAAGAGTCTTCAGTGCTGCTGGATTAATCCTGACAGAAAGAAGGACTCGGCTGTCGACCCAAAATGTTGATGATCTCACCTTCATTAAAATGAACCATGCCTGGGTTTCAAAGGATTTTGTACCACCTTCCCCTGATGACACATAGGTTGCCAGCAAATGGCTCGCTTTGTCCTCCTCTTCCTCTGACTTTTCCAATTCCTCCATTTTGCAGCTGCTGAACGTCCAGCCTACATCTCAACATATGCCACTTTTTCCACCTCCCTAACTGGGCTGTTCCCCCCCCAGGGCCGGCGTCAGCACGTGGCGCACCCGGGCATGTGCCGGGGCCCTGAGCAGGTGGGGGGTCCCACTTGCCGTCAGAGACACCGGCGTACTCTGAGGGGCCCTGTGCCAGTTCCCGGCGCCCACAAGTGTGCCCCCCCTGCTAGCACACGGCCCCAGCACTTGCAATACTTACCTCTCCCTGCTCCACCGCTGTGACATCTTCCGCGTTTCCTGACAGTGACATTCAGGTCAGAGAGCGCAATGGTGTCACGTCTGTGCTCCCTCTGCCTGAGCAGTCACAGTGCAGAGAGCTGGAAGATGGCGACGCTGAGGAGTCCAGAGTAGAGCAGTGCCCAGCGAGGAGAGGTATTTCATTTTTTTTAATGGTTGGAGCAATATATGGGGAGCATTATACACTGGAGAATTATATATGGGGCCCATCATACACTTAAGCATCATAGATAGGGCCCATTATACACTGGAGCATCATCCATGGGGCACATCATATCCTGGAGCATCATATGGGGCCCATTATATATGGTGCATCATATGGGGCACATTATATATGGAGCATCACATGGAGCCCATTATTTATGGAGCATTATATATGGGGACCATTATATTTGGAGCATTATATATGGGGTTCATCATACACTGGAGCATCATATATGGGGCCCTTCATATACTAGAGCATCATATGGGGTTCATTATTTATGGGGCATCATATAGGGCCTTTTATATATGGAGCATCATATGGAGCACATATGGGGCATATTCTGTATGGAGCATTATATGGAGCCCATTCTGTATGGAGCAATATATGGGGCTCATTATTCTGTATAGAGCAATATATGGGGCTCATTATTCTGTATGGCGCACTATGTGGTGCCCATAATACTGTATGGAGGAATATACTGTCCGGTTTTTGAGCTATAGTAGAATTTAACATAGATATCAGTCATGTAATGTAAGAAGTGAAGTATTTTTCATTGTACTATACCTATATTTCTCTGCTGTATCGGCGCATCATGAATTGTGGTATGTGTTAAAGGGGCCCACTGAGACTCTTTGGCCCAGGGCCCACGAAAACCTGGAGCCAGCCCTGCCCCCCCCACAACTCTAGCCAAATAACCCCCAGTTTTCAATGCGTTACTATTATTATAAAGTTAAGGTTGACAAGCTTAAGTAATAAGAATTGATGTCGTTGGCATTGAAATGGGCACTGTAGGTGTGTTTACTGTCCTCCACTCCCTGCCGACTTTTATTCCCCATTGACTTGCATTGGGGTCGGATTTTTGACTCCGACCCGACCATTTCCGTTAGTCGGCCGACTTCGTTCGACTCGACTTTTGACGAAACTCGACTCGACCCTAAAAAAGGCAAAATCGCTCATCTCTACTCCTGACCTCTTCCATGTTCTTATTGTTCAAGAGATATAAAAGCGGTGAAATATATGCCAAAATAGGCGCGCTGCTTACTGATGTCCTCCTTTCAGCTGCAATAGCCAAAATCCAATGTTCTTTGAGTTCGTGGAGACTCTTCACTTATCCCAGAAGGCAATGGGAATATGCAAATTCTCTCCTCGGGACTCTTCAACGACTTCTCAATTCTCAGTAGGGGGTAAGAGTCCCGCACTGGACAGGCATTCAGTCGCCTATAGTTAATACAAAAAAACCACAGGGTTCCATCCTTTTTTCAAACTAGAACTATGGGAGCTGCCCATGGGCTCTGACTCTCCCGTATGACTCCACTCTGCAACATGTGTGCCAACATCTCTTTCACTTCCTGGTACATCTGTGGCGGGATCTGCTGATATCTCTCTCGGATCAGGGCAGTACTTCCTGTGGGTATCATCATGATGGGCGAAGACATCTTGGTAACGCTCCAGTACAGCTTCCACCTGTTGCACCTGTTGTGATGAGAGTCCCGTCAGTTCATCCCACATTTGCTCCAGGATCTGACGCCCTTCCTTCATACTTCCAGAAGGATGCTCTGGGGACATGGTAATGGCTACAGTGCAGGAATCTCCTTGTTTCACTGCTAACTGAACGGTCTCCGGTTGCATCAGTTCTTCTGGAATGTCCAGCACCTGCGCCACTTCACACTTGGGCGAGAGCATAAGATTTTCCTCCCCCAGGTTCAGGGTCGGCTCCAGGTTTTCATGGGTCCTGGGCGAAAGAGTCTCAATGGGCCCCTTTAACACATACCACAAATTCATGATGCACAGATATGGCAGAGAAATATAGGTATAGTACAATACCAAACATTTCACTTACTTCACACATTACATGAGTGATATCTATTGTAAATTCTACAATAGCTCAAAAGACAAACAGTATAGTCATCCATACAGTATTATGGGCACCCCATAGTGCTCCATGCAGAATAATGAGCCCCATATATTGCTCCATACAGTATAATGAGCTCCATATATTGCTTCATACAGTATTATGGGCACCACATAGTGTTCCATACAGAATAATGAGCCCTATATAAATGCTGCATATATAATGCGCCCCATATAATGCTCCATATATAATGGACCCTATAAGATGCTCTATATATAATAGGCCCCAAATGATGCTCCATATATAATGGGCCCCATATGATGCTCCAGTACATGATGGGCCCCATATATGATGCTTCAGTGCATGATGGGCCCCATATAAGGCTTCATATATAATGGACCTATATATGATGCTCCAGTATATTATGGGCCCCATATAATGCTCCATATATAATGGGCTATATATATGATGCTCCAGTGTATGATTGGCCCCATATAATGCTCCATACATAATGGGCCCCATATATGATGCTCCAGTGTATGATAAGCCCCTCGTAATGCTCCGTATATGATGCTCCAGTGTATGATGGGCCCCATATGATGGTCTCCATATATTGCGCCAAACATAAAAAAAATAAAAAATGAAATACTCACCTCTCCTCACTGGCTCGAGGCACCGACCCCCTTTACTGGCACATTCACCGGGCCCCCATAGCATGCCAGTGTCCCCGACTGTGAGTGGGCGCCCCTGCCTGCTCAGGGCCCCGGCACTTGCCCGGGTGAGCCGGGTGCTGACGCCGGCCCTGCCCAGGTTGACACACAGCACCACTACGTTACCGTCGTGATCGATAGCTAATGTCCAGGCAATGAGGAGTCCTGAGGGTATTTGGCCCATTAGGGCTGGCTATATCTGTACATCCACTATTTTGAGGGATGCACAGGCTCTTACGGGCAGCATAAGCACAGTCTGACCAGGCGGCAGAACGAGTTTAGCGCGGCCAGGACTACCACCTTCCCCAAGACTTTCCCTTCACTAGACGTTTCTTGGGCCTGGGCAACCCATATCAGTTGTTAAAACACCTTCCTCTGGGGGGTGCGGGAGCTCCATCGATCCAGAAAAGGACTCGCTGACCAGGATAGTTCTGAGTTCCTTCAGCACATTCATCCCTAAAGTCACTGTGGGGCCATTGCCAGGGTATCCGGCGGTCAACACAACTTCTCTCTGGCCCACATCTTTGCAGCACACGGTAATTTGCATCCAGTCCACCCCTGAGACTAGAATGGGCAATTGATTGTCCGCTGTTAACTTAATCACTGGGCCCCATTCCTGCAGCGTCTCCTCAGAAAAATGACATCTGAAATAGGTTTCTGGCATGGTGGTCACCTGGGAACCGGTATCAACTAGACATTGGACGGCCCGACCATCCATTTCAGCCTATACGAGGGGGCTCAGGAAAATCAAACTTTCGGGACTGCCTTCTCTCCTCCTTGGATGTTCAGGCTTCGGGCGATGTCCCCCAGCCACCGAGCCCACTAGTTTAACAGCCGCCGGGTAAGTGGCCGCCCCCGCCTTGTGCACCCTCGGGCATAGTGTCCAATGTCCCCACACTTGAAACAGATCGGATGTCTCTCTGCTCGGGATTGTCCCATTTCCTGCTGAGGCACAGTGGGTAGGCGGGACTCGGGGTCAGTTCTGTCTCTGGAAGAATTCTGAACCACAGGGGGGCTTTCCTGAGGCCGGACCACTCTTCCTGCATTTCCTGTAATTCCTTTCGGATCTCTCTGACCCATCCTGGTTCAGCTGCGGACGAGGCGGGCACCACCCCGCTCCGGACCTTCCCTGCTGAAGCTGCCGTCACCTGCTCCTGCTTGCGTGCGCCTCCGCCCCGATTTCCAAGAAAGACTTGCATGGATTAGCATGCAAGCGCTCCCACAAGGCCTGCTTAAGCAGCGCATCCCAAAGACCTGCTACAAGTTGGTCTTTCAAAATCACATCAGGAGGCCCCACGTCCACATCATCCTGAGTGGCGATCGCTGCGTGAATCTCTTGTAACGTGTTCATATATATACGGAGTCCTCCTCCCTTTGAACATGACTAAACAAGCGCATTCGTAATTCTCCGTCATCTGTTGGGTCCCCAAGCATCTCTTCCAAGACTTGCAACACGTTGGTGAAAGTGTTCCACTCATGTAGGGGCCAGAACATGACAGAACATCTATCTTCCCTGTTCAGGGCCATCACAGCAATCTCAGTCTGCATAGCGGGTGTCATGGGTTGCATCCTTAGCATGCCTTTAACCTGCTCAGTCCAGTCCCAGAGCAGTGAATTGCTCCCTGTAAACTTCGGGAGAGTGCTGAGCTTGGCCCCAGCGGCAGGTTGCAAGATGCAGTGACTCAAGTGTCACGATAATATAAGTATGCTGTATGGTTTTTCTTATCATTACACATTTCTAGAACACTCCATGTGCACCGACACTCTCCGCAGAGTCACACTGTGGGCTTTTGACCCCCCTCCCAGCTCCTTTTTACTACACACTGTGTGTAACATGATACTAGTTTGCAGCAGCCCCCTTCCCCCCGAACAGCTTAAGACCAGCTGGAAAAACTGGTTTGGCAGCTCTAAAGCACATGGCCTGTTCCTTTGTGTGCGATAGAGTTATTCCAGACGTAATAACGTGACCCCAATTAGAGATATAGGTGTAAAACTTACATATCTGCATGTCCATCGGTAGAAACACCAACTAGTGAATTTTCTAAGCTCTGGCAGCAGCAGAATCCGAGAAATGGATTCCTACTTAAGAGGCTCCTACAGGTACTTCGTGTTTGGACTTAAATGAATGCCAACGTCATGCTGAGCAAGATGATACGTAGTTCGTCGCCTTACAAGGTTCCCTCCCCGAGATATGCTACTTATGAGTTTTCAGCACGTGTTAGCCCCTTGAGAAAAAAGAAGTGCTTGCATAGCTCCACCCACTTCAGTGATGTCACGACCAGGGGGTATAAGATTGTGGGAGCTCAGGTGGCAGAAGTCTTTGGACTTGGAAGCCTGTTACATAACGAATCTGTGATGCACTGCGATGTGTCACCCATCCCCCGACCGCATGGTCTGCCTGAAATAACTTAAGCAACTGTAAGTGTTTTCCTCCTTTTGTTAATCCTTTTTATTTTGCTGTTGTCTTGTACATATTTTCAATTGTTTCATGTCGTAATATCTTTTGTAAACACTGCCTACCCTTTTGAAGTAAAATATAAAATTACTAGTTTCATTTCTCCTTGCTCTGCAACGTATCTGCACATCCTCCGAAGGGAATTATGCTACTAAATTGGGGTGGCCCCTACCCCACATTCTAAAACCAGAGGCTGGTGTCAGCAAGTGGGTAGTGGGCTTATTGGGTAAAGCTGGCAGTGACGGAGCGGGTTTTATAAGCGTATTGCCTGGCTGCAGCTGGGAGTAGTTATACTTTCCGTCGCCGCAGCTTGCCTAACAGCCAGTATACATCCAGGCGGCTCGTCTGGCAACTGCTCATCCTAGGTGCAGTTCCCTGACTGACTTGAGGGTAAAGGGGTGCTGGAGAGTTGCGAGTTCCAAACCGGAACTGGAAAGCGGGATATATATAAATCCCTACAGTTGGTGATGTATCGGTGGCAGAGGTGGGATAACTAAAATAACCCCCCCTGCGATAGATATAGAGTATACATATTTGTAGGTTTCATCACATTTGTTGGCAGCGGTGGGATCATAAACTGTATCCCCCATGCCCGTTCATCACAATTGGTGGCAGAGTGGTGGGATAATAGAGCATTAGTGATCTGGTCTGAGCAATCATTCCTCTCACTAAAAACTTGCACGGTTCTTGCGGGGACCCTGCAGCAAAAAGTTTTGGAGAACGAACTCAGTGTTTATTAGTCCTGAGACAATAGTGTGTACTTGCTATTACCCACTCCCTTTCTGTTCGTTTTTCTGTCCTATCTTTTATTTGGAAATGATGGCCCCCAGGGGTGAGCTCTGGTACACCCAGCAGAAAAAGGGCACACTTGCTGAAGTGGCAAGAACAAAGACCAAATGGTCGTGGAACTGCTGCAACTTGAAACAGATCAATACTGTGTCCAGAGCCCAACGGAGCCAGGGGTCAGCCAAAGTATGGACAATACTGAACCAGAGGTCCAACTGGGGCAGGCCGACCCTACTGGCAACCAGGGCAGCGTGGACTCCAGCCTGCAGCTGGCTCTGCAACACTGCTCCTCAGATGATTCGGAGAGACGTCTGCAGCTTATCCTGCAATTCCAAGAGGTGGAGAGAGACGAATGGCAAGCTCAGAGAGACCATGAACTGCAGCTGGCCCAACGCAGGACAGGACCATCTACAGCCTGGAGCAGTGAGTCCAGCAATGCTCCGTCTCCTAAACCCAGCTAGAGCACTTTCCTTTGATGGAGAAAGACAGGGACTTGGACACTTTTCTGTGGGTCTTTGAGAAAGCCTGCAGACAGTACCAGCTGCCTGAGAACTAGTGGGCCAGGTACTTGACCCCCGGGCTAAAAGGCAAAGCTCTGGAGGTGTTTGCTTCTCTTCCGCCAGGCCAAGATGGTGACTATTGTAACGCTGGTATTATCTGTACTTTGTTTTCCAGCGTTACTCTGCATGTCTTTTGCATTAACCCTTTTGCTCCTTTCCCCCTAACCAGCTGGGATACTGTTGTCTGTTACCTATATGGATGCTGCTCAGTTCCCGGCTCTGCTGCGTACCCGTACTTGCGTGAGTGGCTCCGCTGCTTTGCATGACCGCCGCATGTGCGGTTCCTGACCTGCTGTGAAAGCCGTCCGTAGCTTGCAAAGTCCTCTGCAGTGGTGCATGACTTACTACGTGTGTGGCAGCAGCTTCTGTCAGGCGCCTGGCCTGCTGTGAAGACCATCCGTAGGTTGCAAAGTCCTCTGCAGTGGTGCATGACTTACTACGTGTGTGGCAGCAGCCACTGTCAGGCGTTCCTCTGTGATGAGTTGTCTGGCTCTGCATAGGGGGCGCGGCCCACACCTGTCCTGCTTTTATGAGGATTGGGTGTGTATTACAATTACTGCTCCAGCCTATTGCTGTGAAGCAGCTCATATATAAAGTTCCTCAGCCCTAGTGGGCGTTGCCAGAGCTTCACATTGAATCCACACTGAATCCCTGAACCTAGCCGTATGTGGTTGTGTGTTCAGCTCCTGCTCTGAAGTTGATCAGCTCTGGAGAGCTGATTCCCTGTTCCTGCTGTTTCTTGTTCCCTGATCCTGGATCTAACCCGGTACCTGAATGTCTGAATTGTGTCTTGTGTTTCCGCCTATGCTGGGGGCTGATTACCCAGATTGCCGTTCCTGGAGGCTGTATATCCAGGCCTGTTCCTTCTGTGTCTAATTACCTGAACCCCTGATCCTGGATCGCATCCTGTACCTGACTGTCTGAACTGTGTCCTATGTCCTATGTGTTATGTTCCTGAAATCCTGCTGTGTCCAGAACCCTGTGCCAGTGACTGTGAATCCTTGCTATATAACCTGAGTTCATCTTGGAAGGAGGAGTCCGGTGTGTGCTGAGTTTCTGTTACTCTGTGCTCAGCTTCTGTGCAATCCCCGGCCAGCTCCCGTTGTGCTAGGCGGGGCTTGCACCAGACCGCTGGGGTTCCTTTTCAGGTCGCTGCCAGATGTCCGGATCCTATCCCTGATGACCATTGCCTGATATCCGATGTCCGATGACCATTGCCTGATATCCGATGTCCGATGACCACTTCCAGATGTTCGGATCCTATCCATCTCTACCTGATGTCCGGAGCCTGCTGATCGGTTCCAGATGTCCGGAGTCCGATGCCTGTGTTCCAGTCCGTGTCCCTGAGACCCAGTCCGTGTTCCTGTCTGTGTTCCTGACTCTCTGAGATCCAATCCGTGTTCCTGTTGTTCCTGTGCAGTCTAACTCTGTTTCAGCCATCAGCTCCTGATTCCAGTTACCTGTCTGTTACCTGTCGGCTTGCCTGTCTGCCATCCGTCTGCAGTTCCTTCCAGAGGTTCGGACGTCATCTGCAGAGATCCCCGGCTCTTGCCTGCTCACCTAGGAGCGATCATCTGCCATCCGACTGCAGCTCCATCCGGAAGTTCGGACATCATCTGCAGAGATCCCCGGCTCTTGCCTGCTCACCTGGGAGCGATCATCTGCCATCCGACTGCAGCCTACCTGGAGGCTCCACCATATCAGGTCGTATATACCTGCCTGTCTAGAGACTGCCCTGGTCACTTTCCGTGACAACCTGCCTGTCCCAGAGACTGCCCTGGTCACTTTCCGTGACAACCTGCCTGGTCACTTGCCGTGACAACCTGCCTGCCCTGGTCACTTGCCGTGACAACCTGCCTGCCCTGGTCACTTGCCGTGACAACCTGCCTGTCCCAGAGACTGCCTGGTCACTTGCCGTGACAACCTGCCTGCCTGGTCACTTGCCGTGACAACCTGCCTGCCTGGTCACTTGCCGTGACAACCTGCCTGCCCTGGTCACTTGCCGTGACAACCTGCCTGTCCCAGAGATTGCCCTGGTCACTTGCCGTGACAACCTGCCTGCCTGGTCACTTGCCGTGACAACCTGCCTGCCCTGGTCACTTGCCGTGACAACCTGCCTGTCCCAGAGATTGCCCTGGTCACTTGCCGTGACAACCTGCCTGCCCTGGTCACTTGCCGTGACAACCTGCCTGTCCCAGAGACTGCCTTGGTCACTTGCCGTGACAACCTGCCTGCCCAGAGACTTCCTTGGTCACTTGCTGTGACAAACCTGCCTGTCCAGAAACTACCTATATCCCCTGCCGTGATTCCCTGCCCTTTTCCCAGGTGCCACCCGCTCTCTTGTCCTGCCGGTTCCTTCTTGGTCTACCCTGTGATGACGTCTGTCCTGGGTCGGTGTCTGATGTTCTCCTGCTGAGCCTGTGCTACGCCTGAGGCCTGAGAGAGAGGCCGTCCTAGTATGCCCGTGCCAGGTGACCCTGGACTTCATCAACCCGTGATGACCCTGCCATCGTCTGACGTTCGTTCTGAGGTCGGTGTCTGATGTTCTCCTGCTGAGCCTGTGCTACGCCTAAGGCCTGAGAGAGAGGCCGTCCAAGTATGCCCGTGCCAGATAACCCTGGACTGCATCTACCCGTGATGTCCTCCAGCACTCGTCTGTGATCCTGAGTCGTGTACCCTTCTCTGATGTGCGGAATCGGAGTCCGGTCTTATGTTTCTGTTTATGTACTTTGTTTCTTTAAGTAAACTTTATGTTTCTTCTTACCTGAAGTTGTGCGGTGTCGTCTAGCCCTGCAGGTCGCCACCTTGCCCACATGCTCAGCTGCCACGGATCCCGGTCGCTGCCCTTCCCTAGTCCGGGCAGGCCCGGGTCTCCCTCCGTGGTCCAGTGGGTCCACATTCTCTTATCATCTGGGACCCATGCCTCACGTCGTCGTGGACTGGCGGCGTGGGAGCATTGGCTAGCTAGGCAAGCTATGCCATGTCCCGGCGCCCCACAGCCGTGGGAAGCGCATCAACTATGAGATCATCAAGCAGGTCCTGATAAAAAAGTACCAGCTAACTCCTGAGGTTTACCGTAGAAACTTCCGGAACCTCCAACGTGGCCCACACGACAGTTACAGCGATGTGGTGCATGGACTCAGGACTCACTTTGACCAGTGGATCCAAGGACTGTCAGCCACCACCTTTGAGCAGCTGAGGGACCTGATGATCAAAGACCAGTTCCTACATATTTGCACAGCTGAGGTGTGACAGTTCGTGATGGACCGAGAGCCAAAAGACGTGGACAAAGCAGCACAGATCGCCGACACCTATGAGGCCAACCGGAAACCAGAGATGTGGAAGCCAGTCGCTACCAGCTGGAAAGGGGGTAACCCTGCAACCAACCCCAGTGCCCTTGCCAGCCGACACACCGGAGGCCCTAACCCATTTGCCAACACCAGACCTAGCATCGACCTTCACCAGTATTTTTCCTGCAAACGGACTGGACATATCAGTGCCAGCTGTCCTTAGAAGCAGAAGAACCCCCAGCCAAGGCCTCTGGTCTAATGCAGCAGTCCTTTTGGTGGGTGGGGTGGTTGGGAGGGCCGATGACAATGGGGCTGAATGAACCCTCTTCCGACCCGAACTGGCGGCCCCTGAAAAGTTGATTCCGGGGAAAACCTTAACTGTCACCGGGATTGGGGGCGTCCGCTGCCCCTTGCCAATGGCCCGGGTTTTCATTGATTGGGGTGCCGGGAGCGGGGTGAAGGAAGTGGGGATGTCCGAAAACCTGTCGACTGATGTTTTATTGGGGACTGATTTGGGGTGGATGGTGGCATACTACGTCTCTGACACCCCTCCCCAATCGGATAATAAGGGTCATGATAACCCTCATGATGATGATGACGATGGGAAACCGAATGTGTTACCTGCCAATGCTTTGATGAGTAATGATGCATCTGATAACCATTCTTTCCCTAGGAATGATGCTGATGATGATGTAAACGTGCCAACTGAAGTTGATAACCATTCTTTCCCTAGGGATGATGCTGATAGTGATGTAAATGTGCCAAATGAACCTGATAACCATTTTTCTGAGAAGTTTGATGTGTCCACAGGTACAGGACTGCTCAGCCCGTCGCTCTGCGGAGTGATACGGCTGAGGGACCCCTAGCAGGGGCAAGCGTCGGTGCTACAGGAAATGGGGAGGTGCATGGTAACCATGAGGAAGGTGATGCCATGCCTCTGACCAGTGCCACCGAGGAAGGTAACTGGCCCATAAGTAGCCCTGCACCTGAAGTGTTGGGGGTGGATGGGGAAGTAGAACCCAATAGCAGCGCCGGTTGATGGGTCTGTAGAAATCCCCGGGGAAAGAGCATATGTAGCTGCTGTCACCCGCAGTCAGAGTGCCCGGATTGCAGGTAGCGCCCTGCCTACTGGACCCTCCTCCGCTACAGGAGAGACTTAACCAGAGGTGAACCCAGAGCAGGTTCCAGAGGGTCCCAGTGAGGAGGGAACCCTGATGTCACTTCTAGCTGCCTCCAGCCAAGAGTTCCAGGCCGCTCTGCACTCAGTTGCGAGCCTGGAGAGATTGAGACACCTCGCCGAGACGCCCACCTCGTGACTGATAAGGAGAGGATGTTCTGGGAACGAGAAAGGTTGTACCGGGAGACAGTACCCGGGGAGTCCCAAAAGGAGTGGTTGAGGGAAAGATAGCTGGTCGGTCCATAACAGTTTTGAGGTGAGTTGTTGCGGATTGCCCATGAGATTCCACTCACTGGACACTTGGGGATCAGCAAAACTAAGGCCCGGCTGTCTCAACACTTCTATTGGCCCAGATGAGGACAGATGTGACCAACTGCTGCCGCTCCTGTATCACCTGTCAAAGAGTGGGGAAGGCGGGGCCTGCTCTTAAGGCTCCCCTGATCCTGTTGCCAGTGATAGAGGAGCCTTTCCAGAGAATCGCGGTGGACATTGTGGGCCCGCTGACTGTCCCCAGCAGCTCTGGAAAGCAATACATCCTTCCTGTGGTAGACTATGCTATCCGGTACCCGGAGGCAGTGGCTCTGTCCTCAACTAGGGTAGATAAGGTGGCGGATGCACTGGTGACCATCTTCTCACAGGAATGATTTCCCAGGGAGATGCTTAACGATCAAGGGACCCAATTCATGTCTTGCCTAATGGAGGCTCTCTGTAAGAGAATGCAGATGATGCATCTGGTATCAAGTGCGTATCACCCACAGACCGATGGCTTGTGTGAGCGCTTTAACGGTACCCTCAAACAAATATTCAGCATGCTGGTTGAGACCCAAGGACGCGACTGGGAGTGGTACCTCCCACACCTGCTATATTTGCCTACAGAGAAGTTCTGCAGGCCTCAACGGGGTTCTCCCACTTCGAGCTCCTGTATGGCAGGCTAATCCGGGGGCCCCTTTGGTTGGTAAGAGAATCTTGGGAAGATGAGCCGAACCCTCTGAACCCTTCTGAAGTGTCCATAGTGGACTATGTCATGCGCTTCTGTGACAAAATTCATACCTTGGCGCAGTTGGTGCATGACAACATGACGCAGGCTCAGGCTGACCCGAAGCACTGGTACGACCAGAACGCCCAGGAGCGGACCTACCAGGTGGGTCAAAAGGTGTGGGTGCTGGTCCCCGTACCAAAGGATAAGCTTTAGGCAGCCTGGGAAGGCCCGTACTTCGTCCACCAACAGCTCAACCCAGTCACCTACGTGGTCACGCTTGACCACGCTCGGGGTAGGCGCAAGACCTTTCACGTCAACGTGATGAAGGCTCATCATGAACGTGAAGCCTGCGTCCTACCGGTCTGCAACCTGCCCGAAGACAGGGAGGAAGATCCCCTCCTGGACATGCTGGCCCAAGCCAAGGCCGGTGGGTCCATCGAGGACATGGAGGTAAACGACTTGTTAACTGTACCCCAGCGGTCTCAGTTGTTGACCACACTGGAACCCTTCCGGGCTGTGTTCTCCAACCGACCTGGGAGAACAAAGTTAGCGGTCCATGAGGTAGACACCGGGAATCATGCCCCACTACGGCGGACACCTTATCGGATCTCTGAGGAGGTGCAGCAGGTTATGCGCCAAGAGATCGATGAGATGTTACGGCTGGTGATTCAACGGTCCAAGAGTGAGTGGGCCTCACCTGTAGTCCTCGTGCTCAAAAAGGATCGGACAACCCGGTTCTGCGTGGACTACAGGGGGTCAACGCCGTCACAACCTCTGATGCACACTCAATGCCACGCATCGAGGATCTGCTTGAGCAGTTGGCGAATGCCAAGTACATATCCATCATGGATTTGAGTCGGGGATACTGTCAGATTCTCCTGAGCCCTGCGGCGCAGGAGAGATCCGCCTTAATCACCCCCTTTGGACTGTACGAGTCCACGGTCATGCCATTTGGCATGAAAAATGCCCAAGCCAGTACGCCGTGGCGTACCTGGACGACATTGCCGCCTTCAGTTCCACCTGGGAGGAACACCTTCAGCATCTCCAGGAAGTGCTCAAGCATATTCACCAGGCAGATCTGACCATCAAGCCAGGAAAGTGCCAAATGGGCATGAGCAAGGTCCACTACCTGGGAAACCAGGTAGGCAGGGGTTCCATGAGTCCAGAGCCTGAGAAAGTGGACACAATCGTGTCCTGGCCCACCCCCAGGACCAAAAAACAGGTGATGTCCTTCTTGGGCAATGCAGGGTACTATAGGCGGTTCGTACAGGACTATAGCACCCTTGCAAAACCCTTGAAGGACCTCACCAAGCGGAGGCTACCCCAAATAGTCGACTGGACAGATGGCTGTGAGGCGGCCTTCCGAGCTTTGAAGACAGACCTGTGCAGCACTCCAGTGTTAAAGCAGTTGACAACAGTCGGCCATTCCTTTTACAGACCGACGCCAGTGAGTTTGGCCTCGGTGCTGTACTCAGCCAGGTCGATTCGAGGAACCAAGAGCACCCCGTGTTGTAGCTGAGCTGGAAACTTCTGCGGAGGGAAGTGGCATACTCCACCATCGAGAAGGAGTGCCTCGCCATGGTCTGGGCACTGTAACGTTTGCAGCCCTACCTGTACGGGCGCACCTTCATGGTGGTAACCGACCACAACCCTCTGAGCTGGCTGCACACAGTGTCCAGAACCAACGTAAGGTTGCTACACTGGAGCCTTGCCCTTCAGCAGTACGACTTTACCGTACAACACAAAAAGAGCCACGAGCATGGAAATGCCGATGAGTTGTCGCGCTGGGGCGAACCCGCTGAGGTGCGCCTGGATGTGTACCGAAAGGTCCTAACTCCTTAGCATACTATAAAAGGGGGAGGTGAAACGATAATGTAAAATATGATTATGGTTTTCCTTATTATCGTCACCTACTTCTAGAACAGTCCTAGCTTCACTGACATTCCAGCTACAAACACTGGTGTAATGTGATACTAGCTTGCTAGCAGCTTCCCCCCTCACCCCCTCCTAGCAGCTGAGAAAACCTGTTTATCAACTCTGAAACCACATGGTCTCTTTGTCTCCAACATGTGTAGTCCCTTTCATAGACAATAATGGGAATCTAATCATTTGGTCATTAAACTCTGCGAGTTTATGGTAAAAATACGAAAGTTGCAGTTCTGCGACGTGCGTCAACTAAGCCTCACAGCCAATGTTTTTCACAGTTCCAGTGCCAACAGAACCAGAGAAATTGATTTCTCCGGAACGTTGTGGAATAACTAGTTCTAGTTTTTTTGTGATGAATGCCAGCGACAAGCTGGAAAAGATGATACTATGTGCATTTCTGTACGGGGTACCATCTGCGAGTTATGATCGTTATAAGTTTTCAGAACCAAATCTGTAACTCTGACCTAGGGGAGGGGGCCAGTAAACCAGACCCTTTAGTGATGTCACAAGCCCAGAGGTATAAGTACATCCCTCAGCCTAGCCTTTGTCTCTCTTTTGCTAGGGAATCTTCTGCAACAAGCAGACCTTCCAATGCATTGTGACGTCTGGCTCCTCCCCCCAGCATGGTTTTGCCTAAAGGTACTGCCACACTTAGTGATCTCGTTAGCGATCTCAATAACGACGCAAGCTAATGAGATCGTTTGTGAGATCTCTTTTAGGTCGCTAGTAGCTGCCAAACAGATCTCATAAACGACTCATCAGCGGTCAGCGATCTCTTTAACGACTTTGGCGGTCGTTAGGATCTGTCATTAGCATGTACTGAGCGCTTCTGATTCATAGGAATTTCCAGAATCGCTCCTGCTCTCTGCGTCCTGCTAGCCTGCTTTGCAACTGCTGCGATCCTCTCTGTGACGCAAAAGAGAACTTATAGATATTGCGATCCATTCCGTGACGCTAAACCCATATGCGTCACAAACGAGGTCGTTCGCAAAAGGTGCCAAACACAGCGATATAGGCTCACCAGCGGGACGCCAACGATCAAAAAACGGTCCAGAACTCTAGTGAGCGATCAACGAGATCACAGCAGGGGCCACATAGTTGCTACATGCCACACACAGCTAAGTCGCTAACGAGATCGCAAAATAGTGACGTTTTAGTGATCTCGTTTGCGATCTCGTTTAGTGTGGCATACCCTTAAGATGATCTAAACAATACTTGAGTCTATTTATTTTCTTTAACCCTGTTTTATTTTTAATTGCTTGTACATATTTTTAATTGTCTCACTTTGTAAAATCTTTTTATACCTTGTAAGCACTGCCTATTTTTTTGGAGTAAAATATAAAATTACTAGTTCGTCTCTATGCTCTATAACGAATTTGCACGTGCCTGAAGTGAGCTACGCTACTAAATTGGGGTGGCCTCTGCCACACATTCTAGACCCAGAGGCTTGTGGCAGCAAGTGTGTTCTGGGCATGGGGTATAGCTGGCAGTGACGGAGTGGGTTTTATAAGCATATTTCCTGGCTGCGGCTAGGAGTAATTATAATTCCCTCACTGCAGCGTGCCTAATAGCCAGTACACATCCAAGCAGGCCCGTCCGGCGACTAATTATCCTAGGTGCAGTTCCCTGACTGACCTGAGGGTAAGGGCGGTGCTGGAGAGCTGCGAGTTCCAAACCGGAACTGGAAAACGGGATATATATCCCGCCAGGTGTGAACCTGCCGAGGTGCGCATTGCGGAGTTCCGAGAGGTCCTGCCTCCGTAGCGCAGTCCAAAAGGGGGAGGTGTCACGAGAATATAAGTAGGTATGCTGTATGGTTTTCTTTATCATCACACAATTCTAGAACACTCCATGGGCACCGACACTCTCCGCAGAGTCACGCTGTGGGCTTTTGACCCCCCTTTCAGCTCGTTCTCACTACACACTCTGTGTAATGTGATGCTAGTTTGCAGCAGCCCCACTTCCCCCCCAAATAGCTTAAGACCAGCTAGAAAAAACGGTTTGGCAGCTCTAATGCACATGGCCTGTTCCTTTGTGCACGATTGAGCTATTCGAGATGTAATAACGTGACCCCAATTAGAGATATAGGTGTGAAACTTACATATCTGCATGACCATCGGTAGAATCAACAACCAGTGAATTTTCTAAGCGCTGGCAGCAGCAGAATCCAAGAAATGGATTCCTACTTAAGCGGCTCATGCAGGTACTTCGTATTTGGACTTAAATGAACACCAACGTCATGCTGAGTAAGATGATACGTAGTTCGTCGCCTTACAAGGTTCCCTCCCCGAGATATGCTACTTATGAGTTTTCAGCATGTGTTAGCCCCTTTGAGAAAAGAGGAGGAGATAGGGCAATCTGTCACAAAGACAGGGATCATCGAACAGTGTGGTGCCTACCTGACGCTCGAGTCCGACACATCGCTGATTGGGTTGACAGATTACTGGGATGGGCTGGTGAGGACCCAGCGGTCATGGTGCACATTGGCACAAATGACAAAGTTAGAGGTAGGTGGAAGGTCCTTAAATATGATTTCAGGGAATTAAGCTGCAAGCTTAAAGCAAAGACCTCCAACGTGGTATTTTCTGAAATACTGCCTGTACCACGTGCCACACCAGAGAGGCAACGGGAGATTAGGGAGGTTAATAAGTGACTCAAGAATTGGTGTAGGAAGGAGGGGTTTGGGTTCCTGGAGAACTGGGCTGACTTCTCAGTTGGCTACAGGTTCTATGCTAGGGACGGGCTGCACCTCAATGGAGAGGGTGCAGCTGTGCTGGGGAGAAAATGGCTAGAAGGTTGGAGGAGTCTTTAAACTAGGGACTGGGGGAGAGTATTCATTTTATAAGAGGGGAAGACAGTGCAGATAGAGACCTGGGCACAAATAATGAAATTGGGGTGGGGGTGGCATGGGGGGTGGGGTTAGAACAGTTAATAATTTCAGAAAGAATAGAGGTTCAGAGAGATACATAAAGTGCATGTATACTAATGCCAGAAGCCTCACCAACAAAATGGAGGAATTAGAATTAATTTTGTTGGAACATAATTATGACATGGTGGGGATATCGGAGACTTGGCTGGATGAGAGCAACGACTGGGCTGTTAATTTACAGGGCTATAGTCTGTGCGTTTACAGTTTTTATGTAAAATCATCCTTAAAACCCATCCTGCTGATAATTGTGAATCTAATGAAGATGTAGAGTCCCTGTGGGTGGAGATTAGGGGAGGGGGAAAAATAATAAATTACTGATAGGGGTTTGTTATAAGTCTCCAAAATAATGGAAGCAACAGAGAATATCCTCGTAAAGCAAAATAGATGAAGCAGCAACTCAAGGAGAAGTCATTATTATGGGGGACTTCAACTACCCTGAAATACATTGGGAACAGAAACCTGCAGTTCCAGCAAAGGTAATAAGTTTCTGACAACTATGAGAGACAATTACCTTTCACAACTAGTTCAGGACCCAACAAGAGGGGGGGCACTGCTAGACCTAATATTATCCAACAGGCCAGACCGCAGATCAAATATAAGGGTTGGGGGTCACTTGGGTAATAGTGATCACAAAATAATAAGCTTTCATGTATCCTTTAATAAGATGTGTAGTCGAGGGGTTACAAGGACACTAAACTTCAGGAAGGCAAATTTCCAACGGATGAGAGATGATCTTAGTGCAATAAACTGGGACGATATCCTGAGACATAAAAACACACAAAGAAAATGGGAGACGTTTATTAGCATCCTGAATAGGACCTGTGCACAGTATATACCCTATGGGAATAAACCTGCTAGAAATAGGAGGAAACCACTATGGCTAAATAGAGCTGTAAGGGGCGCAATAAGGGACAAAAAGAAAGCGTTTAGGGAATTAAAGCAAGTAGGTAGTGATGAGGCCAGGGGTGAACCTAGCCTCTCAGCTGCCTGAGGCGAACTGCAAAACGGCGCTCCCCCATTGTAAAATCAGTACAAATAAATCTGCTTTACTCTTACTAGCCTAACGTGACCCATATGTGAAATACATACACTTTTAAATAGGAATATGTTTGAAACATCGATTTTTATATTTGTTAAAGTTCTGTATAAGTAGTACACCTTGTAAACACATGGCTCCACTCCGTAAACCTTGTACACATGCGGCTTTGGACCATACACCTCATACATATGCGGTTCCGCTCCGAACACACGCGGCTCCGCTCCGTACACCCCGTACACACATGGCTCTGCTCCGCTCCGTACACACACGGCTCAAGCACGTTGCCCTGTGTGTACGGAGCTGAGCGGCTCAGCTCCGTACACTTCGTACACACAGGGCTCCGTTTCGTACGACCCGTACACACACAGCACTGCTACATCCACCTCGTACACACACGGCTCCGCTCCATACACCTCATACACACACGGCTCCACTCCGTACACCTCGTACACACACGGCTCCGCTCCGTACACCTCGTACACACACGGCTGCGCTCCATACACCTTGTACACACATGGCTCCGCTCTGTACACTTCGCACACTTCGTACACACATGGCTCCGCTCCGTACACTTCGTACACCTTGTACACACACAGCTCCGCTCTGTACACCTCGTACACACACGGCTCCACTCCGTACACCTCGTACACACACGGCTCCGCTCCGTACACCTTGTACACACGGCTCCGCTCCATACACACGGCTCCACTCCGTGCACTTCGTACACACACGGCTCCGCTCCATACACCTCGTACACACACGGCTGCGCTCCGTACACCTCGTACACACACGGCTCCGCTTCGTACACTTCGTACACACACGGCTCCGCTCTGTACACTTCGTACACACATGGCTCCGCTCCGTACACTTCGTACACCTCGTACACACACGGCTCCGCTCCGTACATCTCGTACACACACGGCTCCTCTCTGCACACCTCGTACACACACAGCTCTGCTACATCCACAATGTAAACCCCTCCTGATCCCACACATAAACTTACCTTCATCCAGCACCATGACAACTAGCACAGCAGACCTGCACACAGGGAGCCTGACCATGTGACCCCTGACTCCTCCCCCTCATCACAGGTCCTGCTCGCACATAAGAGGACAGCACAGCAACGGACTCCTGGCTGCGAGTAGCTGAAGTGGAAAGGTGGGAGGGTGAGGAAGGGGTGCATGGGGGACGTGGCTGCTTCTCACTGCGGGACACATAGCACCGTGCGCAGGAGTGTAAGACTCAGCAGGGATTAAGGAGAGCCGGCACCACACCACGTGTTCTGAGTTCCGCTCTGCCGCCCCCCAGCTGCCGCCGCCTGAGACAGAAGGCTCAACTCGCCTCATTATAGGTGCGCCCCTGGATGAGGCATTAAATAAATACAGAAGATTAAATAAATTCTGTAAAAAACAAATCAAGACAGCAAAGATTGAGACAGAGAGACTCATTGCCAGAGAGAGTAAAAGTAATCCCAAAATATTCTTTAACTACATAAATAGTAAGAAACTAAAAAATGATAGTGTTGGTCCCCTTAAAAATAGTCTGGGTGAAATGGTGAACGAGGATGAGGAAAAAGCCAATATGCTAAATGACTTTTTTTTCAACAGTATTTACACAAGAAAATCCCATGACAGGTAACATGATCAGTGATAACAAATTCTCCATTAACCCCCAAGGGTGGTTTGCACATTAATGACCGGGCCAATTTTTACAATTCTGACCACTGTCTCTTTATGAGGTTATAAGTCTGAAACGCTTAAACAGATCTTAGCGATTCTGAGTTTGTTTTCTCGTGACATATTGTAATTCATGGTAATGGTAAAATTTCTTTAATATAACTTGCGGTTATTTATGAAAAAATGGAAATATGGTGAAAATTTGGAAAATTTTGCAATTTTCAAACTTTGAATTTTTATTCCCTTAAAACAGAGAAATGTGTCACACAAAATAGTTAAGAAATAACATTTCCCACATGTCTACTTTACATCAGCACAATTTTGGAAACAAATTTATTTTTTTTGTTACAAAGTTATAAGGGTTAAAAGTTGACCAGCGATTTCTCATTTTTACAACAAATTGTACAAAACCATTTTTTTTAGGGACCACCTCACATTTGAAGTCTCTTTGAGGGGTCTATATGGCAGAAAATACCCAAAAGTGACACCATTCTAAAAACTGCACCCCGCAAGCTACTCAAAACCACATTCAAGAAGTTTATTAACCCTTCAGGTGCTTCACAGGAGCTGAAGCAACGTGGAAGGAAAAAATGAATATTTAACTTTTTAGTCACCAAAATGATTTTTGCTAACAATTTTTTTATTTTAACAAGGGTAAAAGGAGAAAATGGACAGAAAAGGTAGTTGTGCAATTTCTCCTGAGTACGCCGATACCCCATATGTGGGGGGGAACCACTGTCTGGGCGCACGGTAGGGCTCGGAAGGGAAGGAGCGCCGTTTGACTTTTTCAAACCAAAATTGGCTGGAATTGAGATTGGACGCCAGTGGAAACCCCCCACAAGTGACACCATTTTGGAAACTAGACCCCCTAAGGAACTTATCTAGATCTGTCGTGAGCACTGTGAACCCCCAAGTGTTTCACTAAAGTTTATAATGCCTGGGTGTGAAAAAAACAAAAACATTTCCACAAAAATGATTTTTTAGTTCCCAATTTTTGATTTTTCCCAAGGAAATTGGACCCCAAAAGTTTTTGTCCTGTAGTACGCTGATGACCCATATGTTGGGGAGAAATACTGTTTGGGCGCACGGCAGGGCTCGGAAAGGAAGTAATGACGTTTTGGAATGCAGACTTTGAAGGGTGTCATGTTCAGTTTGCAGACTCCCTGATGTGCCTAAACAGTGGAAACCCCCCACAAGCGACCCCATTTTGGAAATTAGACCCCCTAAGGAACTTGCGAAGAAATACTCCAAAAATTCATAATGCTTAAAAGTACATGGTAAATGCCAAAATATTTAGACTTGAGAGTCCTCAGTGGTTGATACCTTTTAATGGCTAACTGAAAAGATGGTAACAAATTCAAGCTTTCGAGACTACTCAGGTCTCTTCATCAGGCAAGGACTAATACAAAATCTGAAGAATCACATATTTGTACACAACACAGCACAGAAAGAATGCAATAGATAAGACAAGTGATGTGAAGCAGAACGGTCATTATGGCAGAGGGATAAACATAAATATTGGAACAGTTCATAGATAAGGAGTGTGAAAGTTTTATTGCCCTCTGATTGGAGTTTCTATCTACTGGCTAACACGGTACGAAGATACACATCTTTCCTACGGTAAATACCAAAAACTGAGAAATGCCTCAAAATTTGAAATAGTGCCGACTCACCTAAGCATACAAAAAACAAGAGAAAAACGAAGTCCTAACTATTATATCAAGTATTTTTATTAGTCCAAACAAGACACAAAGTGAGAAACAGGGTCAATAAAAAAGTATTGCTGGTTAACAATGAATAGTAAGTCAAGGACAACAACAGGAGGCAGAAAAACCAGTCCTCCCTACTGATATAAGTAACCTATAGATGGTAAAGTCCTTACATTAGAATGTGTCAATTAATATAAAGAAATAATAATTTATTGTACGTTGCTTAGGGAGATCTCTGAGGAAGGTCACATGGCCAGTGATAGGGACAGACTACTGACCGTACTGTATTATTTCAATTCTATCATTTGTTAGTCAGGAGTAGCCATGACATTTTTAGAAAGTAATAAGCCCATATACAGTCAAGAAAAAAAGTGCAATAGTGCGAAAAAAAAAAAAAAAAACATTCCACAGCAAATACACTGCTTAAACCAAATTGTCTGCATGTATTAGACAAGTGTCAGGAATGCAATTACAATTCACCTTTGACTATATAAGTAATCTGTGCATTTTTTTCCCCCTGGTCCCACAGGAGGAATCACTGAACAGAGAGATCTCCCACAGAGAAAATCCTGCCAGCAGTAAATGTGCATGTACAAAACAAGTGTCCAAAGAAATGGCAGGACATCAGCAGTGGCTACAGTTAGCTAGAAGTACATACCCATCATGGCACAGAGAGAAGGGAGAGCTGGACTCTGCCAGATCCCAAAGCACGTTTTGCGGTATAGGAACACCGCTTCCTCGGGAGAACTTATCTAGATCTGTGGTGAGCACTTTGAACCCCCAAGTGCTTCACACAAGTTTATAATGCCCGGGCATGAAAATAAAAAATCCTATTTTTTTCCCACAAAAATATTTAAGTCACCAATTTTTTACTTTCCAAAGGGTAACATTAAGAAATTGGACTTAAAAGTTGTTGTCCAATTTGTCCTGATCATCTTTATTCTCATTTGCACAAGGAAAGACTAGAAGCAATGGGATGAAACTGAATGGGAGGAGACACAGATTAGATATTAGAAAAACTTTTTGACAGTTAGGGTGATCAATGAGTGGAACAGGCTGCCAAGAGAGGTGGTGAGTTCTCCTTCAATGGAAGTCTTCAAACAGAGGCTGGATAGACATCTGTCTGGGATGATTTAGAGAATCCTGCTTTGAGCAGGGGGTTGCACCAGATAGCCCAGGAGGTCCCTTCCAACTCTACCATTCTATGATTCTATGAGTACGCTGATACCCCATATGTGGGGGGGAACCACTGTTTGGGCGCACGGCAGAGCTCGGAAGGGAAGGAGCGCCATTTGACTTTTCAAACCAAAATTGGCTGGAATCGAGATTGGACGCCATGTCGCATTTGAATAGCCCCTGATGTGCCTAAACAGTGGAAATCCCCCACAAGTGACCACATTTTAGAAACTAGACCCCCTAAGGAACTTATCTAGATCTGTGGAGAGCATTTTGAACCCCCAAGTGCTTCACACAAGCTTATAACGTAGAGACGTAAAATTAAAAAATCATATTTTTTCCACAAAAATGATCTTTTCACCCCAATTTTTATTTTTCCAAGGGTAACAAGACCTCAAAAATTATTTTGCAATTTGTCCTGAGTAAGCTGATACCCAATATGTAAAACACTGTTTGGGTGCATGGCAGAGCTTGGAAGGGAAGGAGCGCAGTTTGACTTTTTCAACGCAGAATTGCCTGTGTGCCATGTCGCGTTTGGAGAGCACCTGATGGGCCTAAACAGTGAAAAACCCCCACAAGTGACACCATTTTGGACACTGACCCCCTAAGGAACTTATCTAGATCTTTTGTGAGCACAATCAACCCCCAAGTGTTTCACTAAAGTTTATAATGCCTGGGTGTGAAGAAAAAAAAAATTCCACAAAAATGATTTTTTAGTCCCCAATTTTCCAATTTTTGATTTTTCCCAAGAAAATTGGACCCCAAAAGTTGTTCTCCAATATGTCCCGAGTACGCTGATACCCCATATGTGGGGGGGAGAATACTGTTTAGGCGAACGGCAGGGCTCGGAAAGGAAGTAATGACATTTTGGAATGCAGACTTTGATGGGTTTCATGTTCAGTTTGCAGAGCTCCTGATGTGCCTAAGCAGGGTAAACCCCCACATGTGACCCCATTTTGGAAACTAGACCCCCTAAGGAACTTATCTATATATGTGGTGAGCACTTTGAACCCCTAAGTGCTTCACACAAGTTTATAATGCCCGGGCATGAAAATAAAAAATCCTATTTTTTTCCCACAAAAATGATCTTTTATTCACCAATTTCTTATTTTCCCAAGGGTAATGGGAAAAATTGGACCCCAAAATTTGTTGTCCAATTTGTCCTGAGTACGCTGATACCCTATATGTGGGAGAAAACTACTGTGTGGGCACACGTCGCTCGGAATAGAAGTAGTGACGTTTAGTTAATTAGTTAATTTCAGTGCTGGAGTAGTTGAGTGTTAAGTTGATGTGGGATGAAATTGATTGAACTGTTCGTGGAACGTCTTTAGCTGTTGCTCAGACTCCGTCCAGATGATTAAAATGTCATCAATGTAGCGGTAGTAGGCCTGAGGCCTGATGGGACATGAGGACAAAAAGTTGCTTTCAAGCTTGGCCATGAAAAGATTTGCATACTGTGGAGCCATTTTACTTCCCATCGCTGTGCCAGTCTCCTGTAGATAGATCTTGTCGTCAAATTCAAAGTAATTGTGGGTGAGGATGAATTTTGTGAGGTTCACCACAGAGTCAGCATCATTCCCGGTGTTTTCCATGAAGACTTTGCAGGCATTTAATCCATCCTGGTGTGGGATATTAGAGTACAAAGATTCCACATCCATGGTGGCCAGGATGGTTCCTTCTGGTAGAGGACCTATTTCTGCTAGTTTCTTCAATAGGTCAGTTGTGTCCTGAATGTAGCTGGGTGTATCCTTTACCAGGGGTTTAAGAATACCCTCTACCCATCCAGATACCTGCTCAGTAACGATGTCCACACATGAAATAATTGGCCTCCCTGGATAGTTAATAGCTCTAATTGTTTAGCTACTTTAAATCACTGTACTGTGGGTTCAGAAAGTATTCAGACCCCTTTAAATTTTTCACTCTTTGTTTCATTGCAGACATTTGATTAATGCAAAAAGGTTCATTTTTTTCTTATTCATGTACACTCTGCACCCCATCTTGACTGATAAAAACCAGAAATGTAGACATTTTTGCAAATTTATTAAGAAAGAAAAACTGAAATATCCCATGGTCATAAGTATTCACACCTTTTGCTCAGACACTAATATTTAAGTCACATGATGTCCATTTCCTTGTGATCCTCCTTGAGATGGTTCTACTCCTTCATTGGAGTCCAGCTGTGTTTAATTACACTGATAGGTAAGAATAAAACTAGGCACTCAACTTAATGCTCAAGATGTAAATTTAATGATGGTCCAGATATGGTCAAACAAGTGGTAGTGGCAAAACGTTTCGGCTATAACTTAGCCTTCATCAGTAGCCAGATTATTTACATAGAAGGGAGGACCTAACAAAATGTGTGAAAAAACAAGGAGAAAAAAAGTATATACAGATATTGTAGTAACACAATTCAGGTATATGAGGTTCATAGAATAATTAAATGGAATAAGTCCACGAGGCACAATCCAATAGACTCATAATAGTGGAGAGAACATACCGTTCTGGTAAGAAAGTAGAACCAATATCCATGCTCAAACCAGTACATAAAGAAAACACCTAGGATGTAGAAACGCATTCATTTGAGTGGAAATACAGGTGAATATAACGCCATAGATATACCTGTGGTGAGAGACATACCCTTATAGTCGATTGAAAACCCTGATGAGGGGGGTGTAAGAATCAAAATAGAATACCTGTGAGGGATAAATATCTATTGCCGATTCTGTAAAACGTGCAGCTCTGTATATATATATATACATATGAGAACTAGCGCTTACCACATACAGTCAAGTATTTAACCCAAAAGGGTTAAATAGGGATTTTGATCTTATGTCTTTTATTTAGATACTGTTATTATGTGGCTAACGATCACTCTCTGTGTTTCTTTCAGAACCGACTATACTGACCACCACTTATCACTGGCACTGAACATTTCTTTATTGAATCAATCCACCTTGCAGTATAGCCACTATAACGGTCACATCACTGAAGCCACTCTGAATTCCGTGCACTAATCACGTCATCAAATCAAGGCGTTACCTAAGGAGGGGCATCACGCTCCACATGATACTACTTGGAACGCAAGGTCCTGGAACGCATGATACTTCCTGGGCCATCATGCATCACACCGGAAATACACGTATGACACGCACGCCGGCACAGCGCGCCCCTCACTTCCGGGCGCAGCACATATACTGGGTAAGCAGAGACTCATTGTGCCGCCATCCATATCGGGCACGATCACAGCCCGTCAGACGAGCGGCATAATCCGCGTCTGCCACAGCAACGGTAAGCGCACCCATTACCCGCATTCTTAAGGCTGGATTCCCAAACAGGAGTCTCATTAACCCTATTACCGATTACAGGCATTATCGTCACATGCGCCTAATACCAGCTATAACTCCGCATCACTTGACTGTATGTGGTAAGCGCTAGTTCTCATATGTATATATATATACAGAGCTGCACGTTTTACAGAATCGGCAATAGATATTTATCCCTCACAGGTATTCTATTTTGATTCTTACACCCCCCTCATCAGGGTTTTCAATCGACTATAAGGGTATGTCTCTCACCACAGGTATATCTATGGCGTTATATTCACCTGTATTTCCACTCAAATGAATGCGTTTCTACATCCTAGGTGTTTTCTTTATGTACTGGTTTGAGCATGGATATTGGTTCTACTTTCTTACCAGAACGGTACGTTCTCTCCACTATTATGAGTCTATTGGATTGTGCCTCGTGGACTTATTCCATTTAATTATTCTATGTAACCTCATATACCTGAATTGTGTTACTACAATATCTGTATATACTTTTTTTCTCCTTGTTTTTTCACACATTTTGTTAGGTCCTCCCTTCTATGTAAATAATCTGGCTACTGATGAAGGCTAAGTTATAGCCGAAACGTTTTGCCACTACCACTTGTTTGACCATATCTGGACCATCATTAAATTTACATCTTGAGCATTAAGTTGAGTGCCTAGTTTTATTCTTACATATTACCTGGTTTGGGAACCTAACTTGGCACCACCTTAACCAGCTGTGCACACGTTCTAATATATTAATTACACTGATAGGACCTGATTTGTAAAGGCACACACCTGTCTATATAAGACCTCACAGCTCACAGTGTATGTCAGACCAAATGAGAATCATGAGGTCAAAGGAACTGGCCAAGGAGCTTAGAGACAGAGTTGTGGCAAGGCACAGATATGTCCATGGTTACAAAAGAATTTCTGCAGTACTCAAGGTTCCTAAGAGCACAGTGGCCTCCATGATCCTTAAATGGAAGAAGTTTGGGACCACCAGAAGTCTTCCTAGACCTGTCTGTCCAGCAAAAGTGAGCAATTGTGGGAGAAGAGCCTTGATGAGAGAAGTAAAGGAGAACCCCAAGGTCACTGTGGCTGAGCTCCACAGATGCAGTAGGGAGATGGAGAAATTTCCACAAAGTCAACTATCACTGCAGCCCTCCACCAGTTAGGCCTTTATGGCAGAGTGGCCCGACGGAAGCCTCTCCTCAGTGCCAGACACATGAAAGCCCGCATAGAGTTTGCTAAAAAAACACATGAAGGACACCCAGACTATGAGAAATAAGATTCTCTGGTCTGATGAAACAAAGATAGACCTTTTTGGTGATAATTCTAAGTGGTATGTGTGGAGAAAACCAGGCACTGCTCATCACCTGTCCAATACAATCCGAACAGTGAAAAATAGTGGTGGCAGCATCATGCTATGGGGGTGTTTTTCAGCTGCAGGGACAGGACAACTAGTTGCAATTTAAGTAAACATGAATGCAGCCAAGTACAGAGATATCATGGATGAAAACATCTTCCAGAGTGCTCTGGACCTCAGACTTGGCCGAAGGTTCAACTTCCAACAAGACAATGACCCTAAGCACACAGCTAAAATAACAACTCTGTGACCATTCTTGTCTGGCCCAGTCAAAGCACTGACCTAAACCCAATTGAGCATCTCTGGAGAGACCTGAAAATGGCTGTCCACCAATGTTCACCATCCAACCTGACGGAACTGGAGAGGATCTGCAAAGAAGAGTGGCAGAGGATCCCCAAATCCAGGTGTGAGAAACTTGTTGCATCATTCCCAAGAAGACTCATGGCTGTACTAGCTCAAAAGGTGCTTCTACTCAATACTGAGCAAAGGGGCTGAATACTTATGGCCATGTGATATTTCAGTTTTTCTTTTTTTAATAAATTTGCAAACATTTCTACATTCCTGTTTTTTTTCAGTAAAGATGGGGCGCAGAGTGTTCATTAATGAGTAAAAAATTTACTTTTTTTTTCATTTACCAAATGGCTGCAATGAAACAGAGTGAAAAATTTAAAGGGTCTGAATACTTTCTGAACCCACTGTATATAAATTGAGCTATAATCATCCCTGACTGTTTCGGCCTCATGCCTGCATTACACATCGACCAACGCCACAGACTGTCCAAGAGTTAACTGATGCTTTAATTAAGATCTGGGAGGAGATCCCTCAGGAGAACATTCGCCGCCTCATCAGGAGCATGCCCAGGCATTATAGGGAGGTTATACAGGCATGTGGAGGTCACGCACACTACTGAGCATCATTTCCTTATCTGGAGGCATTTCCACTGAAGTTGGATCAGTCTATAATTTAATTTTCCACTTTGATTTTGAATATCGTCCCAAATCCAGACCTTCATGGGATATTTTTATTTGCATTTATCATTTTTATTTTTTTTGTTCTCAACGCATTCCACTATGTAATGAACAAAGATTTGTAACTGGAATATTTAATTCAGTGATATCTAGGATATGGTATTTTAGTGCTCCCTTTTATTTTTTGAGCAGTGTATGTTTTCCCCTCTCCAATGAGTTTCTTGATCAATGTTCTTACTTCTTCGGTGCAATGTCTGGAGCAATGCATATTACTTACTGAGCAAGGGCTAAAACCAGCAGGTACATCATTTGCTGCCCTCCTCCTTCAAATAATGTCCATAATTGACACCTATTTATTTACAGAATGAATGACCTCATTAACTGAACTCCGCAATACTATTAATTAGAACACACCTCTTTCATTAAATGAGTTAGTTATACCCAATTAGTCGCCAGCATTTCATGACTGTTGATTCTGCTGGTTGTCCATTGCTCGCCTACACCTAGTCATACATTTTTTTCCCACGTTGTATGATCTTTATTGCCAAAAACAGTAATTAAATACATTAATTATGCTAGTCTGCTATTATTGTACACATAACTGTAAATTAGAATTAATTTTATAATTAATTTTCAGCTCTTTCCTCATCTTGAAATTTATTTTTTCATATTTAAAATAAATCTTGGCTGGTTTTTAGAGAATTGTGATTTTATCTTTCTAATAAAAATCTTAAATCTTTGTTAAAACATTTATTAAGACTTAAAGTGGATATTTTGTTTTGCTTCAATGCTGGCTGGTTTTTACCACAACCCTATTTAGGGCATAGCTTCTCTACAAGGTTAAGGTCAGGACTCTGCCTTCAACATTCCAGAACACAAATCATTTTCTTTCACTGTTATTTAGTTGATAAAAATTACTTGTGTGCTTTGGGTCATTTTCTGGTTGCATCACCCAATGCCTCATCAGATTGGGGTCATAGGCTGTTGCCCTTATTTTTTTTGTGAAATATTTTGATACACCATTGAATTAATTATTCTCTCAATTACAGTAAGGCGTGAAGGCCATGAAGAAGCAAACTAGTCCCAAACCAAACCGTGATGCTCCCTCCACCATTCTTCATAATTGATAACCTATTGTTACAATAGGTAGACTACGCCACTTAGCAGTTATTTTCTCTGGTGGCAGCCATATGTAAATAGTAAGCAGCTCCATTCAGTGTGAAGTAGACTGTCAGATTGTAGTTTATGGAGAAGAACTCTGTTGTTTTGAATAGGAAGTGTTCTCCAGAACCCAGCTGGTGTATACTAGGAGCAGCCATCTCCATGTACAATAAGCAAAAAGTTGCACCCTGTAGTGCTAAAGCATGTCAATATGAATAATATGAAATATGAATAGCAATATGGCTACTGGATACTAGGAAAAAATGAGACGTTTAGCTCATAATTTGGCCAATTCATGCATGCCCAGCAGCCAACGACAAGGTAGTCTAAGATCTCCTGAGCCCTACGTGTCTCATGTGAATAACTCTCCAAGACTGAAGCCTGAACTTCTGGGTAGATGTGAATACCTCTCTTCAAAGCCTGAATTTATGGGTAGGTAGGATCTTATAATCTATACAGAATAATGCTCCCCATAGACCTCTCTATCGTATAAAACACCCAATAATCCATATATTATAATGCACTCCCCATAATCCTCCATACAGTATAATGCATCTCATAGTTAATACAGTATATTGCATCCCAGAGATCCATAGTACACTGCTCAAAAAATAAAGGGAATACTCAAATAACACATCCTAGATCTGAATGAATGAAATATTCTCATTGAATACTTTGTTCTGTACAAAGTAGAATGTGCTGACAACAAAATCACACAAAAATCATCAATGATAATCAAATTTATTAACCAATGGAGGCCTGGATTTGGAGTCACACGCAAAGTTAAAGTGGAATGTAATGTCCTTAAAACAAGTCAAAATGATGCTCAGTAGTGTGTGTTGTTCCACGTGCCCGTATGACCTCCTTGTGCCTGTATGACCTCCCTACAACACCTGAGCATGCTCCTGATGAGGCAGCAGATGGTCTCCTGAGGGATCTCTTCCCAGACCTGGACTAAAGCATCCGCCAACTCCTTGACAGTCTGTGGTGTAACATGACGTTGGTGGATGGAGCGAGACATGATGTCACAGATGTGCTCAGTCGGATTCAGGTCTGGGGAACGGCAGGGCCGGCTCCAGGTTTTTATGGGCCCCGGCGAAAGAGTCTCAGTGAGCCCCTTTAACACAGACCACGATTCATGATGCTCCGATACTGCAGAGAAATATGGGTATAGTACAAGGCCAAAGATTTCACTTCTTACATTACACGAGTGATATCTATTGTAAATTCTACAATAGCTCAGAAACCGCCGAATCCTCACAACACACAGTACAGACCGGACAGTACAGTCCTCCATACAATATTATGGGCCAAATATAATGCTCCATAAAGAATATTGGACCCCAAATAATGCTCCATACAAAATACTAGACCACATAAATTTCTCCATACAGGATACTGGTCCCCATATAATGCTCCATACAAAATATGGAGCTCTCCTCTACACTGTGCTGCGCTCTGCACTGTTACGGCTCAGGAAAGGGCGCTGTGGAAATACGTCATCGCGCCCTCTGACCTGAGACCTCACAATGCAGAGCTGTGGAAGACACCGGAGCTGCGTAAGGCACGGGGAGAGTAAGTATTGTGCCGGCTGCCGGGGCCCTAAGCAAGAGGGGGGGCCCAGTGGCGATGCTAACACCGCTCTCCTCAGCTAACGGGCGCTGGCAGAGGTGTATCTAGGTTTTCTGGCACCCGGGGCAAGAATTCAGTTTTGCGCCCCCCTCCACACACACCCCCCTAACTCCAATCCCCCTTCACACTGAATAATCCCCCCTTCAGGCCCCAAAACACAGAATAATCTCCCCTCCACACAAATAATAAATACCCCCTCCACACTGAATAATCCCCCCTCCACACAAATAATAAATCCCCCTCACACTGAATAATCCCCCAACACACAGAATAATCCCCCTCCACACAAATAATAAATACTCCCCCCACACTGAATCCCCCCTCCACACTGAATAATCCCCCCCACACAGAATAGATCCCCTCCATAAAGAAGGAATTCCACCCACACACAAGCAAACAATAAATCATCCCCCTTCTACGCTGAATCTGCAGCTCCACAGACACATGAGGCAGGAGCACTTACAATAGATCTTCTGCTCTCTTCTGCCTGCCGGAAAGTGACTTCAGCAGCGTGATCATATGACATGATCATGCTGCTGACGTCGGCTTCAGTTGTACTTGCGTCTGAAAGACGCAAGTACACTTGTTCACTGGACTCTGGGAGCCGGCGCGCTGCAGCTTCTCTGTGCCAGCTGTCAGCTTGACAGCCGGCACTGAGAACAGCCGATTCCCAGTCCAGGGGGCGGCAGAATACAGCC
>JARQOD010000008.1:151479365-151698985 GCA_033576555.1 Oophaga sylvatica
CCCCAACCTACTGTCTCCTTCACCATCATCCTGTAGAATGTAAGCCCAAAATGGCAAGGTCCTCTCTCCCCTCTGTATCAGTCTGTTATTGTTAGTTTACTGTAAGTGATATCTGTTATTTGTATGTAACCCCTTCTCATGTTACAGCACCATGGAATCATGGTGCTATATAAATAAAAAATAATAATACATATACCGTACATACATATACCATACATACACACAGATGACATACATACACCGTACATACATAAACGTACATATATACACATACCTCTACACCGTGCATACATACCGTATACTTACATACATACACAATATACCGTACATACAAATGCACTTACATACACATATATTTATACACATACCGTACACAAATATACATACACATTTACCGTATATACATACACAGATGTACAGACACATACGTCACATAGATCCCACATATACATACACTTACATAGATACAACACACATAGTTACATACATGTACATACACACATAGATATACATATACAGTACGAACGTACATACACACACATACATAGATACACACATATACATATATTGTACATACATACACATAGATACATAGATGCACACATTCATACACACATAAATATAACACACACACACACTTTTTATGACCTCTGGTGTTCAGATGAGCCATGGAGGTCGGCCACATAGTGCAGAGATCAGCTGGAGAGCGCTGCAGAACTCACTGTGGGGATGGGACAAAGCAGAGAGCACTGATATCAGCCCCCCTGCTGCAGCTGTGCTGCCTCATGCAGTGAGCCTCCCCCCAGACCTCTTCTCTGTAATGAGATGCTGCAGCCTGCAGGTAATAGAACAGTAGAGGAGGCAGAAGACACAATGTAAAGGGTATGCCACACTAAACAAGATCGCTAACGAGATCGCTAAAATACTTCACTATTTAGCGATCTCGTTAGCGACGTCGTTGTGTGTGGCATGTAGCAACGACGTGGCCCCTGCTGTGATCTCGTTGATCGTTCACTAGAGTTCTGGACCGTATTTTGATCGTTGGCGTCCCGCTGGTGAGCCTGAATCGCTGTGTTTGGCACCTTTTGTGAACGATGTGTAACCTCGTTGACGACGTATTAGTCAGCGGCGCAGGCGGGACTTTTTCTTTCGTTAACGCCCTTCAGCTCCGATTGGTGACCACAACATCACCTCAGCTATAATAACTGCGCCCCCATCTATTGTTTCCAGAGCACTTTATGGGTCTCTTTGTGCGTTGTTGCGAGGATAGTATCGTGCAGCTGAGTTTTGCGTTCCTGTTTGTGGCGCAGTGGTGGGTTTTTGCGATCCTGTCTGAGTCGCTAGAGCACCATCCATCCCCATTTGGATTTGGATCTTCGGGATATTTGGATTCAAGGTACATATTGTTTGTGATGTTGTTTGATAATGTTTTTTAACCTTATTTTTATTTTTTTTTGGTCTGCTTTATTTATTTTACACCCCTGACCTTTTTTTTCTTATTTTTCGTCTGCTTTATTTATTTTACACCCCCCCACCATTTTAGACATTTGTAAACTGTATATTAAATGTTAACTGAAAAGTTTAATTTTTTTTTTTTATATATATTTTTTATTTTATTCTTTATTTTATTTTGTTTAAAACACTTTATTAATAGTAATTAATTAGTAATTAACTTTTCTCTTCTTTACCGTACAGGTTGCACATAATGAACCTGTCCACCGCGGAGCGTATGATTGTGGCAGTTGCACTATCTATGGAGGCAGATCGACAAGAAGAGGCGAGGGTGGAAGAGAGGCGCTCCAAGCGAAAGCGTCGCATGTGGACCAGAGAATGGCTGGAGCAGAGGTCCAAATTCACCCACATGCATCTAGTGAGGGAGTTGCAGGAGAAGAATCCGCAGGATTTCTGGAATTATCTATGGATGTCAGAGGATTCATTCAAGCTCCTACTGGAAGCTGTGAGGCCATTCATTGAACGGCAGGATACCCGGATGCGTGCAGCTGTTTCAGCAGAGGAACGTTTGGCAGTAACGCTGCGATTTCTGGCAACCGGACGTTCAATGAAGGATTTGCAATTTTCTGCTGCAATTTCTCGGTCGCTGCTTGGAGAACTAATTCCGGAGACATGCAACGCCATCGTCCGCAGTTTACGGAGCTACATGCCTTTTCCAAAATCAGTGGCGGAATGGCAAAATATTGCCTCTGATTTTGAAAGGATTTGGCAGTTCCCAAACTGTGGTGGTGCCTTGGATGGCAAACATGTGCGGATCACGCAACCAGCCAACAGCGGATCCTTTTTTCATAATTACAAGGGCTACTTCAGCGTGATCCTCATGGCCCTTGTTAATGCCAATTATGAATTTATTAACGTTGATGTTGGCATGAATGGAAAGGTTTCTGACGGTGGCGTTTTGGAGCACACAACTTTTGGTGAACGGTTGTTGAGTAATAAACTTAACTTGCCAACCAACATGGACACCACCGCCAACCTAAAAATTTGTATTTGTGGGCGATGAAGCCTTCCCCTTCATGAGCATCTTGTGAAACCGTACCCACAAAAGACTTTGACAGGGGAAAGGCGGATTTTTAATTACAGACTGTCTAGGGCACGGCGCGTTGTTGAGAATGCCTTCGGCATAATGGCCAACCGCTTCAGAGTTTTCCACACTCCAATCAACATGAAGCTGGAATCCATAGACTCTGTGGTGTTGGCCTGTTGTGTGCTGCACAATTTTCTACGCAAACGCGATGCTGGTACTTACAGTCCGCCAGGCTTCATGGACTCGGACAGCAATGGTGACGTGTTGCTTGGAGAATGGCGTGACAATGATCCCGCTATTGCAGGCCTTCAACCTGTCAATCAAGGCAGGAGCAAGGACGATGCGAAGGCCGGCCGAGACAAGTACTGCCATTACTTTAATGGGCCTGGTTCAGTGAGTTGGCATCATCAGGTCTAGTTTGATTTTGATAATGTTTGGCTTTTGCCTTTTTTTAACAATGTTTTTATAATAAAAAAATTTTATTTTAAAAATGCATTCGTGTTTTTTTTTTTTACATTGTATCTACTTGTCACACATGGGGTCAAGGGAGTACCATCAGTCATAGGAGTTATTGTTAAAAAAATAAAGAAAAAAGTTTCAAATATTTACAATTATTTTAAGGGCCTATATAGCGTTCAAACATTATAATTAAATATAACAGATAATACACCACAGCTGCATATATAAAGTTTAAATATATAATATATATATTATAGTCATATATGAAAGATTAAAAAATTGTTATAAATATATTTGAAAATTCTTGGGAGGTAAAGGTCAACATTCACCAGGGAATCACAGCTATTCACAGATATGCGACGCCATTGTGATCGCAATGTGACTATTGTCACGAGCTCCAGCTATACAGATATGCAAAGCCATTGTGATTGCAAGGTGAAGATTCTCGAGCCCCAGCCATACAGATATGCGACGCCATTTTGATCGCAATGTGACTATTGTCACGAGCTCCAGCTATTACAGATATGCATACAGATATGCAAAGCCATTGTGATTGCAAGGTGAAGATTCTCGAGCCCCAGCCATACAGATATGCGACGCCATTGTGATCGCAATGTGACTATTGTCACGAGCTCCAGCTATACAGATATGCATACAGATATGCAAAGCCATTGTGATTGCAAGGTGAAGACTCACCCCAGCCATAAAGATATGAGACGCCATTGTGATTGCCTAGCTTGGAACCGTTGTTTTGCGATCGCAACAGCATCTCATATCTGTGCTTGGCTGGGCGCATGGCTGCTGAGGTCACTTTGCAATCGCAATACCGTTTTGCGTCGCGAGTGCGGCCGCACGTAACGTGCGCACGCTGTGACGTCATGGCGCTGGCGTCGCCCAATGCGGTGTTGTTTGTAATGGCGGCAATGGCGGCGGCTAGACAGCGAGGGCCTAAATGGACGGACGAGGAGGTCCATTTTTTAATTAAAAAAACCGACCAATGGGATTACTTCTGCAGGCTACCTGTGGCGCATCCAATGCGCCACAAAAGGGTATGCCTGCAGAAAATCCGGCGGGGCCTGGAGAGGCGCTTCAATGTGCGGCGGACCAGGCAACAGATCCGCAAGAAGCTGGCAGACCTACGATACCGCTCACGCGATAGGGTCGCCAGCATCCGGGCCCAGCTACGCAGGCCTCTGAGTGAGTATTGATGAGGGTATCTGGAGAGGTTATGTTTTGTGGGTTAGGCTACTTTCACACTTGCGTTTTTTTGCGCTGCGTTTCGAGCGCACATGAAGGGCATTAAAAAAACGCATGCAAACGCTTATAAACGCTGCGATATTTAGTCGCATCAGCATGCGCATTTCGACAAAAAAAGCAGCGTTTGTATGCGATTTCATGCGTTTTTTGCATGCGTTTGCGTTTTTTTTGGCGCATGCGTTGTATATGTGTCACATTTCTATCATCTCTGTCTCCATCATCTCTGGCTCTATCATCTCTGTCTCCATCATCTCTGGCTCTATCATCTGTCTCCATCATCTCTGTCTCAATCATCTCTGTCTTTTTTGACCGGAAAAAAAAAATGCAACATGTAGCGTCTGGCGCGTATGGGCGCACACCGGGAAAATGCGCAGCGCACGACAAACGCACATGAACGCGTGCAAGCGCTAGACCCTGCGCCCGCCATGTTAAAGATAGGGGAACATTGCGCATGCGTCCGATAGCGCAAGTTGCGCTGCGCAAAGAAACGCAAGTGTGAAAGTAGCCTTATCTACCTATATCAATGCATCCGCAGTGATGGGAGTACCGGCAGTGATGGGGCAAGGCAGTGATGGGAGTACCAGTCGTGAGGGGGTTTACAGGCATAGATGGAAGTACTGGCAGTAACGGGAGGACCAGTAGTGATGGGAGTACCAGCAGTGATAGGGCAGGCAGTGAAGGGAGTACCAGTCGTGAGGGGGTTTACAGGCATAGATGGAAGTACTGGCAGTAACGGGAGGACGAGTAGTGATGGGAGTACCAGTAGTGATGGGGCAGGCAATGATAATGGGAAGGCAATGATGATTATATTAATGGGGAGGCAATGATGATGATAATGGGGAGTCTGAATTGTATATTTCATTTACAGCACCACCTTCACCAGCTCCAGCTGCTCCACCGCCCCCAGCTACCCCTCCACCTGCATCATCTCCTTCCCCGGCTACCCCTCCACCTCCATCACCTACCCCTCCGCCTCCATCATCTCCGTACCTGTCTACCCCTTCCCCGGCAGCAACCCCCCCTCCACAGTTGGGGTCATCAAGCCCTTCACCTTCCAATGGCTTCTCTCCAGCGTCACCCCGTGACACGGATGCAGGCTCCCCATCAGGTAATTAATGCACATTATATAAGCTTCAGACAAGTTTGAGAACTTTGTTAGGTCTTATGTGTTATGGCTGTTGTGATATAATTTTTTTTTTCTGTGTTTCCCTAGCCGGCGGAGCATCAGGTTCTGGGTGGGCAGTCAGCGGGTCCTCTGAGGAAAACCGTAAGTGTTAATTAACATAACATGTACATGTTGATGTTGCAACAGAATTCACTAATAACTGTTACCTTTACCTCCACAGAAATCCCCACTGCCCAGGACCTGTTGCTGTCACACCGCCGGCTGATGGCGACAATGCACACCGCAGTGGCAGCAATGAACAGCGCCATGGCTGCACTGCTGGAGCACGGGGTGATGCTGGAGAGGGCAGTGGCAGGACTACGGGGCCGCCCTCAGTAATTTTTTTTTTTAATTATTTTGTATTTTGTAAATATTTTGTTTATAATTTTTTATTTTATTATCTTTGTGTTTTTTTTGTTATTTACATTTAATTTAAAAAAAATATATATATACATATATATGACTTAAATATATATGATATATTGAACGTTTATCTACGCAGGTGTGGTGTATTATTTTTTAGTATAAGGTTTTAGCGCTAGTGTGACCAGGGGCCTTTAAAAGAAATGTTAATTTTTGAAATTTTTTTCATTTCTTTTTTTCCCTATGATGGAACTCCTATGACAGCTGGTACTCCCATGACCCCGTGTGTGACAAGTAGAAACAAGTAGATGTAATAAAAATACAACATTTTAATAGTTGACATCACATAAGATTAAAAGACCACAATTCATTAGATAAATAAGATTTTTATTAAAAAAGGTAACAATGTAAAAAAATATAGACAACAAAAAAACTTTTGTAAAAAATTTTAAAACCTACAACTGCTGGTAAGATGGATCGTTGCCATTACCACGTTGCCTCTGCGGTGAATAAAAATAAGGGGGAGCAACAACGTTTGGGTTTGCAGGATTTAGCCCAATTGGGTTCGGCACAGGATTGTGCGGCCATGAGTATTCCGGGTACTGCGGTCTTGGCATGACGACATAATTGTTATCCAGGTTTCCAAAAGACGCTTGAGTCAGGACCTCAAACATGAGTCTCTCTGCATGAAGCCGCTGAACAGGATCCAGTGTTGGGAGCTTCTCATTAGCGAAGTAAGCAAAGCCAGTTATTTTAGTTTGGTCTTTTTCTGCCGTAAGCACTTTTTTCGCAATTTCCACCAATTCAGGAGTAGCCGACGTGGTGGAGGTGGTGGGAGCCTTCCTTTTCCTTCCTGAAAGTGAAAGCCGGCGCTGCACAGATGAGGATGGTGGCTCAACTGCTTCTTCATCTTGGATCAACGCCATGCTGTCTTGTTCAGTTGGAGGTGTGGAGACGGCCTCTTCTGTGTCCTGCATGAACAAAAAACAAATGGTAAATCACAAAGACAAAGAAATTAATCTTCACACTATAACACCGTATACAGCAAAAATGTGAAAACGACACTTGTAAAGACAAAGAAATTTATCTTCACACTATAACACCCGTATACAGCAAAAATGTGAAAACGACACTTGTAAATGGATAGGCCTCAACCGTTGAGCTAGATAAATTATCAGTACATGAAGGGATTAATTCAGCCATTTTATCTACATTTCACAATTATATTTTTTAAATTTAAGTCCACTTTGGCATGTACATTAAAATGTGTTGTAATACAAAGGTACTTACATGTATGACAGGGGTGTCCGGCTGGATCACCGGATCTAGATCCAACATGGATGTCCCTTGTCTGGGTACTTCTTGGTCCCTTGTGAAAGCGAACAGATCAAAGTACCACAGTTGGGGGACATAAACATCTTCGGCCCCCGCTCCAGATTTGGTAGAATTTATTACTTTATTTAGCTCTTTTTTGTACACTGTGCGGAGGGCCTGAATGCGTTTTTTCACCGATGACTCATCCGCCGGTTCATCTGGGTAACGGTTCTTGCAGAGCTCCACCAGTTTTTGGTATGCGTCCTTCTTTTTCAACCTGTTACAGTAATCAGCCGACTTTATTTTCCACAGGCACGGCATTGAGCGGTACAGCTCGATAAACTCCCGCAAAAATTCCTGCTTATCAGCCATCTGTAATAAAAAAATGATTATGTGAGAACGCCAGAATGGTTAAATAAAATGCTTACATAGCCTACAACATAGAACACAGCAGGGAACATAAAATGGTGGTTGTGGGCGCAGCTGGAGTAAACATTGACAGAGCTGGGATCATAAAATGGTGGTGGTGGGCGTGCCTGAACAAAACAATGGCAAAAAAAATAAAAAAATCATAGATGAACAATTACGCAAAAAACAGCAGGGATCACAAAATGGTGGTTGTGGGCGCAGCAGGAGTAAACATTGACAGAGCTGGGATCATAAAATGGTGGTGGTGGGCGTGCCTGAACAAAACAATGGCAAAAAAATTGATGGACGACAATGGTTAAGAACAGCAGAGATCTAAAAATGGATCTGTAAAATTAAAGAAAAATAAAAATTAAATGTGACAAAAAAAATACCTACCTTACAAAACTTGTTTTGTGATTTAAAAAAAAAAAGAAAATAGGGAAACAAAATAGCGTTACAAACTGGATCGCAAAGGATATAACGCCACAGACTGGATCGCAAAAAAACCAACGCCGTAGACTGGAACGCAGCAACCGCAATAGTGGCACAAACTGGATCGCAGTAGCTACAAAGGCTAGCAGGACACACTGGAACGATGCTGGAGATTTGAAAGAACCGCTTCTGCTCGAAAGCAATGGAGAGGAGTGCTGGTACGTCGTCTTTTATGATGCGGTCATCCAATCACAAAGCGAGAGAGCTGTGACAAATATTTATTAGATAAATAGTGACCACCAATCTGTGATGAGGGGCGTGCAAAAGGTCGCGCTCAGTCACGCCTATCGAGATCGTGATCTTTCACAGTACATGCAGTGTGGCACGTCCCAAACGACCGCCGAAGTCGTTATACAGATCGCTGATCGCTGATGCGTCGTTAATGAGATCGTCCAGTTTGGCTGCTACTAGCGACCTTTAAACGATCACACCAACGATAGCGTCGTTATCGTGATCGTTAGCGGGAACGTTGCTCTTCCGCCACTGTTGTACCCAGTGTGCTGTGCGGCCCGGGCCCCTGACTCCAGGTGTACACTTATCATTGGGACATGCCAGTGAGTGCTCACATCAATCTGGTGAGGAAAGAATTCATTGGCCAACGTCTCTCACTGCATGACATGCCCCCTTTATGAACTCCTGCAATCCGTGCGCAGCTCTCTCCCCAGCTCGGGGTATTTGCATGATTACGGGGGGGAAGTGAGAGAGGCCGGATGCTGTATGATACCGGGCCCCTCTCACTCCCGCCCACAATCTTGAATCAGTTGTCCCATAGTGGTTGCAAACTGTGCCACTATGAGCAGTACGCTACTGCCTGCAGGGGCCCCCTCCACCTTCGGGTCCCGGTGCAGTTGCACCGGCGGTATGTCCGCCCCTTGCACTGGCATAATCCGGCCGCTGGGGCCCATGAGAAGAAGAGACGGGGCCGCCCCAGGCACCCTCTGCTCAACGGGCCCCTTACATGAGTCAGGGTAGTAATGCCTTGATGGCGGCCCTGCCGCTGAGTCCCAGGCGCCGGTACGTGTCACACTGATGATATTGGTGCGTCATCAGTGTGCATGTCAGCGTGATGTTTTGCGGCCTGTGCTGCTACCTAAAACACTGATGTCTGAAAGAGCCCCTAGTGAACTTGGTCATTTACTGAACTTAGGCTGACTTTTGCCAATTTTTAGGAAAAAAAACTCAGGAATCCGAACACAAATCCGAATGAGCTACGTTTGTGCCGAATTTGAGATTGGCCAACATTTTCTGAACATGTTCACTCATCTCTACTGCAGACGCAAGTAGGTTAGATCATGCACTGCTCATGACCTAACTATATTGCTAGTGCCTGGCGACCCAGATGTCATCATGATGACATCTGGTCACCATGGCAATGATCGAGCCCCCACAAAGAAGTTGCAAAGGCGCCGATCAGGAGAGCAGAGGGGGTGCCCTCCCTCTTCCTGCCTTCTAAATGAGTCAATCGATATCGATCACAGCATTTAGGGGTTAAAGAGCCAGGAGCGGTACGGGCACCGCTCCTGACATGGAGTACTGGGTGTTGGCTATAAGAATCAGCAGGCACCCGGCGGCGATCACCCCTGTGCACGCGAAATCACGTGGACGTATCTGTACATCCAAGATCGGTAAGTACCTACTGACCTGTGCAGGGATTAAAAATGTAACATGTTCACATGTTGCGTTCTTTTCTCTGCAGTAAAAACCTGCTTGAAGCTGCTACTTAAAAAGCAGGTTTAGCTGCGTTTTGTACTGTTTTTGTTGTCTCTTGTGCATGCTGATAAAGTTTAGTGTCACAAAAAACAATGATGCAACTTCCTTAAGGTTTTCGCATAAAAAAACGAAGCAAAAACTGTCACCTGCTCTTTTTATTGCATTTTTGCACTTACCCATTGTTTCCTATGGGTGAAAAGATGCTGCAAATAGCAGGAAAAACGCTGAAAGAAGTGACGTGCTGTGGTATTACAAATCAGTCACTGAATTAAAACCAATGTATGCATGAGATTTCTAAAATCTCATAGACTTTACTGGTACTGTAAAACACTGCTTAAAATTTGCATAAAAAAGGAGCACAAAAAAGTCGCAAAACTACAATGTGTGAACATAGCCTTAGGAAAATACCTATGTGTGTAGAATTATTAGGCAACTATTAGTGTGCAGAAAAACCAAAAAAGGAATAGCAAACCATATTTATACAGTTATGGACAAAAGTTTTGTGAATGACACAAATATTAATTTTTAACATCTCCGATAATTCAAAAGGATTATAGAAATTAATAAAAAATCAAAAGCATGAGAGGGATTTAATTAGCCAAAATAAACAGGTAAATGGAAGAATGAAAATACCTGAAGGCTACATAGAGATCATAGGGGCAGCCACATGAGTCTTTATCTAAGTATAATACCTTGAGTCATGGGGGCGCCGTAGATCGGGAAGCTGGGAGAACGCACTATAGCCTTCAGGTATTTTCATTCTTCCATTTACCTGTTTATACAACCAGCGATTTTATGTATGTATATTTGCACTTTATCAAATCCTGTCATACATCATTTAAAATATTCTGAGTTGAGCAATCCCATAAATGTATACTACATAAGATTATCTTAATCATCGGCTATCTGTATTTAATTAATACCTGATTCTACTACCCTTTAATTATAGACCAGCTGGGAGACGCTTGTTTCTCAGTGTGCTGTAATTCCAGCTCTCAGCACACTAAGGCTGTGGTTCCACGGTCCGGAACCACAGCGCTTTGGACGTAGCGGAAATTCCGCACCGCCCAAAGCCCCGCCCCCTTTCTGACGCGCGCTCTTTCCGGATGTGTTCAGGACACCTCCGGAACACATCCGGAAAGAACGCAGCGCTACATAGCCCTGTGTTATTTACCTTGCGGCACGCAGCGTCGCCGCAAGACGCTAGGACATGCTGCAGTCTGAAAAGACGCGCCGCATGTCTGGAAACGCAGGTCTTCCGCCTGCGTATTTTTACGCATAGTGGAGATGGGATTTCTTGAAATCCCCTCCACTATGCTGTAACATCTGGACGCTGCGTGTTTGACGCTGCGCCAACGCACAGCGCCAAACACGCAGCAAATCCGGAGTGTTTCCTTATCGTGGAAACATACCCTAACTCTTCAGCTGTATTTTCTCCCCATATGCACTTTGTTTGTTGTATTTATGATTAAATATATTTAGAATTAATAAACTTTTCAATTTTTCTAATTAAATCCTTCTCATGATTTTGATTTTTTATTAATTTCTATAATCCTTTTGTATTATCGGAGATGTTATATATATTTATTTTTTAGTATAAATATGGTTTGCTATTCCTTTTTTGGTTTTTCTTTTGGCTGAGGGATTTGTCCCGCTAGCCACGGTGACACTTTGTAGGTCTATAATATTAGTGTGCAGAATTATGCAACTAAAAGAAAAACTTTATTTGTTTTTCAATTATTTATTTTCTTTATTTAAAGTGAGAATAATAGCAAAACTACTTAAAATGTATAAAAATCTGTCACATTTCTGACCAATGTAACCTCCCTTCTTTTCAATAATTGTCATAAACTCCATCCTTTGAGTATGTCATTTTCTTAATCTGTTGCAATCAACTTTTTGGGCAACACCAACCACAGCCTCCCAGTCACTGATCAGAAAGGTGACTGTTCTCCACCATAAATCTCCCGTGTAAGAAGGGCCAACAAGTTCTCAATAGGGTTTAGGTCTGGTGAGAAAGGAGCCATGTCATTATTCTCTATCTTTGATGCATGCCATGGAGCTTTGTCCTGCATATAAAGTGGGTACGGAAAGTATTCAGACCCCTTTAAATTTTTCACTCTTTGTTTCATTGCAGCCATTTGGTAAATTCAAAAAAGTTCATTTTTTTCTCATTAATGTACACTCTGCACCCCATCTTGACTGAAAAAAACAGAAATGTAGAAATTTTAGCAAATTTATTAAAAAAAAAAAACTGAAATATCACATGGTCATAAGTATTCAGACCCTTTGCTCAGTATTGAGTAGAAGCACCCTTTTGAGCTAGTACAGCCATGAGTCTTCTTGGGAATGATGCAACAAGTTTTTCACCCCTGGATTTGGGGATCCTCTGCCATTCTTCCAGGCAGATCCTCTCCAGTTCCATCAGGTTGGATGGCGAATGTTGGTGGACAGCCATTTTCAGGTCTCTCCAGAGATCCTTCAGTCAAGTCTAAGGTCCAAAACACAGGTTTTCATCCAAGATATCTCTGCACTTGGCCGCATTTGTGTTTCCTTCAATTTCAACCTGTCGTCCAGTCCCTGCAGCTGAAAAACACCCCCATAGCATGATGCTGCCACCACCATGTTTCACTGTTGGGATTGTATTGGACAGATGATGAGCAGTACCTGGTTTTCTCCACACATACCGCTTATAATTATCACCAAAAGTTCTATTTTCGCCTCATTATACTACAGAATCTTATTTCTCATAGTCTGGGAGTCCTTCATGTGTTTTTTTAGCAATCTCTATGCGGGCTTTCATGTTTTGCACTGAGGAGAGACTCCCGTTGGGCCACTCTGCCATAAAGGCCCGACTGGTGGAGGGCTGCAGTGATAGTTGACTTTGTGGAACTTTCTCCCATCTCCCTACTGCATCTGTGGAGCTCAGCCACAGTGATCTTGAAGTTCTTCTTTACCTCTCTCACCAAGACTCTTCTCCCATGATTGCTCAGTTTGGATGGATGGCCAGGTCTAGGAAGACTTCTAGTGGTCCCATACTTCTTCCATTTAAGGATTATGGAGGCCATTGTGCTCTTAGTGACCTTGATTACTGCAGAAATTCTTTTGGAACCTTGGCCAGATCTGTGCCTTGCCACAATTCTGTCTCTGAGCTCCTTGGCCAGTTCCTTTGACCTCATGATTCTCATTTGGTCTGACATGCACTGTGAGCTGTGTATTCTTATATAGACAGGTGTGTGCGTTTACAAATCAAGTCCTATCAGTGTAATTACACACAGCTGGACTACAATGAAGGAGTAGAACCATCTCAAGGAGGATCACAAGGAAATGGACATCATGTGACGTACGTAGGAGTGTCTGAGCAAAGGATCTGAATACTTATGACCATGTGATACTTCAATTTTTCTTTTTTAATAAATTTGCAAAAATTTCTACATTTCTGACTTTTTTCAGTCAAGATGGAGTGCAGAGTGTACATTAATGAGAAAAAAATGAACTTTTCTGAATTTACCAAAAGGCTGCAATAAAGCAAAGAGTGAAAAATTTAAAGGGGTCTGAATACTTTCTGTACCCACTGTAAATCATAGTTTTCTTGAAAGATGCTGATTTTGTTGCTGTACCACTGCTTGATGAAAGTGTCTTCTAAAAATTGGTTGCATGTTTTGGAATTGATTTTGATGCATCTTGAACCTGACAAAAAGTCTATCTAGCTCAACTTTAATAATACAAGACATTAGCAGTACCCACCTCCACATCCTTGCTGGTGTCTGGTAGTAGAGGTCCATGCCCATTACTGATTCAGCCATGGGCCAATTCTCAGGTTCCATTAAGAGTCACTCATCTCATTAGTCCATAAAACCTTTGAAAAATGTATTCAGATATTTTTTGACCCAGTCTTAATGTTACCACTTCTGTGTCTTGACCATTGGTAGTCGAAATTCAGCCTTCCCTACCTCAGCCGTATCGCTGAGCACTGAATTCCTTGCTCAGTGGTGGTCGGGCTCACCTCCTCACCTTGCCCGTGTCTCTGAGCACTGAACATCTTGTACTTCTGCATCTTGCTCAGTGGTGGTCGGGCCCTGCCTCCTCGCCTCAGCCGTGTCTCTGAGCACTGAATACCTTGTACTTCTGTGTCTTGCTCAGTGGTGGTTGGCTTGGGCTTCTCACTTTGGCCGTGTCTCTGAGCACTGAACATCTTGCACTTCTGGGTCTTGCTCCATGGTGGTGGGGCTCAGCCTCCTCACCTTGGTCATGTCTCTGAGCACTGAACACCTTGTACTTCTGGGTCTTGCTCAGTGGTGGTCGGGCTCAGCCTCTTCACCTCAGCCATGTGTCACGCTGTGTGAGGGAGAAACTAGGTGCACAACAATGGGAAGAGGGTGGGGAAGCACAGACACTAGGAAAGGGGGGAGTGGAGACCCCCTAGGCAGATCTAACAACACCCTGTATGCCCTTACATCTTTAAATAGGTTCCGCACCTATCGCTGAACAGGAACCTAATCCCTGACTACGCCTAGTGATAGGCCTTGGAAAGGGAGGGGACAGGGTTTGCACTAGTCAGACCTCACTACCACTAAAGACACAGCAGGAAAACAGATGAGGGAATACACTTAGCTAGAGAGAACACAAGATAGCTCACGCAAGCAATCCTCCAAGAAGGCACTAGTCGTCTACTAGCACTTCCAACCAGAGGTAAATAGAGCTAACACCAGCACCATGCTGAAGGGACTAAGGGTATTTAAACATCCAGCAAGGGTGTGTCAATAAGCAGCAGAAGGTGTAAGTCGCTGCTAGGTCCTAAAGGGAGAAGTACAGTCATGGCCAAAAGTTTTGAGAATGACACAAATATTAATTTTTACAAAGTCTACTGCTTCACTTTTTCTAATGGCAATTTGCATATACTCCAGAATGTTATAAAGAGTGATCAGCTTAACAGCAATTACTTGCAAAGTCAATATTTGGCTAGAAAATGAACTTTATCCCCCAAAACACATTTCAACATCATTTGCAGCACTGCCTTAAAAGGACCAGCTAACCTCTTTTCAGTGATTGCTCCATTAACACAGGTGTGGGTGTTGATGAGGACATGGCTGGAGATCAATCTGTCATGATTAAGTAAGAATGACACCACTGGACACTTTAAAAGGAGGCTGGTGCTTGGCATCATTGTTTCTCTTCTGTTAACCATGGTTATCTCTAAAGAAACACGTGCAGTCATCATTGCAATGCACAAAAATGGCCTAACAGGGAAGAGTATCGCAGCTAGAAAGATTGCACTTCAGTCAACAATCTATCGCATCATCAAGAACTTCAAGGAGAGAGGTTCCATTGTTGCCAAAAAGGCTCCAGGGCGCCCAAGAAAGACCAGCAAGCGCCAGGACCGTCTCTTAAAAGTGTTTCAGCTGCGGGATTGGGCTACCAGCAGTGCAGAGCTTGCTCAGGAATGGCAGCAGGCAGGTGTGAGTGCATCTGCACGCACTGTGAGGCGGAGACTCTTGGAGCAAGGCCTGGTCTCAAGGAGGGCAGCAAAGAAGCCACTTCTCTCCAGAAAAAACATCATGGACAGACTGATATTCTGCAAAAGGTACAGGCAGTGGACTGCTGAGGACTGGGGTAAAGTTATTTTCTCTGATGAATCCCCTTTTCGATTGTTTGGGACATCAGGAAAACGCCTCATTCGGAGAAGACAAGGTGAGCGCTTCCACCAGTCTTGTCTCATGCCAACTGTTAAGCATCCTGAAACCATTCATGTGTGGGGTTGCTTCTCAGCCAAGGGAATCGGCTCTCTCACAGTCTTGCCTAAAAACACAGCCATGAATAAAGAATGGTACCAGAATGTCCTCCAAGAGCAACTTCTCCCAACCCTCCAAGAGCAGTTTGGCGATCAACAATGCCTTTTCCAGCATGATGGAGCACCTTGCCATAAAGCAAAGGTGATAACTAAATGGCTCAGGGAACAAAACATAGAGATTTTGGGTCCATGGCCTGGAAACTCCCCAGATCTTAATCCCATTGAGAACTTGTGGTCAATCATCAAGAGATGGGTGGACAAACAAAAACCTAAAAATTCTGACAAAATATAAGCATTGATTGTGCAAGAATGGACTGCTATCAGTCAGGATTTGGTCCAAAAGTTGATTGAGAGCATGCCAGGGAGAATTGCAGAGGTCCTGAAGAAGAAGGGTCAACACTGCAAATATTGACTTGCTGCATTAACTCATTCTAACTGTCAATATAAGCTTTTGTTACTCATATGTTTGCAATTATTATATTTCTGTCTGTGATGAAAACATCTGTCAAACACACATAAAAACCAGAGGGCAGCAGATCATGTGAAAATATAATATTTGTGTCATTCTCAAAACTTTTGGCCATGACTGTATATCACTCCATACAGAGATGGAAATCAAGAAGGTTCTTGCAAAGCCAACTGCAATGACCTTCTACTGCTGGATCCAAAAGAACTGTCTGTCGCACCTAGAACACCCTGACATTAAGGCACCTAGAAAGCATTATCCCACCTATGGATATGGATGCTGAAATTCTATTCCTGCTTGGCAGAAAAAAAATCAAGCATACATAAGGTGCATCAACAGTGTAATGGTACTGATTATCCCCATATGTTCAGAAATTGGACTTGGGTAGTCGTAGGAAATGTATGCTTGGATTGAACAGGAGTAGACCCCTTGAAGACTTTCGAATACAGGGACGGATGCACAACTTTCAGCAAGCCATGCCCGTGTCACTGCAAGGTGAAAGAGAAGTCTCCAGACCACATACAGCTGCCTGATGCTATTCCTTCTCTCTACACTGTCAACACAACTAAGGATGACAAAGTAACCTTGTTAGTACAAGATAGAGAATTTGTCAAGATAATGGACAGTGAGTTCTTGAAAAATGAAACCAACTACTGGGTTTCTCCATTACTAGGGTTGAGCATTCCGATACTGCAAATATCGGGTATCGGCCGATATTGGCTGTATCGGAATTCCGATTCCGAGTACCGATATTTTCGTCATATCGGATACCGGAATCGGGATGTCACTGTCACTGTCAGTGTCCGCTGTCGGGTCTGTCAGGAGTCAGCGGCACTTACCCGGCAGAAGATCTCCGGCGGTCACATCCCGGACTGCTTAATGGCCGCCATCCTCTTCTCCCCGGCGGTCACATGCAGTTTCTCGCGATAACTGCAGTGACTGCTGGGTAATCGCGGCCGTAAAGCAGTCCGATGACGTCACCGCCGGGGAAGCAGGTAATCAGCTGTGCTGCGCCGGGATGTCAGGCTCTGCCTGTCATTGCGATGTAGCAGAGCTGGATCGTCGTGGGACTGTCGTTATGGACTGCGTCGGACAGGTGGTATACTGTTGGTTTTTTTTTTTTTTTTTTTTACAGGAGATCGATGGCGTCGCAGGATGAGAGTATAATAAAAAAAATGAAAACTGTGTTGTCTCTTTTATTTCATTAAAATACTTTTTTCTTGCTGTGTCTTTTTTTTACACATTTAAAAACTTTGGGATTAATAATGGATCGGTGTCTTATTGACACCTCTCCATTATTAACCGGGCTTATTGTCACCGTGCAATCAACGGTGACATTAACCCCTTATTACCCCACTTGCCACCGCTACAGGGCAGTGGGAAGAGCCGGGTAAAGTGCCACAATTGGCACATCTTTTGATGCGCCAAATGTGGGGCTGCTGTAGCCTGGTATTATCAGGCTGTTGAGGGCCAAAATCCATGGGCCTTGACAGTCTTTTAATACCAGGCCGCAGCAGTCTGCATTTTACTTGGCTGGTTAACAAAAATAGGGGGACCCCTACGCCGTTTTTTTTTCGAGGGGATCCCCTATTTTTGTTAACCAGCCAAGCTAAGCAGACTGCTGTGGCCTGGTATTATCAGGCTTGCAAGGTCCATGGATATTGGATCCTTACCAGCCTGAAAAACCAGGCCTCAGCGGTCTGCTTCATCTGGCTGGTTAACAAAAATAGGGGGGACCCCACGCCAATTTTTTTCGAGGGGATCCCCTATTTTTGTTAATCAGCCAAGATATGCAGACTGCTGTGGCCTGGTATTATCAGGCTGGCAAGGTCCATGGATCTTGGCTCCTTAACAGCCTGAAAATCCAGGCCTCAGCGGTCTGCTTCATTTGGCTGGTTAACAAAAATAGGGGGGACCCCACGCCATTTTTTTTTCGAAGGGAACCCCTATTTTTGTTAATCAGTTCCCTCTGACGTCACTGATTGTGTCCCTGGCTGACCTGAAGTGAAAGTGGAAAGCAATCAATTAAGCTTTCCACTTCCTCTCCTGTCAGCCAGGAGAGGAACTCATTCATTTGGGGGTTTACTGTGAGGCTGCAGCATTAGCTGCGGTCCCTGCAGTAAACATTAACCCTTTCTGAAGGATTACACCGTGGGACCTGACTGTGCATCGGATTGGTAAGAATAATTTTGCTTTATTATTTTATTTTTATTACAGGAAATGGTTTTAGCAGGAAATAAAATATGGTCAAAAACTGTGTGATTATTTCATTAAACTTCTTTTTTATTAAAGTGTGTGTGTTTGATTTTTCTTTCATACAATAGGATTAATAATTGATAGTTGTCTAATTGACAGCTCTCAATTATTAACCTGGCTTAAAGTGACCTTTCAATTGCAAGGTCATTTTAACCCCTTATTAACCCATTCACCACCGCTACAGGGCAATGGGAATAGACGGGCAAAGTGCCAGAAAGGGCAAATCTAATTAGAGATTTGCCCTTTCTGGAGTGTCTGGGGGCAGATGTTAAGTAGCCGGGGGGGGGCCAAAAAAAATGGTCCCTCTCTGGGCTATTATTATCTGCCCCCACTCACTGGCTTTGTCTGTCTGGTTGCGAAAATAGGGCGGGAGCCCACGCATTTTTTTTCAGCAATTTTACACCTCATATATATATATACATGTCATTGAATTTGTGACACATATATATATATATATTTATATTTATAGTTCATACACTTCTACATAGTATAATAGCCGTTAATTCAATTGCCGGCTTTTGTGAAAATGCAGAACCCGACATGAAATGACACTTGGTGTACATAGGGTTAACCATGTCTTTTCATGTAGTTTGATATCTGATTTGCACAAACAATTACATGAGTGTAAGTGTGCAAAATTTCACACCTGTAGGGGTTAATTAAAGGTGTAAATTCGTAGCAAAAAAGTTCGTTTTTTTTACAACGAATTTACACCTTTAACCCCTTCACCCCCAAGGGTGGTTTGCACGTTAATGACCAGGCCAATTTTTACAATTCTGACCACTGTCTCTTTATGAGGTTATAACTCTGGAACGCTTCAACGGATCTTCGCGATTCTGAGATTGTTTCTCGTGACATATTGTGCTTCATGTTAGTGGTAAAATTTCTTCGATATAACTTGCGTTTTTTTTTTAAAAAACGCAAATATGGCGAAAATTTTAAAAATTTTGCAATTTTCAAACTTTGAATTTTTTTTCCCTTAAAACAGAGAAATATGTCACACAAAATAGTTAATAAATAACATTTCCCACATGTCTACTTTACATCAGCACAATTTTGGAACCAAAATTTTTCTTTGTTAGGAAATTAGAAGGGTTAAAAGTTGACCAGTGATTTCTCATTTTTACAACAAAATTTACAAAGCCATTTTTTTAGGGACCACCTCACATTTGAAGTCACTTTGACGGGTCTATATGGCAGAAAATACGCAAAAGTGACACCATTATAAAAACTGCACCCCTCAAGGTACTCAAAACTACATTCAAGAAGTTTATTAACCCTTCAGGTGCTTCACAGGAGCTGAAGCAACGTGGATGGAAAAAATTAATATTTAACTTTTTAGCCACAAAAATGATCTTTTACAAACTTTTTTTTATTTTCACAAGGGTAAAAGGAGAAAATGGACAGATAAAGTTGTTGTGCAATTTCTCCTAAGTACGCCAATACCCCATATGTTGGGGGAAAACCACTGTTTGGGCACACGGCAGAGCTCGTAAGGGAAGGAGCGCCGTTTGACTTTTTCAAACTAAAATTGGCTGGAATTGAGATTGGACGCCATGTCGTGTTTGGAGAGCCCCTGATACGCCTAAACAGTGGAAACCCCCCACAAGTGACACCATTTTGGAAACTAGACCCCCTAAGGAACTTATCTAGATCTGTTGTGAGCACTTTGAACCCCAAAGTGTTTCACAAAAGTTTATAATGCCTGGGTGTGAAAAAAAAAAAAAACAATTTTCCACAAAAATGATTTTTTAGTCCAAATTTTTGATTTTTCCCAAGGAAATTGGACCCAAAAACTTGTTGTCCAATTTGTCCTGAGTACGCTGATACCCCATATGTGGGGGGGGGAACTGTTTGGGCGCACGGCAGGGCTTGGAAAAGAAGCAGTAACGTTTTGGAATGCAAACATTGATGGGGGTCATGTTCCGTTTGTAGTGCCCCAGATGAGCCTAAACAGTGGAAACCCCACAAGTGACCCCATTTTGGAAGCTAGACCCCCTAAGGAACTTATCTAGATCTTTGGTGAGCACTTTGAACCCCAAGTGCTTCACACAAGTTTATAATGCCCGGGCATGAAAATAAAAAATCCTATTTTTTTCCCACAAAAATTATCTCTTAGTCACTAATTTTTTATTTTCCCATAGGTAACAGGAGAAATTGGACCACAAAATTTGTTGTCCAATTTGTCCTGAGTACGCTGATACCCCATATGTGGGGGGGAACCACTGTTTGGGCGCATGGCAGAGCTCGGAATGGAAGGAGCACTATTTGACTTTTTCCAACCAAAATTGGCTGGAATTGAGATTGGACGCCATGTTGCATTTGGAGAGCCCCTGATGTGCCTAAACAGTGGAAACCCCCCACAAGTGACCCCATTTGGGAAACTAGACCCCTAAGGAACTTATCTAGATCTTTGGTGAGCAATTTGAACCCCCAAGTGCTTCACACAAGTTTATAACGTAGAGCCGTAAAATTAAAAAATTATATTTTTTCCACAAAATTGATCTTTTCACCCCAATTTTTATTTTCCCAAGGGAAACAAGACTCCAAAAGTTATTGTGCAATTTGTCCTGAGTGCGCTGATACCCCATATGTGGGGGTAAACCACTGTTTGGGTGCATGGCAGAGTTTGGAAGGGAAGGAGCGCCGTTTGACTTTTTCAACGCAGAATTGGCTGGATGCCATGTCGTGTTTGGAGAGCTCCTGATCTGCCTAAACAGTGGAAACCCCCCACAAATGACACCATTTTGGAAACTAGACCCCTCAAGGAACTTATCTAGATGTGTGGTGAGAACTTTGAACCCCAAGTGCTTCACAGAAGTTTATAACGTACAGCCGTAAAATAAAAAAATTATTTTTTTTTTTTACAAAAATGATTTTTTAGCCCCAAATATTTTATTTTCACAAGGGTAACAGGAGAAATTGGACCCCAAAAGTTGTTGTCCAATTTGTCCTGAGTATGCTGATACCCAATATGTGGGAGTAAACTACTGTATGGGCGCACGTCGGGGCTCGGAAGGGAAGTAGTGACGTTTTGGATTGCAGACTTTGATGGAATGGTCTGGGGGAGTCATGTCACATTTGGAGAGCCCCTGATGCGCCTAAACAGTGGAAACCCCCACAAGTGACCCCATTTTGGAAAATAGACCCACAAGGAACTTATCTAGATGTGTGGTGAGCACTTTGAACCCGAAGTGCTTCACAGAAGTTTATAACGTACAGCCGTTAAAAATAAAAAATCCTTTTTTTTTTTACAAAAATGATTTTTTCGCCCCCAATATTTTATTTTCACAAGGGTAACAGGAGAAATTGGACCCCAAAAGTTGTTGTCCAATTTGTCTTGAGTACGCTGATACCCAATATGTGGGAGTAAACTACTGTATGGGCGCACGTCGGGGCTCGGAAGGGAAGTAGTGACGTTTTGGATTGCAGACTTTAATGGAATGGTCTGGGGGAGTCATGTCGCATTTGGAGAGCCCCTGATGCGCCATAAACAGTGGAAACCCCCCACAATTGACCCCATTTTGGAAAATAGACCCCACAAGGAACTTATCTAGATGTGTGGTGAGCACTTTGAACCCCGAAGTGCTTCACAGAAGTTTATAACGTACAGCCGTAAAAATAAAAAATCCTTTTTTTTTTTACAAAAATGATTTTTTCACCCCCAATATTTTATTTTCACAAGGGTAACAGGAGAAATTGGACCCCAAAAGTTGTTGTCCAATTTGTCCTGAGTACGCTGATACCCAATATGTGGGAGAAAACTACTGTATGGGCACACGTCGGGGCTCGGAAGGGAAGTAGTGACGTTTTGGATTGCAGACTTTGATGGAATGGTCTGGGGGCGTCATGTCGCATTTGGAGAACCCCTGATGCGCCTAAACAGTGGAAACCCCCCACAAGTGACCCCATTTTGGAAAATAGACCCCACAAGGAACTTATCTAGATGTGTGGTGAGCACTTTGAACCCCGAAGTGCTTCACAGAAGTTTATAACGTACAGCCGTAAAAATAAAAAAATCCTTTTTTTTTTTACAAAAATGATTTTTTCGCCCCCAATATTTTATTTTCACAAGGGTAACAGGAGAAATTGGACCCAAAAAGTTGTTGTCCAAATTGTCCTGAGTACGCTGATACCCAATATGTGGAAGAAAACTACTGTATGGGCACACGTCGGGGCTCGGAAGGGAAGTAGTGACGTTTTGGATTGCAGACTTTGATGGAATGGTCTGGGGGCGTCATGTCGCATTTGGAGAGTCCCTGATGCGCCTAAACAGTGGAAACCCCCCACAAGTGACCCCATTTTGGAAAATAGACCCCACAAGGAACTTATCTAGAAGTGTGGTGAGCGCTATGAAGCCCCAAGTACTTCACAGAAGTTTTATAACATACAGCCGTAAAAAACAAAAAAATCATTTTTTTTTTTACAAAAATGATTTTGTCGCCCCCAGTTTTTTATTTTCCCAAGGGTAACAGGAGAAATAGGCCAAATTGCACAATAACTCTTGGGGTCCAGAGTATGCTGATACCCCATATGTGGGGTAAACTACTGTTTGGGCGCATGGCAGAGCTCAGAAGTGAAGGAGCACCATTTGACTTTTTCAACGCAGAATTGGCTGGAATTGAGATCAGACGCCATGTCACATTTCGAGAGCGCCTGATGTGCCTAAACAGCAGAAACCCCCCAATTCTAACTCCAACCCTAACCCCAAACACCAATAACCCTAGTCCCAACCCTAACCACAAACCTAACCCTAACACACCCATAACCCTAATCCCAACCCTAATCCTAACGTTAGCGCCAACCCTAATACTAACGTTAGCGCCAACCCTAACCCTAACTTTAGCCGCAACCCTAACCCTAATGGGAAAATGGAAATAAATACATTTTTTTAATTTTATTATTTTTCCCTAACTAAGGGGGTGATAAAGGGGGTTTGATTTACTATTTATAGCGGGTTTTTGTGATTGGCAGCTGTCACGCTAAAAGACGCTTTTTATTGCAAAAAATAGTTTTTTGCATCACCACATTTTGAGAGCTATAATTTTTGCATATTTTGGCCCACAGAGTCATGTGAGGTCTTATTTTTTGCGGGACGAGTTGACGTTTTTATTTGTACCATTTTTGAGCACGTGACGTTTTTTTATCGCTTTTTATTTCGATTTTTGGGTGGTTAGAATGAACAAAATCAGCAATTCATGAATTCTTTTGGGGGAGGCGTTTTTATTGTTCCGCGTGTGGTAAAATTGATAAAGCAGTTTTATTCTTCGGGTCAGTACGATTACGGCGATACCTCATTTATATCATTTTTTTAGGTTTTGGCGCTTTTATAGAATGAAAACAATTTTATATAAAAAATCATTATTTTTGCATCGCTTTATTCTGCGAGCTATAACTTTTTTATTTTTTCGCTCATGATGCTGTGTGACGGCTCGTTTTTTGCGGGACAAGATGACGTTTTCAGCGGTACCATGTTTATTTATATCGGTCTTTTTGTTCGCGTGTTATTTCACTTTTTGTTCGGCGGTATGATGATAAAGCATTGATTTTTTGCTTCGTTTTTTTTTTTTTTTTTAAGGGGTTCACTAAAGGGGTTAACTAGTGGGACAGTTTTATAGGGGGGGTCGTTACGGACGCGGCGATACCAAATATGTGTACTTTTATTGTTTTGTTTTTTTTATTTACAGGAAAAAATGAATTTATTGGGGAATATTTTTTTTTTTTTTTATGATTTTTTTTACACTTTTTATTTTTACTTTTTTTACTTTTTTACTTTGTCCCAGGGTGGGACATCACAGTATTTTAGCAGATCGCTGGTGTGACAGTGTGCACAGCACTCTGTCACACCAGCGATCGCTCTGGCACTGCTGCAGACTTCCCCAGCGCCTGCTCTCAGCAGGCACTGAGGAAGCCGCCTCCCTGCAGGACCCCGGCGCCATGTTGGATCCGGGGACCTGGAGGGAGGACGGACCCTCGGAACAGCGCGACACATCGCGCTCCTCTGAGGGTCTCAGGGGAGCGCGCAGGGAGCCCCCTGCCTGCGCGATCCTCCCCTGTGCCCCGGGTACACCGCGATCATGTTTGATCGCGGTGTGCCAAGGGTTAATGTGCCGGGAGCGGTCCGTGACCGCTCCTGACACACAGTCACGGGTGTCAGCTGTGATAATCAGCTGACACCCGGCGGCGATCAGCTGCGCTCCCCCGGGAGCGCAGCTGATCGCCCATGACGTACTATTCCGTCCATGGGAATTAGGTCCAGGGTCACATGGACGGAATAGTACGTCTGATGGCAGAGAGGGGTTAATTAACCCCTACAGGTGTGAAATTTTGCACACATAGACTGATGTAATTGTTTGTGCAAATCAGATAGCAAAGGACATGAAAAGACATGGTTAACCCTATGTACACCAAGTGTCATTTGAAATGACACTTGGTGTACATAGGGTTAACCATGTCTTTTCATGTCGTTTGCTATCTGATTTGCACAAACAATTACATCAGTCTATGTGTGCAAAGTTTCACACCTGTAGGGGTTAACTAAAGGTGTAAATTCGTAGCAAAAAAGTCCGTTTTTTTTACAACGAATTTACACCTTTAATTAACCCCTACAGGTGTGAAATTTTGCACACATAGACTGATGTAATTGTTTGTGCAAATCAGATAACAAACGACATGAAAAGACATGGTTAACCCTATGTACACCAAGTGTCATTTCATGTCGGGTGCTTCTGTCTTTTCACAGAAGCCGGCTTTACCCGACAATTGAATCAGAGGATATTTTACTATGTAGAAGTGTATAAACTATACATATATGTATATATATATATATATGTCACAATGACATGTATATATATATATATATATATATATATATATATATGTATTCTATGTGTGTATATTTAGTGTTTACAAGGAAAGAAAGAGGTTTTTTTAGTTACGATATTTTGTTCCCATAGACTTACATGGGACTTCCGGTATCGGTATCGGGTATCGCCGATATTTTAATGGTATCGGCGATACCATTCCGATTCCGATACTTTTGGATATCGGAAAGTATCGCTCAACTCTACTAAATACCCCAATATAATACACTGTGTGTCAAAAGGGTTCTGTTCATTTCTCCCTATTAATCTTATTGGTGCAGGCTACAGTCATGCAAAACTTTCTACACATTAGGCTGACAAACCGAACTGCTATAGTTAAACAAATAATCATGCCACTATGTGGTAATGAACCTTTACCTGGATCCAGGCAGTTGTCTCGATATATGTTATGGGGGTCCCGTCCCTCTGCCCCGACGCGTACGTTTCGCCCTGCTTCTTACTCTGCTGTGCGGTGCATTGCAGCAGAGAAAGCTAAGTTTTTGTTGTTTAGTTGATTTAACCCCTAAGTGTCCGTCTTTTCTTTCCTTTGGTTATTTTGGTGTGGCTCCCTTTACTCCTTATCTCTTCTCTTGGGGAGGGGTTGGGGGTTTAGCTCAGGGCTAAACAGGAGATAGGGACAGGTCGGTGACTTGGGCCTCACTACCTTCAAGTGTACCCCCATGTTAAGGAAAGACAGGGCACCTCCTTAGCCTTAGGAGCAGTTCAGGGGCCCAGGTTCCTCGTCCCCTGTATTCCTACTACTGCCCCGTGACAGCTGCAGTATACTGTGAGGGGGATACATTATACTCTGAGGAGGCTGCATTATACTCTGAGGGAGCTACATTGTACTCTATGAGGGGGCTACATTATACTGTGTGTGGGGGCTGCATTATGCTCTATAAGGGGGCTGCATTATACTCTGAGGGGGCTGCATTATACTGTATGTGGGGCTGTATTATACTCTATGAGGGGGCTGCATTATACTCTGAGGGGTTGCATTATATGATGAGGGGTTGCATTATACTCTGAGGGGGGTGCTTTATACTCTGAGGTAGCTGCAGTATACTCTGAGGCGGCTGCAGTATACTCTGAGGAGGCTACATTATACTCTATGAGGGAGCTGCATTATACTGTATGTGGGCTGCATTATACTCTATGAGGCGGCTACATTATACTGTGTGTGTGGGGCTGCATTATACTCTATGAGGGGCTACATTATATTGTGTAATTAGGGCTGCATTATACTCTATGAGCGGGCTGCATTACAGTGTGTGGGGCTGCATTATACTGTATGGAGGGCTGCATTATACTGTATGAGGGGGCCTGCATTATACTCTATGAGGGCGGCTGCATTATACTCTGTGATGAGGGGCTGCATTATACTCTATGAGGGGGCTGCATTATACTCTTTTGGGGGCTGCAGTATACTATGAGGGGAGCTGCAGTATACTCTGAGGGTGGCTGCAGTATACTCTGAGGGGGCTGCATTATACTCTGAGGGGACCTGCACTATACTCCGGGGGGCTGCATTATGCTGTATGAGGGGGCTGTATTATACTCTTAGGGGATCTGCAGTATACTCTGATGGGGCTGCAGTATACTCTATGAGGGTGGCTGCATTTTACTCTATGAAGGACCATGGGAGTGCATTATACTATATGTACTATATGGGACCTGCATTATGCTGTATTAAGGACTATCTGTCCCCATCATTCTTCCTCAGCTGGTGTTAAGAAACTCAGGAACAAGCATAGAATGACTTCAGTATTGTCGATCACGCTTGTTTAATGTTCTGAACTCAGCACATGTAAATACAATCTGTGTGATGGTGCAATATGTGAGCATTTGGGGCCCTACTTTACACTTTTGCCCAGGACCCACTTTGTCTAAAACCGCCCTGCATAGACCTAATGGAAAAGAGAAGAATTATCTGGGTATAAAGACAAAATGAGCGACTGTAAGTACACAGGGCTGTATAATATGATGACCTCGATATGTTAAAAGGACAGAAATTTTGATGGGAGGAGGAGGAGGAGAAAAAGGAGGAATGCTTCTTTAAGGATATGTTAACACAGATCTATCATACTGCAACTGAAAATGTCCATTTATTGCCCTTCGATTAAGTTGTTTTAGTCAGAATAAACATGGATTTCAGCAAGTCCCTTTCTAATGAGTCTGAAAGTCACATACATTTCTGCAGAAAAAATGTATTATTTATTATGCTTGCTGATAAAGCATTGACATATTCCACCGTGCTTTATAGACATTGTCACCACTGTCCACATTGAGGCTCCCTATCTAAATTCCCTATCTGCCATGCCTGTGTATATCCTCTCAGTGACTGGAGCTATAGGTCCTAATACCTCATGGATAAACATAATGAAAGTCTAATTGAAATGCATCAAAGAAGTCATGTTAAACTATATCTAGTTTTTATTTTCTAGAATTTCTAGAAAAATGGTACTATGCACAAAGTAGACAGGCGTAAGTCAGAAAGTGTGCCATAAAGTATCTGTGCAATATACTGTATGTTCAAGAAGCCTTTCTGTAGGAAGATTTCATGCTCCAGCACATAATGTATACAAACGTAGTCAAAATTGTTAGTACCCCTCGTTTAATACCAGAAAAACCCACAATGGTCACAGAAATAACTTGAATCTGACAAAAGTAATAATAAATTTAAAATCTATTAACCCCTTCCCGACCTTTGACACAGCGTATGCGTCATGAAAGTCGGTGCCAATCCGACCTGTGACGCATATACTGTGTCATGAAAGGATCGCGTTCCTGCGGGTCGGGTGGCTGGGATCACTGAAAGGTCACCCGACCCGCAGGCACAAGACCCTTTGTGCTTCACCACAGGGGGGTTGGCTTAACCCCCACATGGCTACGATCGCTCTGATTGGCTGTTAAAAGTGAAACAGCCAATCAGAGTGATTTGCAATGTTTCACCAATGAAATTTGGTGAAATATTACAATCCAGCCATGGCCGATTGATGGCGGCGATCGGTCACCGCCGTCACTATCTGCTCCTCTCTATCTTGCCCCCACCCTCACCTTCCGACCCCCCCTCACCTCTCCCGATCCTCCGATGTCCCTGGGTCTGTCCCGGCGTCCGTCCGGGATTCTTCATGGGCGCCGCCATCTTGCAAAATGGCGGCCGCATGCGTAGTGCGCCAGCCGACTAGCAGGTCCATAAATTAATAAATTCTAACCCTAATTATAACCCTAACCCTAATAGGAAAAAATATATATATATTTTCTTTATTTTATTATTTGTCCCTACCCATGGGGTGATAAAGGGGGCGTTTATTTACTTTTTTTTTATTTTGATCACTGTGATACTCTCTCACAGTGATCAAAATAAAAAAAAAGTAAATAAACGCCCCCTTTATCACCCCCATGGGTAGGGACAAATAATAAAATAAAGAAAATATATATATATTTTTTCCTATTAGGGTTAGGGTTATAATTAGGGTTAGAATTAGGCTGAGTTTATATTGCGTTATGGCAGTCCGTTAGACGGACTGCGTTACACCATGGTATAATGCGGTGTAACGCAGTCCGTTAACGCTGCCATTCACCCCCATTTGTGGGCGCATCGCGACGCAAGCCGTAAAGTGGCATGCATTCGCGACGTGCCGTCATTCAGTGACGGAGCCTCGGACGCAGGCTGCAGCATTTGGGCTTCGTTACCACTAGCACAGATGAATCATCTGCTGATTCATCTGCGCTAGCGGGTATAGCATAACGCGATCGCGTTATGCTATACCGTTACCAGCACGTCAACGCTATGTGTTAAACGGGCTGGTAAAACTCAATATGAACCCAGCCTTAGGGTTAGGGTTAGAACTATGGTTAGCCTTAGGGTTAGGGTTAAGGTTAGCATTAGGGATAGAATTAGGGTTAGGGTTAGAATTAGGGTTACAGTTAGAATTTGGGTTAGGGTTGGAATTTGGGTTAGGGTTAGAATTAGGGTTAAGGTTGGAATTAGGGTTAGGGTTGGGATTAGGGTTAGGTTTGTGGTTAGGGTTAGAGTTAGGATAAGTGTTCAGGGTGTTTTGGGGTTAGGGTTGGGATTAGGGTTAGGCTTGTGGTTAGGGTTATGGTTAGAGTTGGAATCAGGGTTAGGTGTGTGTTGGGGTTAGGGTTATAGTTAGGGTTTGGATTAGGGTTAGGGGTGTGTAGGGGTTAGGGTTTGGGTTAGGGGTGTGTTGGGGTTAGGGTTGGTGTTAGAATTGAGGAGTTTCCACTATTTAGGCATATCAGGGGGTCTCCATACTCGACATGGCGCCACCATTGATTCCTGCAAATTTTGCGTTCAAAAAGTCAAACAGTGCTCCCTTTATTCCAAGCCCCGACGTGTGCCCAAACAGTGGTTTACCCCCACATATGAGGTATCAATATACTCAGGAAAAATTGCACAACTTTGGGGGTCTAATTTCTCCTGTTACCCTTGGGAAAAAAAATTGGGGACTAAAAAAATGATTTTTGTGGTAAAAAAATGATTTTTTATTTTCACGGCTCTGCGTTATAAGCTTCTGTGAAGAACTTGGAGATTCAAAGTGCTCACCACACATCTAGAGGAGTTCCTTGGGGGATCTAGTTTCCAAAATAGGGTCACTTGGGGGTTTTCTACTGTTTAGGCACATCATGGGCTCTGCAAACGTAACATGACGCCCGCAGACCATTCCATCAAGTCGGCATTTCTAAACGTCACTACTTCCCTTCCGAGCCCCGATGTGTGCCCATACAATAGTTTTCTCCCACATATGGGATATCAGCGTACTCATGACAAATTGGACAACAACTTTTGGGGTCTAATGTCTCCTGTTACCCTTGGGAAAATAAAAAAATTGGGGACTAAAAGATCATGTTTGTGGAAAAAATATGATTTTTTTATTTTCATGCCCGGGCATTATAAACTTCTATGCGGCCCTTTGGGGTTCAAAGTGCTCACCACACATCTAGATAAGTTCCTTGCAGGGTCTAGTTTCCAAAATGGGGTCACTTGCGGGGAGTTTCTACTGTTTAGGCACATCAGGGGCTCTGCAAACGTAACATGACGCCCGCAGACCATTCCATCAAGTCGGCATTTCAAAACGTCACTACTTCCCTTCCGAGCCCCGACTTGTGCCCATACAGTAGTTTTCTCCCATATTTGGGATATCAGCGTACTTAGGACAAATTGGACAACAACTTTTGGGGTCTAATTTCTCCTGTTAGCCTTGGTAAAATAAAAAAATTGGTGACTAAAAGATTATGTGTGTGGAAAAAATTAGATTTTTTTATTTTCATGCTCGGATGTTATAAACTTCTGTGTAGCCCTTGGGGGTTCAAAGTGCTCACCACACATCTAGATAAGTTCCGTGCAGGGTCTAGTTTCCAAAATGGGGTCACTTGTGGGGAGTTTCTACTGTTTAGGCACATCAGGGGCTCTGCAAACGTAACATGACGCCCACAGACCATTCCATCAAAGTCGGCATTTCAAAACGTCACTACTTCCCTTCCGAGCCCCAAAGTGTGCCCGAACAGTGGTTCCCCCATATATGGGGTACCAGTATACTCAGGACAAACTGTACAACAACTTTTGGGGTCCAATTTCTCCTGTTACCCTTGTGAAAATAAAAAATTGCGGGTTAAAAAAAATCAGTTTTTGAGGAAACAAATGAATTTTTATTTTCACGGCTCTGCATTATAAACTTCTGTGAAGCACGTGGGGGCTTAAGGTGCTCACCACACATCTGGATAAGTTCCTTTGGGGGTCTAGTTTCCAAAATGGGGTCACATGGGGGACATCAGGGGCTTTGCAAATGTAACAAGATGCCCGCAGACCATTCCATCAAGTCGGCATTTCAAAGCGTCACCACATCCCTTCCGAGCCCTGACGTGTGCCCAAAAAGTGGTTCCCCCCCACATATGGGGTACCAGCATACTCAGGACAAACTGGATAACAACTTTCGGGGTCCAATTTCTCCTGTAGCCATTGTGAAAATAAAAAATAGGGGGCTAAACTCATTTTTTGAGAAAAAAAAATGATTTTTTTTATTTTCACAGCTCTGCATTATAGACTTCTGTGAAGCACCTTGGCGTTCAAAGTGTTCACTGTGCATCTAGATAAGTTCCTTACGGGGTATAATTTCCAAAATGGGGTCATTTGTGGGGGAGCTCCAAAGTTTAGGCACACAGGGGCTCTCCAAACACGACATGGTGTCCACTAACGATTGAAGTTAATTTTCCATTAAAAAAGTCAAATGGCGCTCCTTCCTTTCTGAGCCCTGCCGTGCGCTCAAACAGTGGTTCCTCCCACATATGGGGCACCAGCGTACTTAGGAAAAACGGGACAACAACTTTTGGGGTCCAATTTATCCTGTTACCCTTGGGAAAATAAAAAATTGCGGGCTAATAAATGATTTTTGAGAAACACTGCTCTGCGTTTATAAACTTCTGTGAAGCACTTGGGGGTTCAAAATGCTCACTACACATCTAGATAAGCTCCTTGAGGGGTCTAGTTTACAAAATGGGGTCACTTGTGGGGGGTTTCCACTGTTTAGGCACATCAGGGGCTCTGCAAACGCAACATGACGCCCGCAGAACATTCCATCAAGTCTGCATTCCAAAATGGCGCTCCTTCCCTTCTGAGCTCTCCCAAGCGCCAAAACAGTGGTTCCCCCCCCACATATGGGGTATTGGTGTACTCAGGACAAACTGCACAACAACTTTTGTGGTCCAATTTCTCCTGTTACCCTTGTGAAAATAAAAAATTGCGGGTTAAAAAAATCAGTTTTTGAGGAAACAAATGAATTTTTATTTTCACGGCTCTGCATTATAAACTTCTGTGAAGCACGTGGGGGCTTAAGGTGCTCACCACACATCTGGATAAGTTCCTTGGGGGGTCTAGTTTCCAAAATGGGGTCACATGGGGGACATCAGGGGCTCTGCAAATGTAACAAGATGCCCGCAGACCATTCCATCAAGTCGGCATTTCAAAGCGTCACCACATCCCTTCCGAGCCCTGACGTGTGCCCAAAAAGTGGTTCCCCCCCACATATGGGGTACCAGCATACTCAGGACAAACTGGATAACAACTTTCGGGGTCCAATTTCTCCTGTAGCCATTGTGAAAATAAAAAATAGGGGGCTAAACTCATTTTTTGAGAAAAAAAAATGATTTTTTTATTTTCACAGCTCTGCATTATAGACTTCTGTGAAGCACCTGGGCGTTCAAAGTGTTCACTGTGCATCTAGATAAGTTCCTTACGGGTATAATTTCCAAAATGGGGTCATTTGTGGGGGAGCTCCAAAGTTTATGCACACAGGGGCTCTCCAAACACGACATGGTGTCCACTAACGATTGAAGTTAATTTTCCATTAAAAAAGTCAAATGGCGCTCCTTCCCTTCTGAGCCCTGCCGTGCGCTCAAACAGTAGTTCCTCCCACATATGGGGCACCAGCGTACTTAGGAAAAACGGGACAACAACTTTTGGGGTCCAATTTATCCTGTTACCCTTGGGAAAATAAAAAATTGCGGGCTAATAAATGATTTTTGAGAAACACTGCTCTGCGTTTATAAACTTCTGTGAAGCACTTGGGGGTTCAAAATGCTCACTACACATCTAGATAAGCTCCTTGAGGGGTCTAGTTTCCAAAATGGGGTCACTTGTGGGGGGTTTCCACTGTTTAGGCACATCAGGGGCTCTGCAAACGCAACATGACGCCCGCAGAACATTCCATCAAGTCTGCATTCCAAAATGGCGCTCCTTCCCTTCTGAGCTCTCCCAAGCGCCAAAACAGTGGTTCCCCCCCACATATGGGGTATTGGTGTACTCAGGACAAATTGCACAACAACTTTTGTGGTCCAATTTCTCCTGTTACCCTTGTGAAAATAAAAAATAGCGGGCTAAAAAATCATTTTTGAGGAAAAAAATGATTTTTTTTATTTTCACGGCTCTGCGTTATAAACTTCTGTGAAGCACTTGGGGGATCAGAGTGCTCACAACACATCTAGATAAGTTCCATAAGGGGTCTAGTTTCCAAAATGGTGTCACATGTGGGGTTTTTTTCACTGTTTAGGCACACAGGGGCTCTCCAAACCCGTCATGGTGTCCGCTAACGATTGGAGCTAATTTTCCATTCAAAAAGTCAAATGGCACTCCTTCCCTTCTGGGCCCTGCCATGCACCCAAACAGTGGTGTATGACTACATATGAGGTATCTGTGTACTCAGGATAAATTGCCCAACAAATTTTTGGATCCATTTTATCCTGTTGCCCATGTGAAAATGAAAAAACTGAGGCCAAAAGAAAATTTTTGTGAAAAAAAAGTACTTTCTTTTTTTTATGGATCAATTTGTGAAGCACCTGGGGGTTCAAAGTGCTCACTATAAATCTAGATAAGTTCCTTGGGGGGGTCTAGTTTCCAAAATGGGGTCACTTGTGGGGGAGCTCCAATGTTTAGGCACACAGGGACTCTCCAAATGCGACATGGCAACCGCTAAATATTCCAGCACATTTTCCATTCAAAAATGTCAAATGGTGCTCCTTCCCTTCTGAGCCCTGCCGTGCGCACAAACAGTGGTTTATGACCACATATGAGGTATCTTTGTACTCAGGAGAAATTGCTCAACAAATTTTAGGATCCATTTTATCCTATTGCCTATGTAAAAATGAAAAAAAATTGATGCTAAAAGAAAATTTTTGTTGGAAAAATTAAAATGTCCATTTTTTCCTTCCACATTGCTTTAGTTCCTGTGAAGCACCTGAAGGGTTAATAATCTTCTTGAATGTAGTTTTGAGTAGCTTGAGTGGTGCAGTTTTTTATAATGGTGTCACTTTTGGGTATTTTTGGCCATGTAGACCCCTCAAAGTGACTTCAAATGTGAGGTGGTCCCTAAAAAAATGGTTTTGTAAATTTTGTTGTAAAAATGAGAAATTGCTGGTCAAATTTTAACCCTTATAACTTCTTAACAAAAAAAAAATGTTGTTTCCAAAATTGTGCTGATGTAAAGTAGACATGTGGGAAATGTTATTTATTAATTATTTTGTGTCACATAACTCTCTGGTTTAACTGAAAAATTCAAAATTTGAAAATTGTGAAATTTTCAAAATTTTGGCCAAATTACCATTTTTTTCACAAATAAACACAAAAATTATCGACCTAAATTTACCACTACCATGAAGCCCAATATCTCACGAAAAAACATTCTCAGAATCGTTAGGATCCGTTGAAGCGTTCCTGAGTTATTACCTCATAAAGGGACACTGGTCAGAATTGCAAAAAATGGCAAGGTCTTTTAGGTCAAAATAGGCTGGGTCATGAAGGGGTTAAACTGAACAAATGAAAGTCAGACGTTGCTTTTCAACCATGCTTCCACAGAATTTTTTAAAAACATAAAGCTTATGAAATAGGCTTGGACAGAAATGATGGTACCCTTAACTTAATATTTTATTGCACAACCTTTTGAGGCAATCACTGCAATCAAACGATTCCTGTAATAGTCAATGAGACTTCTGCACCTCTCAACAGGTATTTTGGCCCACTTCTCAAGAGCAAACTGCTCCAGTTGGCTCGTGTTTACAGGTTTCCTTTTCCAGACGGCATGTTTCAACTGTTTCCAAAGATGCTCAATAGGATTTAGGTCAGGGCACATTAGAAGGCCATTTCAGAATAGTCCTATGTTTTCCTCTTAGCCATTCTTGGGTGTTTTTAGCTGTGTGTTTTGGGTCATTAGACCCAAGGCCCTTGATCTGCGACTGAGACCAAGCTTTTTGACACTGGGCAGCACATTTCTCTCTAGAATCCCTTGATAGTCTTGAGAGTTCATTGTACCCTGCACAGATTCTAGACACCCTGTTCCAGATGCAACCATGCTGCCTCCGGAACTTAACAGAGCCTCCTCCATGTTTCACAGTAGGGACAGTGTTCTTTTCTTGATATACTTCATTTTTCCGTCTATGAACATAGAGCTGATGTGCCTTGCCAAAAAGTTCCATTTTTGTCTCATCTGTCCATAGGACATTCTCTCAGAAGCTTTGTGGATTGTCAACATGTAGTTTGACAAATTCCAGTCTTGATTTTATTATGATTTTTTTTCAACAATGGTGTCCTCCTTGGTCATCTCCCATGAAGTCCACTTTAGCTCATACAATGATGGATGGTGCTAGCTGACACTGATGCTCCTTGAGCTTGAAGTTCACCTTTAATCTGTTTAGAAGTTTTTCTGGGCTCTTTTGTTACCATTTGTATTATCCGTCTCTTTGATTTATCATCAATTTTCCTCTTGTGGCCACGTCCAGGGAGGTTTGCTACAGTCCCATGGAGCTTACATTTCTGAATATGTACAACTGTAGTCACAGGAACATCAGGCTGCTTGGAGATGGTCTTATAACTTTTACCTTTAACATGTTTGTCTATAATTTTCTTTCTAATATCCTGAGACAACTCTTTCCTTTGCTTCCTCTGGTCCATGTTGAGTGTGATACACACCATGTCACCAAAAGGCACAGTGAGTATCTGTGGCCCTCTATAGAGGCCCACTCACTGATTCCAAGATTGTAGACACCTGTGATGCTAATTAGTGGACACACCTTGATTTAACACGTCCCTTTGGTCAGATTATTTTCAGGGGTACCATCATTTCTGTCCAGGCCTATTTCATGAGTTTTATTTTTTTTTAATTCTGTGTACGCATGGTTGAAAAGCAATGTCTGACTTTCATTTGTTCATTTTCATAGATGTTTTATTTATTATTACTTTTGTCATATTCAAGGTATTCTTGTGACCATTGTGGGGTTTTCTGTCATTAAACGAGGGGTACCAACAATTTTGACTACGTGTTGTAGTATGGCGACTGGTCATGTGATTGATGGGCGGTATGTATCGCAGAGTGGGTCGCCCTATGATGGAAGCCTAGGCGTGTTTTGCTTAGCAGATCTACTGCTGAGGATTTTTAGATATACATTGGGAGGCTTCCAGGTGACTTGGAGAGATGGGTGGGTCCAGTCACCTACAAACCCACCCAAGGGGTGTGTGTCTGAATATCCAAGATGAAGCCTATTTGTGGTTTTGTAGAGGTTATGCAATCAAGGTGTGTTTAGCACATGGGAGTGAGTGTTTGGGAGTCTGCCAGTTTGTCCCGAAAGGGGGCGTTGACCCAAACAGGGGTGTTGGCCCAAAAAGGGGTGGAGTCCCAAAAGGTGGTGGTGGCCCAAAAAAGGGTGGAGTCCCGAAATGGGGTGGTGACCCAAATGGGGGTGGTGGCCCAAAAAGTGGCGGAGCTTCCAAAAGGGGCGGCACCGGTTACCTCAGTTGACATGTCTGAGGAAGGAAGGAAGTCTCTAAGCTCAGAGGTCACCTGTCAGCATTTCAGACTATGAACAAGGCCCTATTGAAAAATACGGAGGTGCTCTGAGAGGCCCAAGAGACGCATCAGCAGGAGCTTCTCCAGAGGATGAGCGTTGCTGCTTGACAGAGGAGCTAGATAAAGTTCTCCAAGAGCTCAAGATAGAGAAGGAGGCTAATGCCCAGCTCCAGAAATACACAGATAACCAGGAAATCGAACTCTCGTGCTTTCCTGATCTGATTGCAATGAAGGAGAGTGAGCTGGAGAGGCTGACCAAAGTAGGGGCCTCCATGGAGGAAGAAATCCAGCAGGGGAAGTGCCACACAGATGGCCTTAGAAGGGACATTGATGTCTTGGAAAACTGCACTTATTCTCAGGACGAGGAGGTCCAACAGTCTGTCCAAGAAGGTGAGACTTCGGTTTTCATGTGCGTAATAGAGATACCCGTAGACATGCGAGAAGCGTGTGCCAGTGAGGATGTGCATGAGGCCTTTAGAAAGGCGGTAGAAGCATGTAGTGTGAACTGGGCACCAGAGACGAAACAGTTGGTTATACTGTCGACTAGGGAAGTCACAGAGAAGCAGGTGGCTGTCCTGTGGGATATGCATCTACAATGCCTCCGCACGAAGCCGATGATCCTGTTGAGGAATAAGGAAGCTGCTCGACGTCTGGAGCAAGCAAGAAAGGCTCAAAGTCGGCTTGGATTTGGTGGAAGACATAGTCCAAGTGCCCAGAGGTCTGGTGAGGAAAGTCATCGGAAGACTTGGGAAAGTGATGCAGGAGATTGTGAATAGGTCCGGTGTGATGAGAGTGAGGATTCCGGCTGATGATGAAGCCCAGGTTGTGGGTGAAGATGGTATGGTTCCATTCCTCGTTGTCGGATCTATGGAGAGCCTTGGGAATATCCGGATGCTCCTGGAGTATCGCGTGTCGTACCTGAAAGAAGTAGAGCAGCTAAGACTTGAGAAGGAGCAGATCAATAGCGAGCTGCTGGAAATGGGAAGAAGACGGCCGCCACCTTCAACTCATGGTATAGAGAGGCGAAGAGGTTCACTTAAAACTGGAAGTCCTCAAGCTGGAGCTAATAGAGGACATAGGGACAGATGGAAGGACTGCTCTCTGGGCAATAAAATCCATGGGAGAAATGGCCACCAGAGATATAACAAAGGTTGTCTGATCGAAGAGGTAGAAGCAGTGATGCCTCAGTTAGCTCAGAGCTGAGTGACCTAAGCGGGAGTCCCTGTAGTGGACGAAATGACAAAGAGTCAGACCAGACAGGACGTATGGGTGCAAGGGAATTGCGACACCGTACTGACTGCTGGGGATGCGGGTGGTCTGACAAGGGGGCATCCCTATCAAAGGACGTGACGGAGTCGGATGACGGACGCCTTCAAAACGGTAGCAGGGGCCGACTTTGACAGACTGTTTAACTGTCAGTGATGACCGAGAAGAGTATGTGGTCAGGTAATAGAAAGTGCCAAGCCCCACGGCTCTAGGCAAAGGGGGGAAACATGTGGCATGACGACTGGTCATGTGATTGATGGGCGGTATGTATTGCAGAGGTGGGTGGCCCTGTGATGGATGCCTGAGTGTGTTTTGCTCAGCAGATCTACTGCTGAGGGTTTTTAGCTATACATTGGGAGGCTTCCAGGTGACTTGGAGAGATGGGTGGGTCCAGTCACCTACAAACCCACCCAAGGGGTGTGTGTCTGAATACCCAAAATGAAGCCTATTTGTGGTTTTGTAGAGGTTATGTAATCAAGGTGTGTTTAGCACATGTGAGTGAGTGTTTGGGAGTCTGCCAGTGTGGACAGACTTCCATTGTCCAGGTTGGACACTACAGAGAGGTCTGTGTTGAGAAAAGATAAGAAGCTTCCCTGTGTCTGTGGCTCCAGATAGAGCCCGAGTGCTATGGACATTATTACTGTGTCTGTATGATGTAAAGACTGTTTACCATTTTGTTGCTGAAATAAACGTTTATGAAGCCAATAAACCACATGGACGTTGAAGAGAATGCGTGTCCTGTCTCCTCCTACTCAGCTGAGTGAGTACAATCCTTACAGTGCGTAGATACTTAACAGAGACCTGAAATTGCTAAATAACCAAAACAACATTTTATTGCCTGTCCCTCTAATCCCCAGTTTCCTGCACATCCCCCCTTAAAATTTCAGTGACACATTACTGCATGCATTCCCCTGTGCAGTTGGAGGTCACTATGATGTGACACTGACCATGGTTTACTCTCCTGGTTGAGAAATTGGAATAAAAAAACAGTCTGTCCTCGAAGAGCTGCTCAATCCATGTCCTCCTTGTCAGGCTCAAGGTTCTTTGCTCGTATCACTGTATATGCAGCAGATTGTGCTGTAATCATCCTTGTGTGCATGAACCCCATAGGCGATAGCCATCGCTTGTTGTTCATTCAATATTCTGTGCCTAAAAGTGAAAAAACATCTTTACTATATGCATAATTTACTTACTTTAATAAGAAAAATGAAAAATAGTAAAAAACAGTTGGACAAAGAAGGCAAAAGATGAGCAGCTCGGTTGTGTATGGCATAGACTATGATTATGTGACTCTTTAAAGGGGTATTCTGAAGTTTGGAAATTATCCCCTTTCCATAGGGTAGGTGTAGGGGATGACTTCCCAATCACTGGGGGTCCATCCACTTGGAACCCCAATGATCCTGAGAACTTGAGCTCATGTAAATGGTAGTGGTGGTTAATTGAGCACACTGCTGCCCATTCATTATTATGGCAGTGCTAAAGATCAGCAGAACACAGTGCCTGGCTATCTCCAGCGGTCCCATTAAGAATGAATGGAGTGGCAGATCCCATGATCAACCACCGCACCACTTACACAGGACTCTTTGAGCTCCGGTATAGGGATCGTTGGGGTGCCCATCAGTCAGTGATGCTAAGTCAAAGATGCTATAGGATTTTTACAGGATGAAAATTATAAAATGGTAAGAAAGGATGTTGAGAAGGCCGAACTTTTAAATTCCTATTTTGCATCTGTTTTCTCTCAGAAAGGAAATGTAACATCAACTGATCTTCACTGTCCTATTAAGGGAATAGAAGAATCCAGGATATCTATAAATAGAAAAATAGTGAGGAAACACTTAGCTAACATAAATGAATTCAAGTCTCCAGGTCCAGATGAATTACACCCCAAAGTACTGAAGGAGATAGCAGAAGAAATTTTTGAACCACTTGCCATAATCTTTGAAAATTCTTGGAGAACAGGAGAAGTCCCAGAATACTGGAGAAGAGCAAATGTTGTTCCAATCTTCAAAAAGGGGAAGAAGGTGGACCCAGGGAACTACAGGCCGGTGAGTCTGACTTCTATACCAGGAAAGATCTTTGAACAAATTATTAAACAACATGTATGTAAGTACCTGGACAAGAATGAAGTGCTTAACGAGAGTCAGCATGGTTTTGTAATTAATAAGTCATGTCAGACTAATTTAATTTCCTTCTATGACAGAATCACTGGCTGGGTGGATCAGGGAAATGCTGTAGATATAGTATATCTTGACTTCAGCAAAGCATTTGACAAAGTATCTCACACAATCCCACAATCCTTATTGAAAAAATGACTAAGTATGGAATGGACAAAGCAACTGTTAGGTGGATTCATAACTGGCTTAGTGATCGGACCCAAAGAGTGGTCGTAAATGGCTGCACATCCAGTTGGAAGAATGTCTCAAGTGGGGTACCACAAGGCTCTGTTTTGGGCCCTGTATTGTTCAACATCTTTATCAATGATTTAGATGAAGGAATTGAGGGTAAACTGATTAAATTTGCTGATGACACAAAGCTAGGAGGGGTAGCTAATACTAGAGAAGAGAGAGAGAGGATTCAAAAAGATATAAATAAACTGGAGCAGTGTGCAGCAACTAACAGAATGGATTTTAACAGGGAAAAATGCAAAGTACTACATCTGGGCAATAAAAATGAGAAAAGCATATACAAAATTGGAGGAATAGGGCTAAGTAACAGCACATGTGAAAAAGACTTGGGTATACTAATAGATCACAGACTGAACATGAGTCAACAGTGTGATGCAGCAGCAAAAAAAGGCAAATACAATTATGGGATGTATTAACAGAAGCATACAGTCTAGATCACGTGAGGTCATTATTGCCCTCTACTCCTCTTTGGTCAGACCTCATCTGGAACACTGTGTCCAGTTTTGGGCACCACATTTTAAAAAAGACATCAACAAACTGGAGCAAGTTCAGAGAAGAGCGACCAGAATGGTGTCCGGTCTGCAAACCATGTCCTATGAGGAACGGTTACAGGATTTGGGAATGTTTAGCTTGCAAAAAAGAAGACTGAGAGGAGACTTAATAGCTGTCTACAAATATCTCAAGGGCTGTCACATTGTAGAAGGATTATCTTTATTCTCATTTGTACAAGGAAAGACTAGAAGCAATGGGATGAAACTGAATGGGAGGAGACACAAAATAGATATTAGAAAAAACTTTTTGACAGTTAGAGTGATCAATGAGTGGAACAGGCTGCCACAAGAGGTGGTGAGTTCTTCTTCAATGGAAGTCTTCAAACAGAGGCTGGACAGACTTCTGTCTGGGATGATTTAGTGAATCCTGCTTTGAGCAGGGGATTGGACCAGATGACCCAGGAGGTCCCTTCCAACTCTACCATTCTATGATTCTATGATCTGTGCCATCCGTGTGCTGCTATACGTGTGCCGTCCGTCTTTAACATGGAAAGTATTTGAGAAGCTTTTGTAATTTTATTTCAATTATCCATACCGGAAAAACACGGATGGCACATGGACGGCACACTGATTAAAAACACTGGTGACACCGATATCAGTGTAACATGTACGTGTTTTATATGGACATGGAGGCCCCACTTTGAATTTTGCCTAGGGCCCCAATTTGTCTATAACCGGCCCTGCTGTTAGGCAGTAAAAGCCTTGTTGACATGTTAGGGATTAATAGGCCCAGTATTCATGATATAACCTGATACGGCATTACTGATCCGATATAACACATAAATCATTTATATCTATGTATTTGTGATAAGATATTAACCATTGTATGAAAAATCTGTCAGATTCACATTTATAGAAAGTCTATGTTATTGTAAAGCTGTGGGGATCAAAATTTTTCTTTACATGTCTAACAGATAAATACTGCTACATGTTTGTGCAGATTTTTTTCAGACATATACTCTATTTTTCACCATGTACAGGGGTTTAATAGGTGCATTTTATTCATTTTCTAAATAAATATATGTTTTTAAAGGGTTTAATGTACACCAGTTGCTAATCCACTCTTTCATCTGAATCATTTTTGTATGCTTCAGAAGGTGGGGGAAACCCTGATTGAACCAGGGCCTGCAATCCTCGTTGCTGGTAGCAAGTGTTGCGTATCATGGTTAGACTGGGTCCACAACCAAGCCTTGTCTTGTGTGACAATGGCCATAACATGGTGGCAGCTCTGAAGCTTGGCAACCTCACACACATACCAGATCTTCCTGAGCTACTTGTGAAGCACGCCGCGTCCATGTCCATTTCTGCAAGTCAGCTACAGCTACCGCTGCCCTTGCAGTGCTGCAGCAGCGTTTGAAAATTACAGCTCATCGGCTGGTGTGCGATGTCACCGCGCGTTGGAACTTAACGTTACATATGTTTGTAAGGCTTTGTTAGTAGCAGAGGGCAGTAGTTGAATACTAGCTACACCATGCCCGTCGGTGATGCCCCTGGGTGTTGCTACACAGCCCAGCCTCATCTCATCTTCTCATTGGGTGATAATCAGGAGGAGGAGGAACAGGAGTTGGTTGCTTGAGCTACAGACGGTACTACCCACACCACCTTCATCCGGTCTGTTCAGCGTAGATGGTCTGGAGATGAGGAGGAGAGGGAGGACGAGGAGGAAGATTCCATGGACAGTCGTCTTCTTGGTTGGGACAGGGAAGTCTTGGCAGTTGGCAGTCTGACACACATGGCTGAGTTCATGTTCCGCTGCCTTCCCCGTGACCCTTGCATTATATACATTGTGGTCCCTTATTACTGGTTGGTCAACCTTCTAGACCCACACTACAAGGAGAATTTTACATATCTCCTTCCAGTGGAGGAGAGGTCTAATAAAATGTTGCAGTACCAAAAGGCCCTGGTTGAAGAATTTTAAAAAAATTCCTTCTGACAATGCTGGCAGCAAAGGTCACAGTTCCTTGAATAACCGGAGACAAGACATGGAGATGATTGAGACAAACACCAGATGCATCAGAGGCAGGGGAGCACTCTCAAAGATCTGTTACAGTATTCTGACAAAGAGGGAAAAAGTTTTGGTGGATGCTGAAGGAGTAACTTGCCGATAGTGATGAGCGAATTTGTTCGAAAAACGATCGCCAAACATAAAATCGGCAAGCATATGGCACATTCGGATTCGAGATCAGAAACCCGAGCAAAATGTTATCAAATCAGAAACATTCAGTAAAAAGTGCTGGAAAATATTTGCGTTGCCACTATTTTCAGCACATTGGCTACAATAATGGTGGCATAAGGTGAGCATGGGGCACGTGTTTGATGAGGGTAGAGGGTTTGCAGAGCTCAGAGGCGCGGCGTGCTTGTAAACTGTATTTTTTTTCCCTAACTTTATGTATGCACGTTGAGGCTAGCCAATCAGGGCGCAGGAAACATCCACGATGTCCTGACACAACGGCTTGTGTCATTAGCTGTTGAAATCACATGCCCCTCTTCATACACATGTGGTCAAAATTGTTGGAACCCCTCGTTTAATGACAGAAAAACCACAATTGAAACAGAAATAACTTGAATCTGACAAAATTAATAATAAATAAAACATCTATGAAAATGAACAGATGAAAGTCAGACATTTCTTTTCAACCATGCATCCACAGATTTTTAAAAAACTAAAACTCATGAAATAGGCCGGGACAGAAATGATGGTACCCCTGAAAATAATGTGACAAAAGGGACATGTTAAGTCACCGTGTGTCCACTAATTAGCATCACAGGTGTCTACAATCTTGGAATCAGTGAGTGGCCTCTATAGAGGGCTACAGATACTCACTGTGATGTTTGGTGACATGGTGTGTATCACACTCAACATGGACCAGAGGAAGCGAAGGAAAGAGTTGTCTCAGGAGATTAGAAAGAAAATTACAGAGAAACATGTTAAAGGTAAAAGTTATAAGACCATCTCCAAGCAGCTTGATGTTCCTGTAAATACAGTTGCACATATTATTCAGAAATTTAAGCTCCATGGGACTGTAGCCAACCTCCCTGGACATGGCTGCAGAAGGAACATTGATGACAAATCAAAGAGACGGATAACACGAATGGTAACAAAAGAGCCCAGAAAAACTTCAAAACAGATAAAAGGTGAACTTCAAGCTCAAGGAACATCAGTGTCAGATCGCACCATCCGTCGTTGCATGAGCCAAAGTGGACTTCATGGGAGACGACCAAGGAGGACACCATTGTTGAAAAAAATCATAAAAAAGCCAGACTGGAATTTGCGAACTACATGTTGACAAGCCACAAAGCTTCTGGGAGAATGTCCTATGGACAGATGAGACAAAAATGGAACTTTTTGGCAAGGCACATCAGCTCTATGTTCACAGATGGGAAAATGAAGCATATCAAGAAAAGAACACTGTCCCTACTGTGAAACATTGAGGAGGCTCTGTTATGTTCTGGGGCTGCTTTGCTGCATCTGAAACAGGGTGTCTAGAATCTCTGTAGGGTACAATTAAATCTACAGACTATCAAAGCATGGGCGTACCCAGGATCAAAACTAGGGGGGGCAAGCCAATGTCACATCTTATACAGGTTACATCATATACACTGTACATTATGCTGCATATTAGGTATGGAGCATTAGAACTGTTGTATATTGTATAATACAGCAGTATATGCGGCACTACGCTGTATATACCATATATTATAAATGGCACACTCACCTCTATACAAACAATAAGAGGCATTATAACTAGAGTTGAGCGATACTTTCCGATATCCTAAAGTATCGGAATCGGAATGGTATCGCCGATATCACTAAAATATCGGCGATACCCGATACCGATACGGAAGTCCCATGTAAGTCTATGGGAACAAAATATCGCAACTAAAAAAACCCCATTCTTTCCTTGTAAACACTAAATATACACACATAGAATACATATATATATATACATGTCATTGTGACATATATATATACATATATGTATAGTTTATACACTTCTACATAGTAAAATATCCTCTCTGATTCAATTGCCGGGTATAGCCGGCTTCAGTGAAAAGACAGAAGCACCCGACATGAAATGACACTTGGTGTACATAGGGTTAACCATGTTTTTTCATGTCGTTTGCTATCTGATTTGCACAAACAATTAAATCAGTCTATGTGTGCAAAATTTCACACCTGTAGGGGTTAATTAAAGGTGTAAATTCGTTGTAAAAAAAACGGACTTTTTTGCTACGAATTTACACCTTTAATTAACCCCTACAGGTGTGAAATTTTGCACACATAGACTGATTTAATTGTTTGTGCAAATTAGATAGCAAAGGACATGAAAAGACATGGTTAACCCTATGTACACCAAGTGTCATTTCATGTCGGGTTCTGCATTTTCACAAAAGCCGGCAATTGAATTAGCGGCTATTATACTATGTAGAAGTGTATGAACTACAAATATAAATATATATATATATGTGTCACAAATTCAATGACATGTATATATATATATATGAGGTGTAAAATTGCTGAAAAAAAATGCGTGGGCTCCCGCCCTATTTTCGCAACCAGACAGACAAAGCCAGTGAGTGGGGGCAGATAATAATAGCCCAGAGAGGGACCATTATTTTTGCCCCCCCCCGGCTACTAACATCTGCCCCCAGACACCCCAGGAAAGACAAATCTATAATTAGATTCGCCCTTTCTGGCACTTTGCCCGTCTATTCCCATTGCCCTGTAGCGGTGGCGAATGGGTTAATATGGGGTTAAAGCCACCTTGCTATTGAAAGGTGACCTTAAGCCAGGTTAATAATTGAGAGCTGTCAATTAGACAACTATCAATTATTAATCCTATTGCATGAAATAAAAATAAAACACACACACTTTAATTAAAAATCATTTTAATGAAATAAAGACACATGTTTTTGACCATCTTTTATTTTACTGCAAAAACCATTTCCTATAATAAAAATAAAATAAAAAAGCAAAATTATTCTTACCTATCCCATGCACAGTCAGGTCCCACGGTGTAATCCTTCAGAAAGGGTTAATGTTTACTGCAGGGACCGCAGCTAATGCTGCAGCCTCACAGTAAACCCCAAATGAATGAGTTCCTCTCCTGCCTGACAGGAGAGTAAAGGCTGGGTGTCACATAACGATACACCAGCGATCCCGACAACGATATGCACTTGTCAGGATCGCTGGTGTATCGCTACATGATCGCTGCTGAGCTGCCAAACAGGCAGCTCAGGCAGCGATCTGGGACAGCGACACTGCGGGTAACATCGCTTAAGGGCCCGTCTCACATAGCGATATCGCTACCGAGATCGCTGCTGAGTCACAAGTTTTGTGACGCAGCAGCGAGCTCACCAGCGATATCGCTGTGTGTGACATTCAGCGACGATCAGCCCCCCTGCCGGGTATCGCTGATCGTCGCAGAAATGTCAGGACCTTTTTTTGATCGCTGGTTTCCCTCTGACAGGCACGCATCGCTGCGTGTGACAGGCGGGAGACCAGCGATCCGCTGGTAACCAAGGTACACAGCGGGTTTCCAGGCACCGCGCAGCGCTTGGAAACCCGCTGTGTACCTTGGATACCAGCTCCCTGCATCAGGGCGCTGGTATCCAAGGTACACAGCGGGTTTCTAGGCACAGCCCCGCGCCTGGAAACCCGCTGTGTACCTTGGTTACCAGCGGATCGCTGGTCTCCCGCCTGTCACACGCAGCGATGCGTGCCTGTCAGCGGGAAACCAGCGATCAAAAAAAGGTCCTGACATTTCAGCGACGATCAGCGATACCCGGCAGGGGGGCTGATCGTCGCTGAATGTCACACACAGCGATATCGCTGTTGAGCTCGCTGCTGCGTCACAAAACTAGTGACTCAGCAGCGATCTCGGTAGCGATATCGCTATGTGAGACGGGCCCTTAAGTGGAAAGCTTAATTGATTGCTTTCCACTTTCACTTCAGGTCAGCCAGGGACACAATCAGTGACGTCAGAGGGAACTGATTAACAAAAATAGGGGTTCCCTTCGAAAAAAAAAATGGCGTGGGGTCCCCCCTATTTTTGTTAACCAGCCAGACGAAGCAGACCGCTGAGGCCTGGATTTTCAGGCTGTTAAGGAGCCAAGATCCATGGACCTTGCCAGCCTGATAATACTAGGCCACAGCAGTCTGCATATCTTGGCTGATTAACAAAAATAGGGGATCCCCTCGAAAAAAATTGGCGTGGGGTCCCCCCTATTTTTGTTAACCAGCCAGATGAAGCAGACCGCTGAGGCCTGGATTTTCAGGCTGTTAAGGAGCCAAGATCCATGGACCTTGCCAGCCTGATAATACCAGGCCACAGCAGTCTGCATATCTTGGCTGATTAACAAAAATAGGGGATCCCCTCGAAAAAAATTGGCGTGGGGTCCCCCCTATTTTTGTTAACCAGCCAGATGAAGCAGACCGCTGAGGCCTGGTTTTTCAGGCTGGTAAGGATCCAATATCCATGGACCTTGCCAGCCTGATAATACCAGGCCTCAGCAGTCTGCTTAGCTTGGCTGGTTAACAAAAATAGGGGATCCCCTCGAAAAAAAAACGGCGTGGAGATCCCCCCTATTTTTGTTAACCAGCCAAGTAAAATGCAGACTGCTGCGGCCTGGTATTAAAAGACTGTCAAGGCCCATGGATTTTGGCCCTCAACAGCCTGATAATACCAGGCTACAGCAGCCCCACATTTGGCGCATCAAAAGATGTGCCAATTGTGGCACTTTACCCGGCTCTTCCCACTTGCCCTGTAGCGGTGGCAAGCGGGGTAATAAGGGGTTAATGTCACCGTTGATTGCACGGTGACAATAAGCCCGGTTAATAATGGAGAGGTGTCAATAAGACACCGATCCATTATTAATCCCAAAGTTATTAAATGCATAAAAAAAGACAAAGCAAGATAAAAGTATTTTAATGAAATAAAAGAGACAACACAGTTTTCATTTCTTTTATTACTCTCTCATTCCTGCGACGCCATCGATCTCCTGTAAAAAAAGGAAAAAAACAAACCAACAGTATACCACCTGTCCGACGCAGTCCATAACGACAGTCCCACGACGATCCAACTCTGCTACATCGCAATGACAGGCAGAGCCTGTCATCGTGACGCAGCACAGCTGATTACCTGCTTCCCCGGCGGTGACGTCATCGGACTGACTGCTTTACGGCCGGGATTACCCAGCAGTCACTGCAGTTATCGCGAGAAACTGCATGTGACCGCCGGGGAAAGAAGATTGCGGCCATCAAGCAGTCCAGGACGTGACCGCCGGAGATCTTCTGCCAGGTAAGTGCCGCTGACTCCTGACAGACCCGACCGACGGACACTGACAGTGACAGTGACAATCCCGATTCCGGTATCCGATAAGACGAAAATATCGGAACTCGGAATCGGAATTCCGATACAGCCAATATCGGCCGATACCCGATATTTGCAGTATCGGAATGCTCAACCCTAATAAGGAACAAGTAAAGTTAAAATCAACAAACTTACTGGTATTTCAATGGGAATTACGGGCCTGCTTTTGGCTAATGAGATGGTCAATGTTCGGTTCCATATTTGTCACTGCTAGTCATAACAAGTGAAGCAATTTTTCTCTTTCTTGATATCATTATTTCCTAGGGATTCCAAATTGCTATTAGTAAAATACCAATATATATACAGCGCTACAAAAACAATATACCAGCAATAAAACTGCCCACACAGAGACATACAGCCTGCACTGCCCATCACTGCAGCCTTGCCAATCCATATAATTTCATCCTCATCAGTGCACATATTGGCGCAACTCCGCTTTTAGCTCAGGCTCAGACTGGTGTGGTGCGAGAGTCCCTAATAGGCAGATAAATGTCCCCAATAGGCAGCATTGGTCCCCAATAGGTAGGTAAATGTCCCAATAGGCAGCATAGGTCCCCAATAGGCAGCATAGGTCCTCAATAGGCAGCATAGTTCCTCAATTGGCAGCATAGTCCCCCAATAGGCAGTATAATCCCCAATAGGCAATATAATCCCCCAATAGGCAGCATAATCCCCCCAAAAGGCAGGATAGTAGTCCCCAATAAGCAGCATAATCCCCCATAGGCAGCATAATCCCCCATAGGCAGCATAGTAGTCCCCAATAGGCAGCATATGTCCTCAATAGACAGCATAGGTCCCTAATAGGCAGGTAAATGTCCCCAATAGGCAGCATTGGTCCCCAATAGGCAGGTAAATGTCCCAATAGGCAGCATAGTCCCCAATAGGCAGCATAGTCCCCAATAGGCAGCATAGTAGTCCCCAGTAGGCAGCATAGTAGTCCCCCATAGCCAGCATAATCCCCCATAGGCAGCATAATCCCCCATATGCAGCATAATCCCCAATAGGCAGCATAATCCCCCATAGGCAGCATGATCCCCCATAGGCAGCATAATCCCCCATAGGCAGCATAATCCCCCAATAGGCAGCATAATCCCTCATAGGCAGCATAATCCCTCATAGGCAGCATAATCCCCCATAGGCAGCATAGTAATCCCCAATAGGCAGAATAATCCCCAATAGGCAGCATAATCCCTCAATAAGCAGCATAATCCCCCAATAGGCAGCATAATCCCCAATAGGCAGCATAATCCCTCATAGGCAGCATAGTCCCCAATAGGCAGCATAATTCCCCAATAGGCAGCATAATCCCCCAATAGGCAGCATAATCCGCCATAGGCGGCATAATAATCCCCAATAGGCAGAATAATCCCCCAATAGGTAGCATAATCCCCCAATAGGCAGCATAATCCCCCAATAGGCAGCATAATCCCTCATAGGCAGCATAGTCCCAAATAGGCAGCATAGTCCCCCATAGGCAGCATAGTAGTCCCCAATAGGCAGCATAATGCCCCATAGGCAGCATAGTAGTCCCCAATAGGCAGCATAATCCCCCCATAGGCAGCATAATCCCCCATAGGCAGCATAGTAGTCCCCAATAGGCAGCATAATCCCCCATAGGCAGCATAGTAGTCCCCAATAGGCAGCATAGTAGTCCCCCATAGGCAGCATAATCCCCCATAAGCAGCATAGTCCCCAATAGGCAGCATAATCCCCCATAGGCAGCATAGTAGTCCCCAATAGGCAGCATAATCCCCATAAGCAGCATAGTCCCCAATAGGCAGCATAATCCCCCATAGGCAGCATAGTAGTCCCCAATAGGCAGCATAGTCCCCCATAGGAAGCATAATCCCCCATAAGCAGCATAGTCCCAATAGGCAGCATAATCCCCCATAGGCAGCATAATCCCCCATAGGCAGCATAGTCCCCAATAGGCAGCATAATCCCCATAGGCAGCATAGTAGTCCCTAATAGGCAGCATAATCCCCCATAGGCAGCATAGTCCCCCATAGGCAGCATAATCCCCCATAGGCAGCATAGTAGTCCCCCATAGGCAACATAATCCCCCATAGGCAGCATAGTCCCCAATAGACAGCATAATCCCCCATAGGCAGCATAGTATTCCCCCATAGGCAGCATAATCCCCATAGGCAGCATAGTCCCCAATAGGCAGCATAATCCCCCCATAGGCAGCATAATCCCCCATACGTAGCATAGTAGTCCCCAATAGGGAGCATAAGGCCCCATAGGCAGAATAATCCCCCATAAGCAGCATAGTCCTCCATAGGCTGCATAATCCCCCATAAGCAGCATAGTCCCCCATAGGCAGATTGATCTCCAGCCATGTCCTCATCAACACCCACACCTGTGTTAATGGAGCAATCACTGAAAAAGGTTAGCTGGTCCTTTTAAGGCAGGGCTGCAATGATGTTGAAATGTGTTTTGGGGGATAAAGTTCATTTTCTAGCCAAATATTGACTTTGCAAGTAATTACTGTTAAGTTGATCACTCTTTATAACATTCTGGAGTATATGCAAATTGCCATTAGAAAAAGTGAAGAAGTAGACTTTGTAAAAATTAATATTTGTGTCATTCTCAAAACTTTTGGCCATAACTATTGTGAGGCAGTGACCGGGATCGTTTACGAGGGACATTATATTTCCCCAGAATGTGTACAGAGACCTATTAAAGCCATTGGAGTGCATTGCAGTCACACACACAGCTGCGGCTGCAATGCAGGAATGAAGGTGAGCAATGACCTAGTCAGACTACCTGGCTAAGGCAGATTAAGTAAAATCCGGCAGGGCCTTCATTTCTTGGAGGAGATCACAGGAGGCAGTGGGGCGGCCTCCTCCCTCCAACCTGGGTTTTCCAATGGCTTTTGCCACAGGTCTTTAAAACTCCTGCACTAAGGTTTAGTGGTGTTCTATGTGGGGACCCTGCGAGGAGCATAGCAGGAAAGCTCCACAGGATTGTGTGTAGCTGAACCCACGCCTGGGACGGCTCTGCACCTGTCAGGCTCTGTTCGGCCCGGCGCGGCCGTTGTTCCCGGCAACCAGTGTTTATGAACTGATGTTACCCCGGCTGCGTACCGGAGGACTTTTCCTGTTTTACCCGTGAGTTGCTGAATAAAAGCTGTTTACTTTGGACTTGCTTGGGTCACTGCCTCAGTTACTGCATGGTGTGAACACCGCCGCCTTACAATTGGTTGGAGAATGCGGGCATTGTGACTGAGGTATACCCCCACCGGCAGCTTCATGACCACAATCCGGCCGGCTACTTTTCAGCCTCACCCCGTGGACAAAATGGAAGAGCTGTTTAAGCAGCTAGTAATTATACAACAGCAGCAGATGCAGTCGCAGCGACAACAGCAGGAGCAGTACCTGAGTCTCCAGCGGCAACAGCAGGAGCGGGAGCAACAGCACAATGAGCAACAGCAGCTATTGTACCAGCAGCAACAAAGAACAAACGAACTGCTGCTACAACAGATCTCTGCCCTGCGGGAGACTCTGACGGCATCAGCCCCTGAACGACGCGAGGCCCGAGACAGGGTTCGCTCAGCGTTGAGGAAGATGGGAACGGTGGACGACGTGGAAGCTTTCCTGACAGTTTATGAGCACACAGCGGAGCGGGAAAACCTACCAGCCGGCCAGTGGGCAGAAGTAGTGGCTCCGTTTCTGGTCAGCGATGCACAAAAGGCCTACTTTGATCTCAGTAGGGAGGACGCCCAGGACTACCAGAGGCTCAAAGGTGAGATCCTTGCCCGACTAGGGGTTAATATGTACGTAAGGGCTCAGCGTGTATTTTCATGGGCCTATGTGGAGACACGACCCGCTCGGTCTCAGGCTTATGACCTCCTGCAGCTGGTAAAGAAGTGGCTCCAGCCAGAGACTTTGTCTCCAGCCCAGATGGTGGAGAGGGTGGTGACTGAACGGCTGGTAAGGACTCTGCCAGCTGCTATACAACGTTGGGTGGGACAAGGCGACCCCGGCACACTCGACCAGGTAGTCAATTTGATCGAGCGCTACTCGGCCACTCAAGACTTTATTCGAGACTCCGCCCCCTCTCGGCTGTCACGCCGATCCCTGCCAACCCAGGAATCGGGAAAGGGGTCGCGTCCCTCTGCTGGGGACAGTCAGCACCGTACCCGTGCTGAAGGGGAACCCCGGAGTGAGAGTGGCAGGAGACCGGTTCCCTCCCAAACTATCATAAGACCTAACAGTACCTCCACCCTTAGGTGCTGGCGGTGTCAGGGACCGGGACATGTGATGGCTAATTGTCCCCTGACTATGGAACCCATGGACTGCGGATATAGCCGTCGGGTCTCAATGTATGCCCAGACCGTCTGCACAGCAACCCTCGACCCCCAGGACAGTGAACTCCAACTATGCCAGATACTGGTTAATGGGTACCCTACGGAGGCTCTCCTGGACTCAGGGAGCCTCGTGACTCTGGTACATGGGTCACTGGTGGCAGGAGACAACCCCAGCGGACGGCAGGTCGGGGTTGTATGTATCCATGGGGACCTCCGAGAGTATCCAACTACGGAGGTAGTTTTGTCCACGCCATGTGGAGACATAAAACATGTGGTGGGAGTGGTAAAAAATCTTCCCTATGGGTCTGTGTTAGGAAGAGACTTGCCCCTGTTCTGGACTCTGTGGAAAAACAAAATCCATTCTCCCCTGGTAAAATGTATTACAGATGCTGTACCCGACGAACCTGCCGTAGGGGTGTCCCATATAGGGATAGAGTGTGACCCCGATAGGTTTCCCTTAGAGGTGCTGGCAGGAGAGGTGGAGGAGACCGCATCGATTCCCGAGCTGGAAGTGTCCAGGGCCACGTTTGGGACAGCTCAGCTACAAGATCCCACCCTGACTCAGGCGCGGGAAAGGGTGCTAGAGGTAAACGGCGTAGCCCAACAGCCCAATGCAGATACGGTATTTCCACGCATGGTAGTCAGTGGTGAGTTGCTTTATAGGATAGATAAAATCAGGGACGAGGTTGTGGAACAGTTGGTAGCACCTCAGTCGTATCGTAGGGTGATTCTAGATTTGGCACACTCACACTTGCTGGGGGGCCACTTAGGGGAAAAAAAAACTCTAGAACGTATCTTGCAGCGGTTCTTTTGGCCGGGAGTGTACGCGGAGGTCAAAAGGTACTGCGAATCCTGCCCTGAATGTCAGTTGACCTCACCCACTGCAAGTTTCCGTAGTCCATTGGTACCCCTGCCAATAATAGAGGTACCTTTTGAACGGATTGCAATGGATTTGGTAGGGCCCATTGTAAAATCCGCCCGTGGCCACCAACACATACTGGTGGTCGTCGACTATGCCACCCGGTACCCGGAGGCTATACCCCTACGTCACACCTCGGCAAAACTTATTGCCCGAGAACTGTTTGCCATGTTCTGTCGCCTGGGACTACCTAAGGAGATCCTGACGGATCAGGGGACCCCCTTTATGTCCAAGGTGACAAGAGAACTGTGCAAACTGCTAAAAATTAAACAATTGCGCACCTCGGTGTACCACCCTCAAACCGACGGGTTAGTAGAACGGTTCAATAGAACCCTCAAGTCCATGTTAAAAAAGGTGATTTCTAAGGATGGAAGGGATTGGGACATGTTGCTACCCTATTTGATGTTCGCTGTCCGTGAGGTACCCAGGCTTCCACAGGGTTCTCTCCCTTTGAGTTATTGTACGGCAGACACCCTAGGGGTCTGTTGGACATAGCCAAAGAGACATGGGAACAAGAGCCGACTCCACATAAAAGTATAATTGAACACGTGGCTAGTATGCAGGACCGGATCGTGGCGGTCATGCCCATCGTGAAAGAACATCTGTTAGATGCCCAGGCAACACAGAGGCACACATATAATAAAAAAGCCAGAGTCAGGTCTTTTAACAAGGGCGATCGGGTATTAGTACTGGTACACACAGCCGAGAGTAAGCTCATGGCCAAGTGGCAAGGGCCATATGAGATTCGAGAAAAGGTGGGGGAGGTAAATTACCGGGTGTATCAGCCCGGAAGGAGGAAACCTGAGCAGATTTACCATGTAAACCTACTAAAGCCTTGGAAAGATCGAGAGTGTTTAGTTACAGACATCACCCCGGGCATATCACCAGAGAGTTCTCTACCTTCAGCCAGGGGGAGGTCAGGATAAGTGATGCCCTCACTAAACAGCAGCGACGGGAGGCTTGCTCCCTGGTGCAAAACAATACCGACGTGTTCTCAGAGCTACCAGGTAGGACTACGGTTATCCAACATGACATTGTCACCGAACCTGGGGTAAGGGTGCGAATAAGACCGTACCGGGTGCCCGAAGCCCGAAGGCAAGCCATTTCGGCTGAGGTAAAACAAATGCTTCAGTTAGGCGTCATAGAGGAATCACGGAGTGAGTGGGCTAGCCCCATTGTACTGATTCCAAAGCCAGACGGATCATTACGCTTCTGTAATGATTTCCGAAAATTGAATGAAGTGTCAAAGTTCGACCTTTATCCAATGCCCCGAGTGGACGAGCTGATTGAGAGACTGGGGCAGGCCCAGTACTTTACCACGCTCGATCTCACCAAGGGTTATTGGCAGGTACCTCTCACAAATTCGGCGAAGGAAAAGACCGCCTTCGTAACTCCGGAGGGTCTATTTCACTATGTGGTCTTACCATTTGGGTTACATGGGGCCCCGGCTACATTTCAGAGATTGATGGACATAGTGCTCAAGCCGCATCAGTAATACGCGTCCGCGTATCTAGATGATATCATCATATTTAGCACCGACTGGCAAACGCACCTAACACACGTACAAGCGGTGCTGGATTCTCTCAGAGCCGCGGGGTTAACAGCAAACCCAAAAAAATGTGCGATAGGGCTGGAGGAAGCTCGATATTTGGGGTATGTGATAGGCCGAGGAGCTATCAAGCCCCAAATCAGTAAAATTGAGGCCATAAAAAACTGGCCTAAACCATCGAGTACAAAACAGGTGAGGGCGTTCCTTGGCATCCTTGGGTATTACCGCCGGTTTATACCTAATTTTGCCGGGCGAACGGCGGCCCTAACCGATCTCTTGAAAGGAAAGAAAACGTTAATGGTTCGGTGGAACCCTCAGGCAGAAGAAGCCTTTCAGTCCATGAAGTTGGCCCTGTGTGGACAGCCGGTTCTCATCAGCCCCAACTTCAATGAAACTTTCATTGTATAGACAGATACCTCGGAGGTAGGACTAGGGGCGGTGTTGTCACAAAAAGTGAATGGTGAAGAGCACCCGGTCACCTACTTGAGTAGAAAACTTGTCCCGGCAGAGAAAAACTATAGCGTAGTAGAGAAGGAGTGTTTGGCTATTAAGTGGGCCTTGGAATCACTACGTTATTATCTACTCGGGCGTCAGTTCCGCTTGGTGACGGACCACTCACCCTTGGTATGGATGAGGAATGCAAAGGAGAGGAATGCGCGAGTCACCAGGTGGTTCCTGTCACTGCAAAATTTCAGTTTCTCTGTAGAACATCGCCCTGGGAAGTTGCAAGCAAACGCGGATGCCCTGTCCCGGGCACCCTGTATGGTGGTAAATGTTCAACCCCACAAGCTTGAACAGAGGGGGGGAATATGTGAGGCAGTGACCGGGATCGTTTACGAGGGACGTTATATTTCCCCCAGAATGTGTACAGAGACCTATTAAAGCCATTGGAGTGCATTGCAGTCACACACACAGCTGCGGCTGCAATGCAGGAATGAAGGTGAGCAATGACCTAGTCAGACTACCTGGCTAAGGCAGATTAAGTAAAATCCGGCAGGGCCTTCATTTCTTGGAGGAGGTCACAGGAGGCAGTGGGGCGGCCTCCTCCCTCCAACCCGGGTTTTCCAGTGGCTTTTGCCACAGGTCTTTAAAACTCCTGCACTAAGGTTTAGTGGTGTTCTACGTGGGGACCCTGCGAGGAGCATAGCAGGAAAGCTCCACAGGATTGTGTGTAGCTGAACCCACGCCTGGGACGGCTCTGCACCTGTCAGGCTCTGTTCGGCCCGGCGCGGCCGTTGTTCCCGGCAACCAGTGTTTATGAACTGATGTTACCCCGGCTGCGTACCGGAGGACTTTTCCTGTTTTACCCGTGAGTTGCTGAATAAAAGCTGTTTACTTTGGACTTGCTTGGGTCACTGCCTCAGTTACTGCACAGTGTGAACACCGCCGCCTTACACTATATATATATATATATATATATATATATATATATACAGTTAGGTCCATATGTATTTGGACAGAGACAACATTTATCTAATTTTGGTTCTAGACATTACCACAATGAATTGTAAACAAAACAATTCAGATGCAGTTGAAGTTCAGACTTTCAGCTTTCATTTGAGGGTATCCACATTAAAATTGGATGAAGGGTTTAGGAGTTTCAGTTCCTTAACATGTGCCACCCTGTTTTTAAAGGGACCAAAAGTAATTGGACAATTGACTCCAAGGCTATTTCATGGACAGGTGTGGGCAATCCCTTTGTTATGTCATTCTCAATTAAGCAGATAAAAGAGCTGGAGTTGATTTGAGGTGTGGTGTTTGCATTTGGAAGGTTTTGCTATGAAGGAAACATGCGGTCAAAGGAGCTCTCCATGCAGGTGAAACAAGCCATCCTTAAGCTGCAAAAACAGAAAAAACCCATCCGAGAAATTGCTACAACATTAGGAGTGGCAAAATCTATAGTTTGGTACATCCTGAGAAAGAAATAAAACACTGGTGAACTCATCAATGCAAAAAGACCTGGGCGCCCACGGAAGACAACAGTGGTGGATGATCGCAGAATACTCTCCATGGTGAAGAGAAACCCCTTCACAACAGCCAACCAAGTGAACAACACTCTCCAGGAGGTAGGCGTATCAATATCCAAATCTACCATAAAGAGAAGACTGCATGAAAGTAAATACAGAGGGTTCACTGCACAGTGCAAGCCACTCATAAGCATCAAGAATAAAAAGGCTAGGCTGGACTTTGCTAAAAAAAATCTAAAAAAGCCAGCACAGTTCTGGAAGAACATTCTTTGGACAGATGAAACCAAGATCAACTTCTACCAGAATGATGGAAAGAGAAAAGTATGGCGAAGGCGTGGTACAGCTCATGAACCAAAGCATACCACATCATCTGTAAAACATGGCGGAAGCAGTGTGATGGCTTGGGCATGCATGGCTGCCAGTGACACTGGGTCACTAGTGTTTATTGATGATGTGACACAGGACAGAAGCAGCCGAATGAATTCTGAGGTATTCAGAGCCATACTGTGTGCTCAGATCCAGCCAAATGCAGCCAAACTGATTGGTCGTCGTTTCATACTATAGATGGACAATGACCCAAAACATAAAGCCAAAGCAACCCAGGAGTTTATTAAAGCAAAGAAGTGGAATATTCTTGAATGGTCAAGTCAGTCACCTGATCTCAACCCAATTGAGCATGCATTTCACTTGTTAAAGACTAAACTTCAGACAGAAAGGCCACAAACAAACAGCAACTGAAAACCACCGCAGTGAAGGCCTGGCAGAGCATCAAAAGGAGGAAACACAGCGTCTGGTGATGTCCATGAGTTCAAGACTTCAGGCAGTCATTGCCAACAAAGGGTTTTCAACCAAGTACTGGAAATGATCATTTTATTTACAATTATTTAATCTGTCCAATTACTTTTTGTCACTTTAAAAACAGGGTGGCACATGTTAAGGAGCTGAAACTCCTAAACCCTTCATCCAATTTGAATGTGGATACCCTCAAATGAAAGCTGAAAGTCTGAACTTCAACTCATCTGAATTGTTTTGTTTAAAATTCATTGTGGTAATGTCTAGAACCAAAATTACATAAATGTTGTCTCTGTCCAAATATATATGGACCTAACTGTATATATATATATATATATATATATATATATATACATATACAGTATATATACAGTACAGACCAAAAGTTTGGACACACCTTCTCATTCAAAGATTTTTCTGTATTTTCATGACTATGAAAATTGTAGAATCACACTGAAGGCATCAAAATTATGAATTAACACATGTGGAATTATACATGACACTTAACAAAAAAGTGTGAAACAACTGAAAATATGTCTTATATTCTAGGTTCTTCAAAGTAGCCACCTTTTGCTTTGATTACTGCTTTGCACGCAGAAAAGGTGAACTGATGGACTCTACATGCCTGGTTCCCACCGTGAAGCATGGAGGAGGTGGTGTGATGGTGTGGGGGTGCTTTGCTGGTGACACTGTTGGGGATTTATTCAAAATTGAAGGCATACTGAACCAGCATGGCTACCACAGCATCTTGCAGCGGAATGCTATTCCATCCGGTTTGCGTTTAGTTGGACCATCATTTATTTTTCAACAGGACAATGACCCCAAACACACCTCCAGGCTGTGTAAGGGCTATTTGACCAAGAAGGAGAGTGTTGGGGTGCTACGCCAGATGACCTGGCCTCCACAGTCATCAGACCTGAACCCAATCGAGATGGTTTGGGGTGACCTGGACCGCTCACCGCTTCAATTTTGAATAAATCCCCAACAGTGTCACCAGCAAAGCACCCCCACATCATCACACCTCCTCCTCCATGCTTCACGGTGGGAACTAGGCATGTAGAGTCCATCCGCTCACATTTTCTGCGTGCAAAGCAGTAATCAAAGCAAAATGTGGCTACTTTGAAGAACCTAGAATATAAGACATATTTTCAGTTGTTTCACACTTTTTTGTAAAGTGTAATGTATAATTCCACATGTGTTAATTCATAGTTTTGATGCCTTCAGTGTGATTCTACAATTTTGATAGTCATGAAAATACAGAAAAATCTTTGAATGAGAAGGTGTGTCCAAACTTTTGGTCTGTACTGTATATTGTTATGTTACGGTAGCTGAGGAGTGCAGGTAAAAAAGGAAATACACCAGAGCAGTTGGAATCTATGAGATTGCAGTACCCTGACTAACCACCGCAACTAGAGGCAGCCGTGGAGCGTTCCTACGTTGGTCCTAGACGCCTCGTCACAGCCTGAGAAACTAACTACACCTAAAGATAGAAATAGGAAAGCTATCTGCCCCGGAGCAGAACCCCAAAGATAATAGAAAGCCCCCAAACATGTAATGGCGGTTAGACAAGAGGAAATACTGACACAGAAAGAAAATAGTATGAGCAAACGCTGGGGCCCAAACTATCTAAATAGAAAAGGACAGGAAGGGTACTTACTGCAATCTCAGAAAACCCTGAAAAAACACCAACTCTACTAATTTCAAAATCACCTGAGATCACACGACCTCTACCACCTAAATTAGTTCTCTGGTGTAAAAAAATCAAAACAGCAGCCACTGAAAAAACTGGAAAAAGCAAAAGTACAAACATCAGTGGCTGAGCTAAACTGAGAGGGCAAAAGCCCCTGGAGGGGACCCTGAAGGCCCCCACAGAAGTGCAGGACAAAATGCAAAAATATAGCAAAAACACAAAATAAGAAATTGTCTTATCTGATAGCAGGAGATGCAGACACGACACAGCAGGCTACAAGGGAAACTGGAAAGAAGGATTCAGACCAGAACAATTGATCACCGGCAACCCTGATGGGAAAATGACTCCCTTATATAAGACCAATCAGTAACACCTGATTCCCAGTCCTCACAATCCTCACTAGTACCGCTTGTAACCACCAGAGGGAGCCTCTGCTCAGAACTCATCTCAAACCCATTCACAAAACAGCACCCCCCCCTTGAGGAGGGGTCACCGAACCCTCATTTGAGCAACCAGGTCGGTCAGGATGAGTTCTATGATACGCACGGATAAGTCTCCTGCATGGATGTCCGAAGCAAACACCCAAGAATTGTCTTCCTGACCATAACCTCTCCATTTAACCAAATACTGGAGTCTTCGTCTAGAAAAACGAGAATCCAATATTTTCTCAACCACATACTCCAGATTGCCCTCAACCAAAACAGGGTCAGGAGGCACAGCAGCAGGAACCACTGGCTCAACAAACCTCTTCAACAAGGACTTTGGAACACGTTATGGTCTTAAATGTCCCTGGAAGAAGCAAACAAAAAGAAACAGGATTAATAATCTCCATGATCTTATAAGGTCCAATGAACCTAGGCTTAAATTTAGGAGATGCTACTCTCATAGGAATATTCTTTGAGGACAACCAGACCAAGTCCCCCACTTTAAACCGAGGACCATCAGTCCTATGCCGGTTAGCAAACCGCTGGGCCTTCTCCTGAGAGAGGGACAACCTCTCCACTACCTGGTCCCAAATCTGCTGCATACGCTCCACAACAGAGTCAACACCTGGACAGACAGAAGCCTCCGTCTGTCCTGAAGAAAATCGAGGGTGAAACCCAGAATTACAGAAAAACGGAGACATCAAAGTGGCAGAGCTAGCCCTATTATTAAGAGCAAACTCAGCCAAAGGCAAAAAAGAGACCCAGTCATCCTGATCAGCAGACACAAAGCATCTTAGATAAGTCTCCAATGTCTGGTTTGTTCTCTCAGTTTGACCATTGGTCTGAGGATGAAATGCCGAGGAGAAAGACAATTGAACACCCAGTTTAGAACAAAAAGTCCTCCAAAATCTGGAAACAAACTGGACTCCTCTGTCAGACACAATGTTCTCAGGAATGCCGTGTAAACGAACCACGTGCTGAAGGAACAACGGCACCAATTCAGAGGAGGAAGGCAACTTAGGTAATGGCACAAGATGTATCATTTTGGAAAACCTATCACAAATTACCCAGATGGTGGTCATTCTCTGAGAAACAGGAAGATCGGAAATGAAATCCATAGAGATATGGGTCCATGGTCTCTTGGGCACAGGCAATGGCATCAACAAACCACTAGAGCGAGAGCAAGGCTTGGAGCGAGAGCAAGTCCCGCAGGACTGCACAAATTCCCTGACATCGCGAGACAAGGTAGACCACCAAAAGGACCGACTAACCAAGTCTCTGGTACCAAAAATTCCGGGATGCCCAGCCAATGCGGAACAATGAATCTCAGACATCACACTCTTTTTCCATTGGTCCGGGACAAACAATTTTCCAACAGGGCAGCGCTCGGGCCTATCCTCCTGACACCCCTCCAGAGCAAGTCTCAAATTGGGCGAGATGGCGGAAAGAACTACACCCTCCTTCAAAATAACAGAGGGATCAGATAGCTCAGGAGAGTCCACAAGGAAACTCCTCGAGAGGGCATCCGCCTTAACATTCTTAGTGCCAGGAAGAAAGGAAACCACAAAATTAAAACGTGTGAAAAACAAGGCCCACCTGGCCTGTCTAGGATTGAGTCGCTTGGCAGATTCCAGATAGACCAGATTCTTATGGTCCGTAAGGACCACCACCTGATGTTTGGCTCCCTCCAGCCAATGTCTCCACTCTTCAAAAGCCCACTTCATGGCCAATAACTCCCGATTACCCACGTCATAATTACGTTCAGTAGGAGAAAATTTTCGAGAGAAAAAGGCACAAGGGTTACTTTTAGAGGTCTCTGGATCTTTTTGGGACAAAACGGCACCTGCCCCAATTTCAGAGGCATCAACCTCCACCTGAAATGGCAGAGAAACATCAGGCTGCCGTAGAACAGGAGCAGAAGTGAATCTCTGCTTAAGTTCCTGAAACGCAGAGACTGCCTCAGGAGGCCAATTCACCACATCAGAACCCTTTCTGGTCAAATCAGTTAATGGTTTAACAATAACCGAGAAATTACCAATAAATTTACGATAAAAATTGGCAAAACCCAAAAATCTCTGAAGAGCCTTTAATGAAGTAGGTTGGACCCAATCACAGATGGCCTGAACCTTGACCGGGTCCATTTCAATAACAGATGGGGACAAAATGAATCCCAGAAATGAGATCTTCTGTACGCCAAAAAGACACTTTGATCCCTTCACATACAGAGCATTCTCTCTCAAAATCTGGAATACAGTTCGAACATGTTTCACATGAGAGTCCCAGTCATTAGAAAAAATCAAGATATCATCCAAATAAACAATCAGAAACTTGTCCACAAAATCCCTGAAAATGTCATTCATGAAGGACTGGAAGACGGAAGGAGCATTAGTGAGCCCAAAGGGCATCACAAGGTACTCAAAATGCCCTTCAGGGGTGTTAAATGCCGTCTTCCATTCATCCCCGTGCTTAATGCGAATAAGGTTATACGCCCCCCTGAGGTCAAGCTTGGTAAACCAAGTAGCGTTTTTCACCCTGGAAAACAGGTCAGAAATCAAGGGTAACGGGTATTGATATTTCACAGTAATATTGTTCAAGAGACGATAATCAATACACGGCCTTAATGAACCATCTTTTTTGGCCACAAAGAAAAAACCGGCACCTAAGGGTGAAGAGGATGGTCTGATATGACCCTTCTCCAATGATTCCTTGATATAAGACCGCATAGCGTCATGTTCAGGTACAGACAAGTTAAAAAGGCGACCTTTAGGGAATTTACTACCTGGCACTAATTCAATAGCGCAGTCATAGCTCCTATGGGGAGGTAAGGATGCAGATTTACTTTCGCTAAACACATCAGAAAAATCAAACAAAAAGTCAGGAACATCCTCAGCCTGGGGGGAGGCAGAAAAAACAGGAGTGTTGGTATTAACACATTGGCAGCCCCAACTGGTTACAGACACAGATTTCCAATCCAAAACAGGATTATGAGACTGCAACCAAGGGAAGCCCAGCACTATAATGTCATGCAGATTATATAGAACCAAAAATTTGCAGCACTCCTGGTGATCAGGTTCAACCCTCATTATCACCTGAGTAGAAAACTGGGGTTTATTCTCAGCCAAAGGGGTAGAATCGATCCCCAGTAAAGCAATAGACTTCTGTAGGGGTATCAAGGGAAACCCACAACGTTTAGCAAAATCATAATCCATCAGGTTAATAGCTGCTCCAGAATCAACGAAAGCCTGAGCAGAAAATGAGGACAGAGAGCATATCAGAGTGACAGTTAATAAAAACTTAGTCTGAACACTACCCAAGACAACTGAGCGTGCAAAATGTCTTCCCCGCTTAGGGCAGACTGAAATAGCATGAGAGGCATCACCACAGTAGAAACATAACCCATTGCGCTTTCGAAACTCATGACGCTGTGCCCCAGACACCACTCCATCACACTGCATGGGTTCAGCAGCTGGCTCACAAGGCAACACCACTCCACGCATACTTCTCCGCTCACGCAAACGTCTGTCAATTTGAATCGCTAATGACATAGAATCATTGAGACCAGAGGGGACAGGGAATCCCACCATAACATCCTTTACATTATCCGACAGACCCTTCCGGAAAAGGGCCGCCAAAGCGTCGTCATTCCATTTGGTCAGGACTGCCCACCTACGGAATCTCTGACAGTATAACTCAGCGTCATCAAGCCCCTGATTTAATGCCAACAAGGCTTTTTCAGCTTGATCAGTGACATTAGGCTCATCGTACAATAACCCCAAAGCCTGAAAAAATGCATCAACATCACTCAAAACAGGATCCCCAGGTGTCAGGGAAAAAGCCCAATCCTGAGGATCGCCGCGCAGGAGAGAGATGATAATTTGAACCTGCTGCGCTGCGTTTCCTGAGGACTTAGATTTTAAGGCAAGAAACAATTTACAATTATTTTTGAAATTCTGAAACTTAGCTCGATCCCCTAAAAACAAATCTGGCATGGGGATCCTAGGTTCCACAACAGGCAACCTAGCAAGATATGCAGCAATACTCTGAACCTCAGTGGCAAGCTGATCCACACGGCCAGACAACTGTGCAAACTCCATTGGGAGAAAAGATCCTCCCCAGCACCCAGAGATACAGAGGGAAAAAAAAAAAAATGCAACAAACAGAAAAATATCTCTGACAACTTTTCTTCCTTCAAAATATTTTTTCCCTTCTGTGAGTACCATACAATTTTTATGGCCGGTGATACTGTTATGTTACGGTAGCTGAGGAGTGCAGGTAAAAAAGGCAATACACCAGAGCAGTTGGAATCTATGAGATTGCAGTACCCTGACTAACCACCGCAACTAGAGGCAGCCGTGGAGCGTTCCTACGTTGGTCCTAGACGCCTCGTCACAGCCTGAGAAACTAACTACACCTAAAGATAGAAATAGGAAAGCTATCTGCCCCGAGCAGAACCCCAAAGATAATAGAAAGCCCCCAAACATGTAATGGCGGTTAGACAAGAGGAAATACTGACACAGAAAGAAAATAGTATGAGCAAACGCTGGGGCCCAAACTATCTAAATAGAAAAGGACAGGAAGGGTACTTACTGCAATCTCAGAAAACCCTGAAAAAACACCAACTCTACTAATTTCAAAATCACCTGAGATCACACGACCTCTACCACCTAAATTAGTTCTCTGGTGTAAAAAAATCAAAACAGCAGCCACTGAAAAAACTGGAAAAAGCAAAAGTACAAACATCAGTGGCTGAGCTAAACTGAGAGGGCAAAAGCCCCCGGAGGGACCCTGAAGGCCCCCACAGAAGTGCAGGACAAAATGCAAAAATATAGCAAAAACACAAAATAAGAAATTGTCTTATCTGATAGCAGGAGATGCAGACACGACACAGCAGGCTACAAGGGAAACTGGAAAGAAGGATTCAGACCAGAACAATTGATCACCGGCAACCCTGATGGGAAAATGACTCCCTTATATAAGACCAATCAGTAACACCTGATTCCCAGTCCTCACAATCCTCACTAGTACCGCTTGTAACCACCAGAGGGAGCCTCTGCTCAGAACTCATCTCAAACCCATTCACAACAGTATATATATATATATATACTGTATATATATATATATATATATATATATATATACATATATATACTTCCTTGTCACCCTTGTCAATGGGGTGGTCTTTGTTGTCCTTTCTCATTCTTGGGTCCTTTACCAGAGGCCTGGGAGTTTGAGGGTTCTGCTCAGGATCTTAGCTGTTCCCAGCATTGCGCTTTTCTTGACAGAGAGGTCAGATGTTGCTCTTGGGATCTGTTGTAGCCATTTTCCCAACTTAGCGGTTACTGCTCCAAGTGCTCCTATCCCCACTGGAATCACTGTTGCCTTCACCTTCCACATCTTCTCCAGTTCTTCTTTGAGGCCTTGGTATTTCTCCAGCTTCTCATATTCCTTCTTTCTGATGATGCTGTCACTTGGCACTGCCACATCTATTATCATTGCTGTCTTCTGATACTTGTCTACTATCACAATGTCTGGTTGGTTAGCCAACACCAGCTTATCCGTCTGGATCTTGAAGTATCATGCGGAGTCATTGAGGTTGCTTGGTGACACACAAACCTATAAGAAACTGAGTTTTGATCCAACCACCAATTTCATCCAACAGCTTGACATTCTAACTTCAAAGGGCAAGTATGATGGCATATTAAACATCAAATAATTTTAATTTGTGATGAATAGAACCCCAAGTGTAGCAGTATTCTATCATATTCCTAAACTTCACAAAAACCAGGAATGCCCACCAGGGAGGCCAATAATTTCAGGCATTAACTGCCTCACTTCAAACCTTTCTAGATATGTGGATACTCATCTCCAAAAATGCCTAGCCCTGGTTCCAGCGTACCTTAAGGATACCTGTCATACATTACAGGCCCTCGGGGGAATCCCTTGGAAAAAGGGTTTCATACTCGGCACTCTCGATATCAAATCACTGTACACTGTGATTGACCACCAGAAGGGGTGCGAAGCATCGGAACATTTCCTTAGAAAATTGGGGATTCATAAAGAGGCACAAATTAAGTTCATTACTGATTGTATTCGTTTTATTCTACAGCATAACTATTTTACATATGAAGATCAGTTGTACCTGCAAACATGGGGAACTGCCATGGGCACTCGTTTTGCCTCTAGCTACGCAAATTTGTACGTAGCCAAGTGGGAGGAGTCATATATTTTTCAGTCAGGCCAACTACATCCTGGTTTGGTTATGTGGCGTAGATTTATTGATGACGTCCTATTTATTTGGGAGGGTTCAGTTGGGGGCCTTAATAGGTTCATCTCTAACCTCAATACCAATCCGTTTGGCCTAGAATTTACGTCCACCACCAGTTCAACCAATGTCAACTTTTTGGATCTGGAAATATTCATTGAGAAGGATACCATTTGTACTAAATGCCATCGTAAAGAAGTAGATGCTAATAGTTATATCGATATTAGCAGCTGTCATCTCCCCATTTGGCTAACTAGTATTCCTAAGGGCCAATTCACAAGAGTGAGACGCAATTGCTCGAGAATCCAGGACTACCACCAGGAAACTGATTATTTAACAAAACAGTTTTTGGACAAAGGTTATCCTATATCATTGCTACAAAAAAATAAAAAAGAAGTGGAGCAATTACCTAGGGATAGTCTGGTCCATAAGGATCAACCCGAGACTTCTGGCTCTCCCTCTATTATAGAACAAATTGGGAACCTACCTATTGTTACCCAGTTCCACCACAATTATAAGCAATATAGAAATATAATATCTAAATATTGGTTTATCCTCCAGGGGGATAGAAAAATTGGTGAATTTTTGGCACCTCATCCAAAATTTAGTTTTAGGAAGGCCCGAACTTTGGGCAATTTGATTGCTCCTACCATTAAGGACAGGTTTGGTACACCATTAGCTGCCTCCTCTGGATGTTTTGTACCTTGTGGCACGTGTTTATGTTGTGGTAAGACTAATTTTCAGAAAATCAGGCAGACTACATTTTTAGATGCACATAATAAACAGGAATTCGAGATTAGAGATTTTATTACATGTTCTACTGCGGGAGTCATTTATTTGATTCAGTGCCCTTGTGGCAAAATATATGTAGGACGCACAAAACGCAGGCTTCGTGATCGTCTAAGGGAACATTTTAACAACATCAAAAAGGGCTTTTTAGGGCACCCCCTTTCTAGACACTTTTGTGAATTCCACTGTAAATCTGTTCGAGACATTCATTTTTGTGGCATACAGGTTGTCCATAGAAGTAAGAGGGGTGGGGATTACATTAGCAAAATGTCTAGGGTGGAATCCCAATGGATTTTCACCCTGGATAGCCTGGCCCCTACTGGGTTAAACCATGAGATTGAATTATATGCGTTTCCTTAGGTCACTAATCAGATTTTGTCTCGTAATATGTCATCCAAGCCTTGTTCCTGTATAATATGGGTAAGGGTGTGGTTTTTAACCCCCTTTTTCTAGCCGGAGCCATGCATTTGGCTGCAGAATGAATATATGCATGTAAGGGCATATATATATTTTTTATATAAATAAATTATTAAAATAGCCTAGGCTTTACTATTCGTGAGACTAGTGTCATAAGTGCTGTCTCACTTTCTCACAACTTGCATGGGCTATGTTATTTTAATTCTAACTCTAATTCTAATTTTAATCTTACTCTATTGGTTTTTATTTTCACTATTTTAATTCATTTATGGTATATATGTAATGTGTTAAATAAAAGTTTTTCATTTTCATTTTCATTTTTATTTTTTTATATTTTTTAAGGCAATACCACCTACACAGATGCACATTGTTTTGCTTTATTGTTGCTTTCCTTTATAGACACATAGTGCAGTAATTATTATTCCTTTCTTTGGTTTGCTGTCACACAGCGAGAGGGCGGGGGGTTTGTCAAGGGTACATAAGGCAGGCTCTGGCAGGGGTCTCTATCCCTGACGAAGAAGGTCCGTGCACCTTCGAAACGCGTTGGAAAGATTTTTGCCCCTTCCTGCCTCTCGTACTACGGTACTACGGTGACGTCACCCATTTTTTGTCCCGCCCCCGTCCTGTCCATCTCGTACTAGCGGCGCCTCGTGGCCTGAGGACGCCGCGCTGCTTCCGGACTCCGTGCTCCCTAGTCTCGCTGAGCACTTTCAGTAACAGGGAGGACGCTCCCTGCCCCGGTTCACTCGGCTTGCCTGACCTGGGCGCGCGGTCCGACCACCATCTGTACTGAGCCTGGACTTCCTCTTCTCCAACCCGGTCCTCTGCTGATGTGACAGTAAGTGTTCCACATTAACACTTGCATGTATGTTAGCTTAATCATTTGTCACTATTATATTGCCATTCAATCAGCAGTTATTTCACTTTGTGGGGCCCCCCCTTTTTGTATGGTTGTATTGGTGCAGAGGCGCAGGTAGTTTATTGTGAAAATTACATAAATGTTGTCTCTGTCCAAATATATATGGACCTAACTGTATATATATATATACATATACAGTATATATACAGTACAGACCAAAAGTTTGGACACACCTCATTCAAAGATTTTTCTGTATTTTCATGACTATGAAAATTGTAGAATCACACTGAAGGCATCAAAATTATGAATTAACACATGTGGAATTATACATTACACTTTACAAAAAAGTACATATATATACTTCCTTGTCACCCTTGTCAATGGGGTGGTCTTTGTTGTCCTTTCTCATTCTTGGGTCCTTTACCAGAGGCCTGGGAGTTTGAGGGTTCTGCTCAGGATCTTAGCTGTTCCCAGCATTGCGCTTTTCTTGACAGAGAGGTCAGATGTTGCTCTTGGGATCTGTTGTAGCCATTTTCCCAACTTAGCGGTTACTGCTCCAAGTGCTCCTATCCCCACTGGAATCACTGTTGCCTTCACCTTCCACATCTTCTCCAGTTCTTCTTTGAGGCCTTGGTATTTCTCCAGCTTCTCATATTCCTTCTTTCTGATGATGCTGTCACTTGGCACTGCCACATCTATTATCATTGCTGTCTTCTGATCCTTGTCTACTATCACAATGTCTGGTTGGTTAGCCAACACCAGCTTATCCGTCTGGATCTTGAAGTCCCACAGGATTTTAGCCTTTTTATTCTCCACTACTTTCTCTGGGGTCTCCCACCTGGACTTAGGGGGACTTAGCCCATATGCTGTGCAGATGTACCGTATATACCCATGTATAAGCCGAGATTTTCAGCCCATTTTTTAGGGCTGAAAGTCCCCCTCTCGGCTTATACGCGGGTCATATACGGGGGTCGGCGGGGGAGGGGGAGCGGGGGTGTCGGATTATACTCACCTCTCGCCGCCGCGCGGTCTCTGCAGCCCCCCTGCTTCTCCCACGATCTCCGGCTCCTTCCTACAGCGGTCACATGGCACCGCTCATTAAAGTCATGAATATGCACATATTCATGACTTTAATGAGCGGTACCATGTGACCGCTGTAGGAAGGAAGCGCTGCAGAGAGCGCCGGGAGAAGAGGAGAGGCTGCAGGGACGCGCGGCGGAGAGGTGAGTACAGCGATATTTACCTGTCTTCTCTCCACCGCTGTGTTGCGTCCTCGTCTGACTCCTCTGGCGGTGAATGATCAGCAGAGGGCGCGATGACGTCATTAGTGAGCGCCGCGCCCCCTGCCAGATCATTCACTGCCGAGGACCAGGAAGAGGACGCAGCGCTGCGGTGCAGAGGACAGGTAAATATCACAGGTGCCGGGGTTCTGAGTGAGCGGTGACGCCGGCACCTGTCCCCCATAGCGCGCCGGTGTCCCCGCCTGCTCAGGACACCGGCACCTGGCCCCCAGCGACGAGAGGTGAGTATGTCATTTTTTTTATTTTTTTTGCAGCAGCATATGGGGCATAATCTGGAACATATGGGGGCATAATATGGAGCATATGGGGGCATAATATGGAGCATATAGGGGCATAAGCTGTGGAACATATGGGGCATAATATGGAGCATATGGGGGCATAATATGGAGCATATGGGGGCATAAGCTGTGGAACATATGGGGCATAATATGGAGCATATGGGGGCATAATATGGAGCATATGGGGGCATAAGCTGTGGAACATATGGGGGCATAATATGGAGCATATGGGGGCAAAATATGGAGCATATGGGGGCATAAGCTGTGGAACATATGGGGGCATAATCTGGAGCATATGGGGGCATAATATGGAGCATATGGGGGCATAAGCTGTGGAACATATGGGGGCATAATATGGAGCATATGGGGGCATAATATGGAGCATATGGGGGCATAAGCTGTGGAACATATGGGGCATAATATGGAGCATATGGGGGCATAATATGGAGCATATGGGGGCATAAGCTGTGGAACATATGGGGGCATAATATGGAGCATATGGGGGCAAAATATGGAGCATATGGGGGCATAAGCTGTGGAACATATGGGGGCATAATCTGGAGCATATGGGGGCATAATATGGAGCATATGGGGCATAAGCTGTGGAACATATGGGGGCATAATCTGGAGCATATGGGGCAAAATATGGAGCATATGGGGGCATAATATGGAGCATATGGGGGCATAAGCTGTGGAACATATGGGGGCATAATATGGAGCGTATGGGGGCATAAGCTGTGGAACATATGGGGGCATAAAGCACCCAAACTCGTTAACTGGAATCTCTGGGGACTTTAAACTGAGCCATGATCTCAAAGACTCTTGCAAAGTTCTATCAATATGTAAAATGTGCCACAAGAGACAGCAGTATACTGGATCTCCTCTATGCGAATGTTAAAGATGCCTATTCATCATCTGCACTGCCCCCCCTGGGGAAATCAGACCACAACCTCATACTATTGTCTCCATCATACCAAACTGTTGTCAGTAAACAGACAGCCACAATAAAATTAATTAGGAAGTGGAATCCAGAGGCAGAAGAGGCTCTACGAGACTGTTTTGACCTCACAGACTGGGAGGTGATTTGCGACAGGGGAGAGCATGATAATGTAAATGATATTGTCGGGCGAGTAACGGATTATATAAATTTTTGTACTGACACTGTTGTACCAGCTAAAAAGATTCGATGTTATGCAAATAACAAGCCTTGGATTACAAAAGAATTGAAACACTTACTAAACAAGAAAAAACTGGCATTTAAAATGAAGGATACTAAGAAACTGAAATTGATTCAAAGGGAATTAAAGGGGAAAATTAAGAATGCCCGTGAGGCGTTCCGAATTAAATTAGAAAATAAACTATCACACAACAATTCCATGGAGGTGTGGTCGGGCATGAAACAGCTAACTGGGTTTAAGGCAAAGTCGGAGCATGGGGAAGTGGATCTGCCCTGGGCTAATGAAATGAATGAGTTTTTCAACAGATTCACCAGCACAAGCACAGCGTCATCAGAAATGGGGGATGGATCTGGGAAAAGATCTGCAGCATTGACATTGGGGGATAAGCTGCCTGCCTTAACTGTCTCCCAAAGCGACGTGAGAAGACAGTTTAGCAGTCTTGTTATTGGCAAAGCAGCTGGGCCTGATGGCCTCAGCCCACGTGTCCTCAGAGCATGTGCCAACCAACTGTGTACTGTCTTCCAGCACCTGTTTAACTGGAGCCTTCAATCACAGGGGTACCAGAACTGTGGAAGACCACCTGCCTGGTGCCGGTTCCTAAGACTACTTTTCCAACTTCCCTACAAGACTATCGTCCAGTGGCCTTAACATCGCATGCTATGAAGTCCTTGGAGAGAATAATACTCGCCTACTTGTGCCCGAGGGTGAGGGCCTACACTGACCCCCTGCAGTTTGCGTACCAGCAGAGATTGGGGGTGGATGATGCTGTAGCGTCTCTGCTACATACAATGCATTCGTTCTTGGACAATGATGGAACTGCAGTGCGCGCTATGTTCTTTGACTTCTCTAGTGCTTTCAATACCCTACAGCCGCTCTTACTACATAATAAGTTGACTGCTATGGCGGTAGATGAGGGGATGGTGAACTGGATAAGTGACTACCTGACAGACAGGCCGCAGTTTGTAAGGATGGGGGAGGTGGTATCTGGCAGTGTACGGAGCAGTGTTGGAGCCCCTCAGGGTACAGTGCTGTCACCCTTCCTCTTCTCATTGTATACAGCTGACTTTCAGTATAAATCTGATTTTTGTCACCTCCAAAAATTCTCAGATGACTCCGTGATTGTAGGGGGCATTGTGGGGGGCCGGGGGGAGGAGGAATATAGAAGGGTGGTTTCTGACTTTGTGGATTGGTGTCAGACTAACTGTCTAGAACTAAATGTAAAGAAAACCAAGGAGATGGTGGTGAGTTATAGAAGGAAAAAGGAAGATTACATACCAATCACCATTGCTGGCCAGGAGGTTGACATTGTTGAAAGCTACAAATATTTGGGGGTTCACCTTGACAGTAAACTCGATTGGAGGTGTCATACAGAAAATGTTTACAAGAAGGGAATGAGCAGACTGTACTTTCTGCGGAAGCTCAGGTCGTTCAATGTGTGCAGTAAAATGCTGGAGATGTTCTACCAGTCCGTTGTAGCAAGCGCCATCTTTTTTGCTATCATTTGCTGGGGCAGTAGTGTGCGAGTAGCTGACGCTAATAAACTCAACAAACTTATCAAGAAGGCAAGCGCAGCTGTTGGCCTCCATCTTGACTCTTTTGAGGAGTATTGGAGGATAGAATTCAGAAGAAGTGTAGGGCAATAATGAACAATAACACACACCCACTATACGAGCTGTTCTTGAATCAGAAGAGCACATTCAGCAGCCGTCTAATCCTACTAAGGTGCAAGAAGGAGAAATTCAGGAAATCGTTTGTACCTACTGCTATGGGGATGTATAATAATTTCCTAAGGGTGGTAGAAAATAATGACTGATGGCTGGTGTACTAATGTCAATTAACATTATCTTATATATACCTGAACTAGACACTTTTATTTATTATGTAATGTTGGTACACCTGTGCAAGATTTGTGTCCTATTTTATGTATTTTGTGTCCTATTTTATGTAATATTTTATGTACTGCTGTTTGTATTGCTGCTGTAATACTGTAATTTCCCCCCGGGATCAATAAAGTGTATCGTATCGTATCGTATCGTATAATCTGGACATATGGGGGCATAAGCTGTGGAACATATGGGGCATAATCTGGAGCATATGGGGGCATAATATGGAGCATATGGGGGCATAATATGGAGCATATGGGGGCATAAGCTGTGGAACATATGGGGGCATAATATGGAGCGTATGGGGGCATAAGCTGTGGAACATATGGGGGCATAATCTGGAGCATATGGGGGCATAAGCTGTGGAACATATGGGGCATAATCTGTGGATCATACGGGGCATAATCTGTGGAATATATGGGGGCATAATCTGGAGCATATGGGGGCATAATATGGAGCATATGGGGGCATAATATGGAGCATATGGGGGCATAAACTGTGGAGCATATGGGGGCATAATCTGTGGATCATACGGAGGCATAATCTGTTGAATATATGGGGGCATAATCTGGAGCATATGGGGGCATAATCTCTGAAGCATATTGGGCATAATCTGGAGCATATGGGGGCATAATCTGGAGCATATAGGGGCATAATCTGTGCAGCATATGGGGGCATAATCATTTTTCACCCTAGGCTTATACGCGAGTCAATAAGTTTTCCCAGTTTTTTGTGGCAAAATTAGGGGGGTCGGCTTATACACGGGTCGGCTTATACATGAGTATATACGGTATATATTATTTGTGTATGTATGGATCTCCAGCTGGGGCAGTGGGGTACTCGATACTGGGCCTCTTCTTAATGGGGAAGTGTCACAGTGGCAGTGACCCAGTCCGTGGCCCTGAGTGTCCAATAAAAGGGGTATATTTACAGGGGATAATAGAGTTTGTAATAAGGTGTTTGTGACGCCACCTGTGGTTTCTGGTCAGAGGTGACCAGTGCTGCAGTGTAGATTCTCTGGGGCTGATGGTGATGCAGCAGAGTTGCTAAAGCTCCCCACAAGTGGCGCTAAGTCCCAGGCAGATGTAATGTATGGTAGATGGTGGTAGATGGTAAAGATGTAGTATTTAGCAAGGGATGTAGCAGTGTTGAGTGGGTGTTGCAGGAAGAACTTGAGAGGACACAGTCAGATGCAGTTTCCAAAGCTTTACTCACAGTTCTGCAGGAAAAGTGTCCAGGGATCAGGTTACAGATGGTGATGGGGTCGGTCAGCCTGAAAGCAATTTGGGAATCTCCTTATTTCAGGTGAGTTGTGAAGTCTCCTTTCAAGTGCTATTCTCTGAGGTACTTGCTGCTGTAAGCTCTGTGACTCTGTGACTCTCTCTGTGACTTAAGTAGAACTCCTCTCTCATGACAGACAGCTGTAGCCTACTTCAGGGATCGCTCCTCTCTGGAGTCTCCGGCTCACACGTGCTGCTGTGTAGTCGAGTATTAGTTGGTACAGAGTACCTGCTGTCTTCTGCCCTCCGGATTCTGCTGCTAGGACTTTAGTACCCACTCAGCCTCGGTTTCTGGGGTCCGGTTTCTGGCGCTCAGGACTGGGGGTGAACTCAGCTTTAGCTCCAGTCCCCCAGCTTGTCTCGACCACGTCCTTCCTCAACCCTGCTCAGCCACTAACTAACTAACTAACTCCTCCCCAGACAGAATGTTCCAGAGAAGCTCCCTGAAATCAGGTGTTAGAGCTCCCCTTTCTGGTCTGGAGTAGGAAAAGTGTTGTATGTTGTGTGTTACCTCTTAAAGGGATCCTTCATTGCTTTCAGGCATGACATCACTTCCCCTGGAGGGAGGCAAAGTCACTGTGGCAACCGAACTCCTGTTGTGCCACATTCCCCCCTAGTACAATTCAGTACTCCCGGACTGAGGAAACATAAAAGAAAAAAATAATATTATAACTATTTACAGAATTTTAGCAACAAATATATACATTTTTGGTGAAGTCTGAAATGGGGTGTCCTTTTCACCCTAACAAAGTAAAATATGAGGGACCCGTCTCAAACCCTCAACGTAGGCCTTGGGCGGGCTACAAGGCATGGCTGGTCTCCCTTTTGGACCACATCTTCGGCCACGTCAGACGGTTTTTGTTCTGTAGCCATTAGTGCTAACTATTTACAAGCATTGTCCTGGTCACTACGAGTCCAGTGGCCCAATCGTCCAAATAATCAATGAAATAAGAATGGTCAAAAGTTCATACAGTAGTCTCCTTAGGCACATATACTTACAGTATTAACTTATTTACATTTCTCATGTCCATGATCTACTTATATGCGGAACCTCATAGGGAGTAGGCATTTGGTAGTACGGATAGACCTACGTAGCACTGGTGTTGGTGGTGACCTGATTGGATTCACTGTGCTACAACCACTGATGTAGTGCGCTCTCTAGTGGTTACGCTACTGGTGACTCTACGTAGTACAGGTATACCTGATTTTCTATGACTACTCCTTCTCACTGTGGGCATGACAGATTCACTGGTGGCAGGAGGTGGACTTTCACATTCCACTGCAGGTGTGGCTTCTGTCACTGGAGCTTGCAGATCTTCAGGCTGGGTTTGAGTCACTTCTCTTTCTGGCACTACTAGTTGGGGAAAGGTCAAGACAGGCACTACTATGGCTTGATTCACTCTTGTCCAATTTGAAGGGAACTCACCAAGTACAGTGAGGACCTTTTCTTCCACTTTTTCTACTGACTGAAGAATGTCTTTAATTATTTCCTTTAGTTGGTCAGGGCATGGTTTTAGATGATCCTTTGACACTGCTGCAGAGTTTTCTCCTCCATCTTTGCTGTTGAGGCACACCTTGATATTATCAAAGTCTAAAGGCATAACGGTGTATGGTTCAGCTTCCCACTGATCATCAAGTTTGTGGAGTCGTCTTTTCCTTTTGAGTACCTCTTCTCCAGGTGACAAGGGAACTGCAGGCGCGTGCTTATTGTAGTTTCTTTCTTGCTTCTGTCTTGCTTGAGACAAACTCTTCTCTAAACATTCTTGCACTTTGCGGTACTGTTGCTGCCGCACTGTATCCCAGTCTGCATCTGGTGATGTCACCACAGGTGTCAGGACTCCCATGTCCAAGTCAATGGGTAATTTGCCAGGTCTTGCTCTCATTAGGTAGGCCGGTGTGCAGTTGGTAGAATTCACTAGAATGTGGTTGTAGAGATCCACCAGATCTGGCAATTTTTCTGGCCACAAGTTTCTCTCTTCCAGGGGCAAGGTCTTCAAGAGGTCAATTACCACTTGGTTCATTTTCTCACACATGCCATTTGTCTGTGGATGATATGGCATTGTCCTGATTTTCTTGCAGCCATACATGTTTCAGAACTCCTGGAACACTTCTGCTTCAAAGGCTGGGCCTTGGTCAGTAAGCACTTGTTCAAGGTAACAGTGCGGTCGACAAAAGTGTTGTTGAAATGCTTTTGCCGCTGTCTTTGCTGTTTGGCCCTTGACAGGCATGACTACCAGGAACCTTGAGTAATAGTCAATGATGGTGAGGGCGTAGACATAGCCTGAACGGCTTGGAGTTAGCTTCACATGGTCCAAGGCTACCAATTCAAGTGGCTGTTTGGTGATTATTGGCTGCAACGGGGCTCGCTGGCTGTTACGATCTTTCCTTCGCAAGTTGCATGGTCCACATTCCCGGCACTAATCTTTAATGGCCTTCCTCAAATCAACCCAGCAGAACCTCTCACGAAGTAGGACTTCCAACTTCTTCCATCCGAAGTGTCCTGCTCCATTGTGGTACGCTTCCAGGACCATTGACGCATCCTGCCTCGGGACTACCACTTGCCACACCAGTTCGTGAGTTCTGGCGTTGACACGCCTCCGACATAGCTTTCCCTCGTAGATGAACAGTCTGCTCTTTTCCTTCCACAACTGTTGAGTCTCTTGTGGAGCATCTGAACCAGGATGCGAGTCAGCTTGCGTCAGTATCTCCTTTACCAGTCGGATTGCTGGGTCACTATCCTGCGTCTCTGCCCATTCATGGTGGGGCAATGGGTTTAATGTGGCCTCTTTCATGATGTAGTGCTTGTTTTTCACCCCTTGGGCGCGTTGAGTCGCTATTGGCCGGTGAAAGGCAGGTAACTCAATTTCTTCGAGTGCGTCCAGATCTTCTCCCCATCTGGTAAGTTGGGCATTCTGGACAGCGCATCAGCATTGGTGTTCTTGTGTCCCGCTCTGTACTTGATGGTGAACTTGTAGTTGGACAGCCTGGCCATCCATCGTTGCTACAGTGCACCTAGCTTTGCGGTTTCCAAGTGAGTCAGCGGATTGTTGTCCATGAAGATGGGAAACTTTGCCACAGCTCGGAAGTGTTTGAACCGATTGGTCACAGCCCAGACAATGGCAAGGAACTCCAGCTTGAAGGAACTGTAGTTGTCAGGGTTCCTTTCAGTGGGACGAAGTTTCCTCTTTGTTTGCCTTTCTGTACCTGCGACAGCACTGCTCCCAGTCCTGGCATCGGTATAGAGGATGAATGGTTGGTTATAGTCTGGGTAGGCCAATACTTCATCCCCCATAAGAGCTAACTTCGACCGAGTGAAGGATCTTTCCAGAGCAGTGCACCTGTGCAGGATCCGCGACAAAGGCAAGGAGGATGACAATATCGAATGAGGATGGGAGGCGCCGGACCAGGACCTGCGATGCCCATCGGACCGGACCGCATCGCACCGCCCCCCCGGGTGAGTATAATAAAACTAGTTTTTCTTATCTTTCAGGTTACATCGCGGGCTTGGTGGTGGCCACATCTTATATCTGAAAAAGGAGTGAAATTGCAAAAAAAGTGCAATCCCACACTTGTTTTTTGGGGTTTTTTTTCACCATGTTCACTATATCATTATGGATGAGCTAGCAAGGTGCAGGGACAGGTAGTGATGGCTACTTGTGGACATGTGCGGCACTTGCGGTTTTGTACTTGGGGTGAGACAAAAAAATACTGCTAGCAGCGTTTTTTTTTCCGTTGCTGCAAGTTCCAAATTTGCCGGATCGTGGCAGAGCCACAAGTGCCGCAAATGTCTACAAGTCCCATATGGAATGAATGAGGCCGAATGCAGTGTTGCTGTAAGTGATCCGTTACATGGCAGATGCGGAAAAACTGCCGGATTTACCACGAATGGAAAAAATCGCTGATGTGAAAGTAGCCTGTCACTGCCAACAGTGTCTGCATTAGTCATACTCACCAATGGGGGAGGCAGCACTAAAAGTGCCTAGGGCAGCAGAAACTCTAAATACGGCTCTAGGAGCTGGATGGCTGGCATTTGGTTTGTGTAACACCCGGATAGCCCTGTCTTTAAAGTCTGCAAAGCTCAGGTCAGGGTTTGTTGCACAGCTGTGACCTGTGGGCGCTGGACAGGAGTCCCTCCACAAACTGCTCCTTTAACAATCTGTCTCCATCCTGCACATTGTCTGGGTCAATTTGCTTTATGGCCCGCAGTGCCTCCTGAAGGTTAAGAGCATAGTCCCGTATACTGTCCTGCACCCTTTGTTTGCACCCAAAGAACCTCATTTTTATTTCTGCTGCAGTGCGGGTGTCAAAGGTGCTCTTTAGCTTAGCTAGAATTTGCTTAACAGTCTCTTTATCAGTACCTCTTTGAGCTGCTCCAGTTAACTGTCCAATGAGAATGATTACTTTTTGGCTTTCAGACAGAGGGTACACATCAAATAAACTGCACAGTCTCTCTTTGTAATCGCTCAGGGTATACGGCTCCCCTGAGTATTGTAGTAGCCAGGCTGCTCCCGGTATATGCATTTAACAAAAATCTTTACCTATATGTTGGTAAATGAACTAAGGATAACCAAATTTGCAAAAAATGTCTTTTTTATTGAAAAAGTTATAAAATCTTAATATTTATTCTGAGACTATACAAAAAGTACAAAAAATCAGGAACGTGCAACCATAGACTTCACAACAAACAGGGGTACAGCCCCAACTGCAATTAACCATTATGTATGCGGAAAGGTACTAAAACCTTCCCTTGCAAAAAGGGTTTCTAAATGAAACGCTGAAACAATGGAGAATTCTTAATAAATTGCTGGTGCTTTAAGATATATTTGTGGTATAAACCACCAATCACGGGTGTCACAAAATGCAACCTACTCCCACCGATATCTAAACTTGCTACCACAATGTACCCTCAAACTGACCAGAATTTCCATTGTTACACATGACATGTTGAACAAATGTTACTACCTTAGGGCTGTTTGTGATAGTCCTGGCGTCCCTGCTGCCCCGACGCGCGTTTCGAAAACCTTCTTCCCGGTATATATGGCATTGATAGCGGCATTATAGGGACTGCAGCGGCGGTCGCCAGATCTTTAGATCGGTCAAGATCGTCAGATATCGCCGGACGCTGGATTCTGCTGTGCTATGGGGTCTGCAGCTGCGTCCGCCGCTATATCTTCTCCTGCGGTAGACGTCCTCTCCCCCCCCAGTTAATCTTAGCCAGGTTCTGCGTTTCCACTGGCTTACCAGGCTGTTGCTCTGCCGGCGGGGTGAGCGGTGCACGCCGTGACTCCAGGCCTCGGCTCCCTGTGCTCTGCAAGCTGCTGTTCCCTCACAAAGCACTTCTCTTTTTCGTGCTCTCTCCCTGGCTCCGCCCACGACTGCACGCCTCTACTTCTCCCTGCGCGCCTCGTGGCGGCAGTTGTACAAAACTTTTCAGCAAAGTCTCTGGCACAATAAACAGTTTAAAATAGGCACACAGGACTGTTATGTTTCGGTAGCTGAGGAGAAATTGCAAACATAGCAAAAGTAGTAATACACCAGAGAGGCTGGAAACTATTGGATTGCAGTACCCTAAACTAACCACCACACTAGAAGTAGCCGTGGAGCGTACCTCGGAAAATAGAATGAGCACAACGCTGGGGCCCAATCTGTCTAGATAGAAAAGTATAGGAAAGAATTCTGATTGCAACCCAAAAAAACCCTGACAAAAATACCAACACGTCTGATTAACAAAAAACCTGAGATCACACGATTAGAGATGAGCAGTGTTCGACTAGAATTGTTCGCCAATTTCAAATTCGAGCTGTTTTGGGTGGTGTTACAGTCGTTTGACGAACCCGAACGATTTGCAAAAAATCCAGCTGTTCGAGATTATGTTCGATACCTGTTCGTGCACCTAAATCTTCACTGGATTTTTTAAGTTATGCTGAGAATCACTGTTAATACAAATTTTGAGTGTCCAGCGTGGCGGGGGGAGGTGGCATAGCATGGATCTCTGCAGAGATAATGAAGATCTCCATTTTTTTCTCTTTCCCGCATTTCCAGTGGGCGGTGCAGTCTGTCAGCCTATCAGCAGCGCTCACACGGAGCGAGGTGCTTTTTTTCACACAAGCAAGGGCATGTGTCATTGGCTGTGTATGTCACATGTCCTTGCCCTATAAGACCCAGCCATTTCCCCCCTCGCCACCATTTTCTCCATGCTGCAGCTCAGTGTTAGACGGCACTGCTGTTGTTAGCGCTATATTGTGTGTGCATTGTGCAACAGCGACTTGCAAGCGAAATCGCTGAGAAATAGAGAGGAAGGTTTAGGGAGTAGGGACTAGTTCGTTATTGCAGCCCTTTTGAGGGCTACGTTACATCAGTTCCTAGCAGTTTTAGCAGGCAGGTCTGTGCTCACTCTTAAATAGACAGAAAGGTCAACTTGGGACAGTGACTATTTGTAATTGCAGCCCTTTTCAGGGCTAGGTTACAGCAGTTGCTATCACTTTTTGTCAGCTACACCAGCGTTCAAATCACTCCTAATTATTCGCTGCATCTATCCTGTTCAATAATTGTGTGCATAGTAGCAGTGTGTGCTACTCATTCTATTAGGGCATCTATACAAAGCTCCACCAGCCTTAAAAAACAAACAAAAAAATCTATCTGCATGTTGCTTGGACAATAATTTGGGCATAGTAGCAGTCTGTGGTACTCATTGTATTAGGCCATCTCTACAAAGCTCCACCAGCCTTAAAAAACAAACAAAAAAATTCTATCTGCATGTTGCTTGGACAATAATTTGGGCATAGTAGCAGTCTGTGGTACTCATTGTATTAGGCCATCTCTACAAAGCTCCACCAGCCTTAAAAAACAAACAAAAAAATTCTATCTGCATGTTGCTTGGACAATAATTTGGGCATAGTAGCAGTCTGTGGTACTCATTGTATTAGGCCATCTATACAAAGCTCCACCAGCCTTAAAAAACAAACAAAAAAATCTATCTGCATGTTGCTTGGACAATAATTTGGGCATAGTAGCAGTCTGTGGTACTCATTGTATTAGGCCATCTCTACAAAGCTCCACCAGCCTTAAAAAACATAAAAAAATCTATCTGCATATTTCTTGGACAATAATTTGGGCATAGTAGCAGTCTGTGGTACTCATTGTATTAGGCCATCTCTACAAAGCTCCACCAGCCTTAAAAAACAAAAAAAAATTCTATCTGCATGTTGCTTGGACAATAATTTGGGCATAGTAGCAGTCTGTGGTACTCATTGTATTAGGCCAACTCTACAAAGCTCCACCAGCCTTAAAAAACAAAAAAAAAATTCTATCTGCATGTTGCTTGGACAATAATTTGGGCACAGTAGCAGTCTGTGGTACTCATTGTATTAGGTCATCTCTACAAAGCTCCACCAGCCTTGAAAAACAAAAAAAAATTCTATCTGCATGTTGCTTGGACAATAATTTTGGGCATAGTAGCAGTCTGTGGTACTCATTGTATTAGGCCATCTCTACAAAGCTCCACCAGCCTTAAAAAAAAAAATCTATCTGCATGTTGCTTTGACAATAATTTGGGCATATGTTATGAATGTGTTAGAGATGGTTTCTGAGCAGAGGCTCACTCTGGTGGTTACAGACAGTACTGAACCTTTCAGCGAGGAGTGGCAATCTGGGTTCACTGACTGGTCTGATATAAGGGTGGTTCCCTCCCATGATGGTTGCCGGTGATCAATTGTTCTTGTCTCAATTGTGGTTCCTGGTTCATTTGGAAGTTTGCTGGAGTCTTGCCTGCATCTCCTGCTTTCAGATAAGATATTTTTTGCTTTTCTTTTTGTGCTTGCTTTTTGCATTTGTTTTCTGCACTTTTGTGGAGGTCAGCCAGGTCCCCTCCTGGGGCCTGAGCTCCTCACACTTTATCTGCAGCCACTGTTGTTTGCTCATTTGCTTTTTCCTGTTTTTTCAGCGGCTGCGGCTTGGTTTTTGTTCACACTGAGATCTGATTTAGTGGGTGGCGAGATCGTGTGATCTCAGTATTTTTGTAATCAGAATTGTTGGATTTTTGTAGGGTTTTCTGGGTTGCAGAAAGTAATCTCTCCTGTCCTATCCTATTTAGTCAGCTTGTGGCCCCAGCGTTTGCTCAGTCTACTTTCTGCCTATGTTTGTATTTTCATCTTGTCTAACTGCCATTATATGTTTGGGGGCTTCCTATTTTCTTTGGGGATCTGCTCCGGGGCAGATAGCTTTCATCTTTCTGCCTTTAGGTGTAGTTATCTCTCAGGCTGTGACGAGGCGTCTAGGATCAACGTAGGAACGCTCCACGGCTACGTCTAGTTGTGTCGTTAGTTTAGGAATCTGCAACCCATGAGTTGCCAACATCTCAGGTGTTCGGCTGCCCTGCTGTTGTTCCTGTCCTCCTCAGCTACCGAAACATAACAGTATCACTGGCCCAAACTGAAAATTATTTGGTACTCACAGAAGGGAAAAATAGTGTGGAAAGAAAAAAGTTGTCAGAGTTGTCAGAGATTTTTTTTTTTTTGTCTGTTGCATTTTTTAACTCTTTTTCTTTGGGTGCTGAGGAGGATTTTTTTTTCTCTTAATGGAGTTTGCACAGTTGTCTGGCCGTGTGGATCATCTTGCCACTGAGGTTCGGAGTATTGCTACCTATCTTGCTGGGTTGCCGGTTGTGGAACCTACGATTCCCATGCCAGATTTGTTTTTGGAGGAACGGGCTCAATTTCTGAATTTCAAAATTAACTGTAAGTTGTTTTTTGACTTAAAGCCTAAGTCCTCAGGTAACGCAGCACAGCAGGTTCAAATTGTCATCTCTCTCCTGCGCGGCGATCCTCAGGATTGGGCTTTTTCCCTGACACCTGGGGATCCTGTTTTGAATGATATTGATGCATTTTTTCTGGCTCTGGGGTTATTGTACGATGAACCTAATGTCACTGATCAAGCTGAAAAAACCTTGTTGGCATTAAATCAGGGTCTTGAAGATGCTGAGTTTTACTGTCAGAAATTCCGAAAGTGGGCAGTCCTGACCAAATGGAATGATGATGCTTTGGCAGCCCTTTTTCGGAAGGGGCTGTCAGAGAATGTAAAGGATGTTATGGTGGGATTCCCTGCTCCCTCTGGTCTCAATGATTCTATGTCATTAGCTATTCAAATTGACAGACGTTTGCGTGAGCGCAGAGGTATGCGTGAGATAGTGTTGCCTTGTGAGCCAGCTTCTGAGCCCATGCAGTGTGATAGAGTGACTTCTGGGGCTCAGCGTCATGAGTTTCGAAAGCGCAATGGGTTATGTTTCTACTGTGGTGATGCCTCTCATGCTATTTCAGTCTGCCCTAAGCGGGGAAGACGTTTTGCATGCTCAATTGTCTTGGGTAGTGTTCAGACTAAATTTCTGTTGACTGTTACCCTGATTTGCTCCCTGTCCACATTTTCTGCTCAGGCTTTTGTTGATTCAGGAGCAGCTATTAACCTGATGGATTTTGACTTTGCCAAACGTTGTGGGTTTCCCATGATACCCCTGCGGAAGTCTATTCCCCTACTGGGTATTGATTTCACCCTTTGGCGGAGAATAAACCCAGTTTTCTACTCAGGTGATAATGAGAGTTTAACCAGATCATCAGGAGAGTTGCAAATTTCTGGTGCTGTATAATCTGCATGACATTATTGTACTAGGTTTCCCTTGGTTACAGTCTCATAATCCTGTTTTGGATTGGAAATCTGTGTCTGTGACCAGTTGGGGCTGCCAATGTGTTAATGCCTATCAAAAAACTGACCGGCACATCCAAACATAGATCCAGTGTGAACAGGTGCTAAACCTAGAGTCACCAACTCATATACATACAAGAAAAAAAAGGTAGCACACTGTAGCGCTATAGCGTGCAAACACGAAATATGATATGCATAGTTTTTTGATATGTATTCATTTACCTTCTACCTGAGCACTCCACCTGTTGGTCACAGGCTTTTTAATTACACCAGGTTCATTACCCCTCCACAAAGATGTAGATTTTAGTCTGAAGAGAGGATTCATATGTTCCCATGCAGACAGACTTTTCTAAGTGAGGATTGGCATTAGTTAGGACCTGATATACGAGAAGAACCTTGACGTGGCTATCAGGCTCACATAATTTGGCCATCTTATGCGCTAAGACTTCTCAATTTTTCATATTTCTAAGGCAGTGATGCAATTCATTTTTCATATTTTTCATATTTTCATATTTCGTGTTTGCAAGCTATAGCGCTACAGTGTGCTACCTTTTTTTCTTGAATGTGTTAATGCCGACACTCCTGTTTTTTCTGCCTCTCCCAAGTCTCAGGATGTTCCTGACTTTTTAACTGATTTTTTGGATGTATTTATTGAAAGTAAATCTGCATCTTTGCCCCCTCACAGGAGCTACGATTACGCTATTGAATTAGTGCCTGGTGGTAAATTTCCTAAAGGTCGCTGTAAGGTTCTGTGTATCTGTTTCTGAAACTCAGTTTGTTCGTCTGCCATTTTGCTTTCTGTTTTGCTGCAGCTATCTTGCCCTCAGTCAAAATGGAGTTTTCCAGCTTGCATGTTCCCGCCCTGATTCTCTCCGTTTGCTTCTTAAACAGCCACAGCTGAGTAATCAGTGCTTCAGAATCTAGCCTGCAGTGAACCTGTGTTCTGACTCCTGAAGCCTTGGACCTTGTACTCCAGCCATTCCTACTGAGGAACTCTGAAGCACTTGTGGACTCTGAACTCTGCTCTTGAGAGCCTCACGTTTGCATGGACTTGCGGTAACAGAAGAGAAGATCTGAATCTGTTGTGGAGAGTTATTGCTGAGCTTAGATTACTCTGGCCTGCTGTGTCTCCTGCTTCTGTGTTTGCAACCTGTGTGTTTATTTTTGCCAATTTGTATGAAGCAATACAAGACTTTCTTTATCAACCTATGTCTCAAGTATTTTCATCGCACCCAAGCACAAGACGCTATATGAACTGTACCACATACATTACAAGATTCTGAAGCCAAACGTTAGTGTCTGCTGGGTCTGGAAAGGCTTGTCTGCTGTACTGTGGATATTGGATGTCCGGTTGTACGTTCTGTGATGACAGTGGTTGTGACTTCTCACAACCATTCCAGGTGAGCAATTCCCTTAAGTTTTTTTTCTGCAGTGTTATCACAGGTAAACACTATTGTTTTGTTTGTTTTTTTTTCTTCTCTTTTTGTCTGCTGAAACTCTGGATATCAGATGTCTGGTTGAAAGCTTTCTGTGATGATAGTGGTTGTGACTTCTCACAACCATTCCAGGTGAGCAGTTCCCTTAAAGTTTTTTCTTTCTTCAGTGTTGCCACAGGTGAACACTATTGTTTTTTTTTCTCTCCTCTTCTTCCAGTATCCTGTCTTAAAAGATCTGGAAAATGGAGGCCCGCATAAAGGAACTTTGCGGAGTGACTGATAATATCCTTGCAGATTTGCAGAATATAAAGACCCGTCTTACAAATCTTCAGGACCTAAATAATCACAATTTGCAAGTGGTTGGACAGACTACCCAGGATTTGCGAGCCAGGATTGAGGTTCTGGAGGGGCGAGTTCAGGCTCCTGCCGTGGCCCCGAGTTCTGGGATTCCCAAGTTGCCCCCTTTTCGTTTTGGTGGTGAACGTGAAAAATTCAGGGGATTTGTTAATCAATGCAATCTTTTTTTTTCTGCACATGCTTCACAATTTCCTACTGAACGATCTAAGGTGCTTACTATAATTATGTTGCTTACCAACAAGGCTTTGATATGGGCAAACCCTCTGATTGAGACTGAGGATGATTGTTTGAATCACCTTGATGATTTTATTTCAGCCATGGGGCAGGTGTTTGATGACCCCAATCGAGGTGCAACAGCTGAAGCAGCCATGTTAGCTTTGCGCCAAGGTAAGCACTCGGTAGCTGAATATGCCTTGGATTTCAGGAGATGGGCCCTTGATACCACCTGGGACAATTCCGCCAAAAAATCTATTTTTCGAAAGGGGTTATCCCCACTAATTAAGGATGAACTTGCTCGTGCCGACCCTCCCACTGCGTTAGGTGACTTTATTAACTACTGCATCCGTATTGATACTCGTTTAACTGAACGCAGGCAAGAGAGATGGTTCGAAAGCAATCGTACTAACCTTTTCCTACCTTCCTCTCCAGCTAAGGAACCTTTGAATAGGATTACACGGGAACCTGAACCTGAACCCATGCAGGTAGACTCTTTACTACGACGGGTTAGTGATGCACGCAAGGAACATCGTTTTAAGGAGAATCTATGTTTTTATTGTGGTAAGTCAGGGCACTTTATTATTAACTGTCCCAGCCGTTCTCGCAAGACTACTGCAGCACTCATTCATTGTGAGTGTTGCGAGAGGGGATCTGTCAGGTCCGAGCCTCAGGCTCCAGAGAGAGCTGCAGCAACGGATCTTGATTTCTCGGACTTGAACTCCGTTACCTCTGAGGACGTTGACTGTGTAAATGCTGCCATCTTTCAAGTTTCCTCAGCGGTGTCCCAGCTGAGTTGTAAGAAAAACAATTCTCACTGTTTTCTTTCCATCAAACTCTGGGTTGACTCAGCCTGGGTGTCTAGCTCTGCTATGATCGACTCAGGTGCAAGTGGAAATTTTATGGATGTCTCCTTTGCTCTAAAACAGGGAATACGTTCAGTGAAGAAGGCTGCTCCAGTACAGATGGAAACTGTGGATGGCTCCCTGCTGACCTCTGGACCAGTGGATCAGGAAACAGAGCCTTTAAAGGTTCTTATGGGTAAAGATCATCAAGAGAAACTGTCCTTTATGCTTATCTCTTCTCCTCACTTTCCCATTATTCTAGGGCTACCATGGCTGCAGGCTCAGAATCCTACCATTAACTGGGAGACCAAGGAATTACACTTTCCAGAGAAACAGATGAGTCCAAAAATTTCAGCTTGCTCTGTTCCTAAAGGAACCATGTCAGTCCCTGAACTACCAGCTGTATACCAGGACTATGTGGATTTATGTGACAAGAAGAACGCTGACCAGCTTCCTCCTCACCGTCCATATGATTGTCCAATTGAATTATTGCCTGGAGCAGAGATACCTTTTGGTAAGATCTACCCCCTGGCGGGGCCCGAGCTGAAGGTTTTAAAAGAGTACATAGACGAAAATCTAGCCAAGGGCTTCATACGCCCCTCTTCATCTCCTGCAGGGGCACCCATATTCTTTGTAAAGAAGAAAGATGGATCCCTGAGACCATGCGTAGACTATAGGGAACTCAATAAGGTTACTATTAGAAACCGTTATCCATTGCCTTTAATCCCTGAGTTATTGGAGAGAGTGCGACATGCCAAAATTTTTTCTAAACTAGATCTTCGTGGGGCCTATAACTTAGTCCGTATTAGACCTGGGGATGAATGGAAGACTGCATTCAGGTCACGCTATGGACACTTTGAATATCTGGTTATGCCTTTTGGTCTGAGTACCGCCCCAGCCACTTTCCAACACTTGGTGAATGACATCTTCAGGGATCTCCTAGATACATTCGTGGTAATTTATTTGGATGATATTTTATTTTTTTCTAACTCCACAGAGGAACATCATGGACATGTGAGAATGGTCTTGGAACGTCTAAGACAAAATCATCTTTACATCAAGCTTGAAAAGTGTGAATTCCATAAGACCGAAATTCAATTTCTGGGGTATGTACTGTCTACACAAGGAATTAGTATGGATGGAAGTAAAACCCAAGCCATCAATGATTGGCCAAGTCCTAGAAATGTGAAGGAGGTACAGCGCTTCATCGGGTTTGCAAACTTCTATAGACGTTTCATTAGAAATTTCTCTGAGGTAGTGTCACCTATCACCCAACTTACCCGGAAAGAGTCTAAGTTCTCCTGGACTCCCCAAGCCCAGGAAGCATTTTCCCGTCTAAAAGATAAATTTACCACTGCACCTATCCTAGTACATCCCAACCCAGAGCTTGCCTTCATAATAGAGGTGGATGCTTCAGACTGTGCCGTGGGAGCTATACTCTCTCAGAGAACAGGTGAGAAGAATGTCTTGCATCCCTGTGCCTTCTTTTCCCAGCAGTTGTCTTCGGCTGAGAAGAACTACGATGTGGGCAATAGAGAGTTGTTGGCCATTATTGCCGCCTTCAAAGAATGGAGACACCTTCTTCAAGGAGCTGCACAGCAAATAGTCGTTCTGACAGACCATCGTAATCTTGAGTTTATCAGGTCGGCTAAGTGCCTGACTCCTCGCCAGGCTCGCTGGAATCTTTTCTTAAACCAATTTAATTTTATTATTTCTTATAGACCAGGATCGCGCAATGGAAAGGCTGATGCACTCTCTAGGATTTACTCAGCAGAGACACGTCCAATTACTCCTCCTAAGACTATTCTTCCTGACTCTAGATTCCTAGGAGTGATTCATCATCAAGACCTAATTAAAGACATCAAGGAAGCATACCATGCGGATTCTTTTTTGGCTCAACCCCCAAGGGACGTAAGTCTTGTCTTTAAGAATGGTGTGTGGATTCTGGGACAACGTCTGTATATACCTGAAACAGTCAGATTGAGAGTATTGCAACTCATTCACGATTCCAAAATAGCCGGGCATAGAGGAATTCTAAAGACACAGGAATTTCTTTCTCGTTTCTTTTGTGGCCCACTTGTAGGAAGGATGTTTTGGACTATGTCACTTCGTGTGAGGTTTGTGCAAGATGCAAAACACCTCGCTCTTCACCAACTGGTCTGTTACAGCCTCTTCCCACCCCGTCCCGCCCGTGGGGATCCATTTCTATGGACTTCATTGTGGAATTACCAACCTCTCAAGGGAAGAACACTATTCTAGTGGTGGTTGACCGTTTAACAAAGGCAGCTCATTTTATCCCTTGTGTCGGCTTACCCACTGCAAAACAGACATCAGATTTGATGATTAAAGATGTGTTTCGTTTACATGGAGTACCGGATGAGGTTATTTCGGATCGAGGGGTGCAATTCACTTCTAGGTTTTGGCAAAATTTCTGTGCAGCATTGGACATTAAAGTAAACCTTTCTTCTGCTTTTCATCCCCAGACTAATGGACAAACCGAACGAACCAATCAAACCCTGGAGCAGTATCTCCGCTGCTTTATCTGCCACCTACAGGATGATTGGGTGGATCTACTTCCATTGGCTGAGTTCTCTTACAACAACTCTCAGAGTGCCTCCACTAAACAGTCTCCTTTTTACTCTAATCTAGGTTATCATCCTAACATTCTACCACGATTTCCCATAGAGACGCCTTTGCCAGCAGTGGCTGAAAGAGTCACGACTTTACAGAAGAATATGGATCTTCTAAAGGAGAATCTGGAATCGGCTCAGGAAAGGTACAAGAAGGCAGCAGATAAATTTCGTAAACCTGCACCAGCTTTTAAGGTAGGAGACCTGGTCTGGCTGTCAACCAGAAATCTTAAGTTAAGGATTCCATCGTCTAAGTTGGGACATAAGTACATTGGACCCTATAAAATCAGTAAGATTATAAGTGCCGTTGCTTGTCGTCTTCAATTGCCCAGAACTATGAGAATCCACCCTGTCTTTCATGTATCCCTACTAAAGGCTGCGACACCCAATACGTTTCCTGGACGTTCTTCTCCTTGCCCTGACCCAGTGCTAGTCGATGGTCAGGAAGAATTTGTGGTGGAAAGGATTTTAGATTCCAGGTTGTATAGAAATCAGTTACAATATCTGATTAAATGGCAGGGCTACCCAGTGGAGGACAACTCATGGGAGCCAGTCAATAACGTTAATGCTCCTCGCTTGCTCCGTCAGTTTCATCAGAGGTACCCACACAAGCCTGGTCTGAGGTCATCCGGAGGTTGTCCCTAAGGGGGGAGTAATGTAAGGTTCTGTGTATCTGTTTCTGAAACTCAGTTTGTTCGTCTGCCATTTTGCTTTCTGTTTTGCTGCAGCTATCTTGCCCTCAGTCAAAATGGAGTTTTCCAGCTTGCATGTTCCCGCCCTGATTCTCTCCGTTTGCTTCTTAAACAGCCACAGCTGAGTAATCAGTGCTTCAGAATCTAGCCTGCAGTGAACCTGTGTTCTGACTCCTGAAGCCTTGGACCTTGTACTCCAGCCATTCCTACTGAGGAACTCTGAAGCACTTGTGGACTCTGAACTCTGCTCTTGAGAGCCTCACGTTTGCATGGACTTGCGGTAACAGAAGAGAAGATCTGAATCTGTTGTGGAGAGTTATTGCTGAGCTTAGATTACTCTGGCCTGCTGTGTCTCCTGCTTCTGTGTTTGCAACCTGTGTGTTTATTTTTGCCAATTTGTATGAAGCAATACAAGACTTTCTTTATCAACCTATGTCTCAAGTATTTTCATCGCACCCAAGCACAAGACGCTATATGAACTGTACCACATACATTACAGTCGCCTTTTTAACTTGTCTGTACCTGAACACGATGCTGTGCGATCTTATATCAAGGAGTCATTGGAGAAGGGTCATATCAGACCATCCTCTTCACCCTTGGGTGCCGGTTTTTCTTTGTGGCCAAAATGGATGGTTCATTGAGGCCGTGTATTGATTATCGTCTCTTGAATAAGATCACTGTGAAGTATCAATATCCGTTACCTTTGATTTCTGACCTGTTTTCCAGGGTGAAAAGTGCGAGTTGGTTTACCAAGCTTGACCTCAGGGGGGCGTATAACCTTATTCGCATTAAGCACGGGGATGAATGGAAGACGGCGTTTAATACCCCAGAGGGGCATTTTGAGTACCTAGTGATGCCCTTTGGGCTCACTAATGCTCCTTCCGTCTTCCAATCCTTCATGAATAATATTTTCAGAGATTTTGTGGATAAATTTCTGATTGTTTATTTGGATGATATCTTTATTTTTTCCAATGACTGGGACTCTCATGTGAAACATGTTCGGACTGTGTTCCAGATTTTGAGAGAGAATGCACTGTATGTGAAGGGATCAAAGTGTCTTTTTGGCGTACAGAAGGTCTCATTTCTGGGATTCATTTTGTCTCCGTCTGTTATTGAAATGGACCCGGTCAAGGTTCAAGCCATCTGTGATTGGGTCCAACCTACTTCATTAAAGGCTCTTCAGAGATTTTTGGGTTTTGCCAATTTTTATCGTAAATTTATTGGTAATTTCTCTGGTATTGTTAAACCATTGACTGATTTGACCAAAAGGGGTTCTGATGTGGTGAATTGGCCTCCTGAGGCAGTCTCTGAGTTTCAGGAACTTAAGCAGAGATTCACTTCTGCTCCTGTTCTACGGCAGCCTGATGTTTCTCTACCGTTTCAGGTGGAGGTTGATGCCTCTGAAATTGGGGCAGGTGCCGTGTTGTCCCAAAGAGATCCAGAGACCTCTAAGAGTAACCCTTGTGCCTTTTTCTCTCTAAAATTTTCTCCAACTGAATGTAATTATAATGTGGGTAATCGGGAGTTATTGGCCATGAAGTGGGCCTTTGAAGAGTGGAGACTTTGGCTGGAAGGAGCCGAACATCAGGTGGTGGTCCTAATAAGAATCTGGTTTATCTCGAATCAGCCAAGCGACTTAATCCTAGACAGGCCAGGTGGGCCTTGTTTTTCACACGTTTTAATTTTGTGGTTTCTTTTCTTCCTGGCACTAAGAATGTTAAGGCGGATGCCCTCTCGAGGAGTTTCTTTGTGGACTCTCCTGAGTTATCTGATCCTACTGTTATTTTGAAAGAGGGTGTATTTCTTTCCGCCATCTCGCCCAATTTGAGACTGGCCTTGGAAGGGTGTCAGGAGGATAAACCTGAGCGCTGCCCTATTGGGAAATTGTTTGTCCCAGACCAGTGGAAGAAGAGTGTGATGTCTGAGATTCATTGTTCCGCGTTGGCTGGTCATCCGGGATTTTTGGTACCAGAGACTTGGTGAGTCGGTCCTTTTGGTGGCCTACTTTGTCTCGTGACGTCAGGGAATTTGTGCAGTCCTGTGGGACTTGCTCTCGCTCCTAGCCTTGCTCTCGCTCTAGTTGTTTGTTAATGCCATTACCTGTGCCCAAGAGGCCATGGACCATATCTCTATGGATTTTATTTCCGACCTCCCTGTTTCTCAGAGAATGACCATTATCTGGGTAATCTGTGATAGGTTTTCCAAGATGATACATCTTGTGCCATTACCTAAGTTGCCTTCCTCCTCCGAATTGGTGCCTTTGTTCCTTCAGCACGTGGTTCGGTTACATGGCATTCCGGAGAACATTGTGTCTGACAGAGGAGTCCAGTTTGTTTCCAGATTTTGGAGGACATTTTGTTCTAAACTTGGTGTTCAATTATCTTTCTCCTCTGCTTTTCATCCTCAGACCAATGGACAAACCGAAAGAACAAACCAGACCTTGGAGACTTATTTGAGATGTTTTGTGTCTGCTGATCAAGATGACTGGGTCTCTTTTTTGCCTTTGGCTGAGTTTGCTCTTAATAATAGGGCTAGCGCTGCCACCTTGATGTCTACATTTTTCTGCAATTTTGGGTTTCACCCTCGATTTTCTTCGGGGCAGGCGGAGGCTTCTGTCTGTCCGGGTGTTGACTCTGTTGTGGAGCGAATGCAGCAGATTTGGGACCAGGTAGTGGAGAGTTTATCTCTCTCTCAGGAGAAGGCCCAACGGTTTGCTAACCGGCATAGGACTGATGGTCCTCGGTTTAAATGTGGGGGACTTGGTTTGGTTGTCCTCAAGAAATATCCCTATGAGGGTTACATCTCCAAAGTTTAAGCCCAGGTTCATTGGACCTTATAAGATCATGGAGATTCTTAATCCTGTTTCCTTCTGTTTGCTTCTTCCAGGGACATTTAAGATCCATAACGTGTTCCACAAGTCCTTATTGAAGAGGTTTGTCGAGCCAGTGGTTCCTATGGCTGCGCCTCCTGACCCTGTTTTGGTTGTGTGTATGTGGTTGAGAAAATATTGGATTCTCGTTTTTCTAGACAGAAACTCCAGTATTTGGTTAAGTGGAGAGGTTATGGTCAGGAGGACAATTCTTAGGTGTTGACTTCGGACATCCATGCTAGGAGACTGATCCGTGCCTATCACCGAGCTCATCCTGATTGGCCTGGTTGCACAAGTGAGGGTTCGGTGACCCCTCCTCAAGGGGGGGTACTGTTATGAATGTGTTAGAGATGGTTTCTGAGCAGAGGATCACTCTGGTGGTTACAGACAGTACTGAACCTTTCAGCGAGGAGTGGCAATCTGGGTTCACTGACTGGTCTGATATAAGGGTGGTTCCCTCCCATGATGGTTGCTGGTGATCAATTGTTCTTGTCTCAATTGTGGTTCCTGGTTAATTAGGAAGTTTGCTGGAGTCTTGCCTGCATCTCCTGCTTTCAGATAAGATATTTTTTGCTTTTCTTTTTGTGCTTGCTTTTTGCATTTGTTTTCTGCACTTTTGTGGAGGTCAGCCAGGTCCCCTCCTGGGGCCTGAGCTCCTCACACTTTATCTGCAGCCACTGTTGTTTGCTCATTTGCTTTTTCCTGTTTTTTCAGCGGCTGCGGCTTGGTTTTTGTTCACACTGAGATCTGATTTAGTGGGTGGCGAGATCGTGTGATCTCAGTATTTTTGTAATCAGAATTGTTGGATTTTTGTAGGGTTTTCTGGGTTGCAGAAAGTAATCTCTCCTGTCCTATCCTATTTAGTCAGCTTGTGGCCCCAGCGCTTGCTTAGTCTATTTTCTGCCTATGTTTGTATTTTCATCTTGTCTAACCGCCATTATATGTTTGGGGGCTTCCTATTTTCTTTGGGGATCTGCTCCGGGGCAGATAGCTTTCATCTTTCTGCCTTTAGGTGTAGTTATCTCTCAGGCTGTGACGAGGCGTCTAGGATCAACGTAGGAACGCTCCACGGCTACCTCTAGTTGTGTCGTTAGTTTAGGAATCTGCAACCCATGAGTTACCAACATCTCAGGTGTTCGGCTGCCCTGCTGTTGTTACTGTCCTCCTCAGCTACCGAAACATAACAGGCATAGTAGCAGTCTATGGTACTCATTGTATTAGGCCATCTATAGAAAGCTCCACCAGCCTTAAAAAAGAAAAAAATTCTATTTGCATGTTGCTTGGACAATAATTTTGGGTATAGTAGCAGTCTGTGGTACTCATTGTATTAGGCCATCTCTACAAAGCTCCTCCAGCCTTAAAAAAAAAAATCTATCAGCATGTTGCTTGGACAATAATTTGGGCATAGTAGCAGTCTGTGGTACTCATTGTATTAGGCCATGTATAGAAAGCTCCACCAGCCTTAAAAAACAAAAAAATTCTATCTGCATGTTGCTTGGACAATAATTTTGGGCATTGTAGCAGTCTGTGGTACTCATTGTATTAGGCCATCTCTACAAAGCTCCACCAGCCTTAAAAAGCAAAAAAAAATCAATCTGCATGTTGCTTGGACAATAATTTGGGCATATTAGCAGTCTGTGGTACTCATTGTATTAGGCCATCTATACAAAGCTCCACCGGCCTTAAAAAAAAAAAATCTATCTGCATGTTGCTTGGACAATAATTTGGGCATAGTAGCAGACTGTGGTACTCATTGTATTAGGCCATCTATAGAAAGCTCCATCAGTCTTAAAAAAAAAAAATTCTATCAGCATGTTGCGTGGACAATAATTTTGGGCATAGTAGCAGTCTGTGGTACTCATTGTATTAGGCCATCTATACAAAGCTCCACCAGCCTTAAAAAACAAACAAAAAAATTCTATCTGCATGTTGCTTGGACAATAATTTTGGGCATAGTAGCAGTCTGTGGTACTCATTGTATTAGGCCATCTATACAAAGCTCCACCCGCGTTCAAATACTGAGAATTTTTTGCACCCATTATTTTTGTGGAAACAACTCCACAGTTGTCAATTAGGTAACCACCAAAATGAGTGGCAAAAGGCCTGCTGCTGGTGGAAAGGGGAATAGGCGTGTTGTGAAGGGAAAAAATGTTGTGTCCGTGGGGTAGGTGTTAAAGCAACAGTAACATCTGCAGAAGAAAGACCATCTTCCAGCCAAACTAAGATGTATACTTCTTTTAGTGGACAATGTGGTACGATCCCTTTCTTATGGGCACGCCCATCGCTACAAATTCCAGATGAGGCACAAAAAAATAAGGTGCTTCAACAGATATCAAGTGCTCCTTTAAGTCACCTCTCCACCTCAACTTCAACAACACAAAAACTCCAGTCCTCAGAGGTGTCACCCCAATCGCACTTGCTTCCTCACAGCTCCCAAGTCTCCAACAGCCCGTCTGAGTTTGGGGTAGAACAGATGGTTGAGTCTGCAGAGCTGTTTACTCATACTATAGCCTGGGAATCAGAGGTCGTGTCCACAGCTTCTATGAATCCAGAAGAGGAAATGATCTGCACTGATGCCCAGAATGTTTATGAGTCTGATCCAGGACCAGATGAAGAAGGTTCTGAGCATAATGTAGACCCTTGTTCCCAAACTGTAACTCCTGTTGTTGGAGATGATGATGAGACTCAAATACCAGATGTGAGCGACAACTTGAGTTTTGTGTCAGGGCAGGAACAGGTTGGCTCTGAGGATGACGGGGGTGAGAACACACAGGGTGATGATGACGAGGTTGTAGATCCCACTTACTGTCAACTCACAGTGAGACAGTCGATGAGGTCAGCAGAGGAGGTGGAGGAGGATTCGAGTGACGACGAGGTCAGAGTGCGCCTTCCTGGACAGAGATGTAGTACTGGAAGCACGTCACCAACTGCATCCTCAACCACAACTCTGCCTCTGACCACAAGTCAAGGTGGCTCTTCAGGTCGCATTGGTTCTAAGCCTTGCATTGCCTGGGCATTTTTTAACATCGATAAGGATGACCCAACTCATGTTATCTGTAACATTTGTGACCAAAAGCTAAGTAGAGGCCAAAAAATCCATAGTTTGAGTACTTCATGCATGAACCGTCACATGGATATGAAGCATAAGTTTGCAGTGGCAAGCTCACTGTGCTACAATGCGGCCTAGCGGGCCGGCCCAACCACTGTCTGCCCCATCTTGTGCATCTGCGACCGCGGCCTCTTCATCCTCTGTGACTGGAGGGACAGCAGTCAGACCTGTTTTGAGACTCAGACCTGGCACCTCTTTATCAGCAACAGCCAGTCAGATTGGCAGGTCATCAGTTCATTTGGAAGTGGAAACACCAGCTGGTGTTGAGCGCTCTCCGACATCGAGATCACCACCTTTGGATTAAGGCAACCTAACTTTTGCGCCTGCATCTTCCTCACAGACCGTCAGTTGTCCGGGGACACCCTACTCAACCCTGTCTACGCACAACAGCCAGCCCTCGGTCACTCAGATTTGGACAAGTAAAAGACCATTTCCTCCTAGCCATGAGAAAGCTAAGAGGTTGAATTTCACCATCTGAAAGCTCTTGGCTACAGAAATGCTGCCTTTCCGCCTTGTTGACACAGAGGATTTTTGAGCCCTTATGTCTGTCGCAGTGCCCCAGTACCAAATGTCCAGTCGGCACTACTTCTCAAAGAAAGGTGTGCCTGCGCTCCACCAGCATGTCGCACACAACATCACCGCTTCTTTGAGAAACTCAGTGTGTGACAGGGTGCATTTCACCACAAACACTTGGACGAGTAGGCATGGACAGGGGCGTTACATGTCGCTGACTGGGCACTGGGTAACTATGGTGACAGCAGGACAAGGGGCTGCTATCCAAGTCTTGCCGTCCCCACGAGTTGTGTGTCAATCCTCTTTATCTCGAAGTTCCTCCACTGCTTCTGCCTCCTCAACCTCCTCTCAGTCCTCCACCTGCACCCAAAGCCTGTCTGGTCATGCCACGGGCTTTCTAACTGCGCAGAAGGGATCCTGCATCACACCTCCTTGCTATGCTGGCAGAAGGGCTCAACGTAATCAGGCTGTTTTTACGTTGAAATGTCTGGGAAATGTGAGTCACACAGCTGAGGAGTTGTGGTCAGCTCTGGAGAACCAGTTTCATGAATGGTTGTCTCCACTGGACCTGCAACCAGGGAAGGCCGTGTGCAACAATGCCGCAAACCTGGGTGCAGCCCTTCGCCGGGGCAATGTCACACACGTGCCTTGTATGGCTCACGTGTTGAACCTGGTTGTCCAGCAATTTTTAGCCCACTATCCCGGACAACATGGCCTTCTGCAGAGGGCACGGTCGCTGTGTGCTCACTTCCGCCGTTCGCATCCCGCAGCTCAGCGACTTACATCTCTACAGAAGTCGTTGGGCCAGCCACTTCACCGGCTAAAATGCGATGTGCCAACACGGTGGAATTCAACTCTGCACATGTTGCAGCGACTGTGGCAGCACCGACAAGCCCTGGTGCAATACGTTCTGAATTATAGCCTGGGCCAAGGAGATCCAGAGGTGATGCAAATCACGCTGGAGGAGTGGTCTCAGATCAGGGACCTATGCACCCTTCTGCACAGTTTTGAAATGGCCACGAAGATGTTTAGTGCTGACGATGCCATTATCAGCATGACTATTCCGGTGATTTACATGCTGGAGCAGATGTTAAACAGAATTCTGAGTCAGGTGGTGGAACAAGAGGAGGTGGAGGAAGTAGAAGAGGAGTTGTATGCGGAAGGGCTAACATCTGCAAGGTCCAGACGGTCGGCAGCACCAAGGCGGCTGGCATGGGAGGGTGGGGGAGAGGGATTAACCATGGCGCATGGTAGCAGCCAAACTAGTGAGGAAGGTGCAGGAGCCCAGGAAGAAGTGGAGGACGAACTGGCGATGGGCATGGAAGACTCATCAGATGAGGGAGACCATGATCACATTTCTGTTGTGCGAGGTTGGGGGGAGAGGGCAGAGGAAGGAAGCATGAGTCGTACCTCACCACCAACACAACAGGGACTTGGTGCTCCCGGATGCACAAGACACATGAGTGCCTTCTTGCTGCACTACCTGCAACATGACCCTCGAATTGTCAGAATTCTAAATAATCCTGACTACTGGGTAGTCACACTGTTAGATCCCCGGTACAAAAGTAAATTTGCCCAAATAATTCAAGCCATAGAAAGGGATTCACGCATGCAGGAGTATCAGCAGAGACTGTTGCAGAATCTTACAGGTGCTTTTTCACAAAACACCAGTGGTGCACGTAGTGAATCTCACAGTTCTAACTTGCCAACTGTGGGACTGTCGAGTGTTCAGCACTCAAACCGTAACAGAAACACAGTATCTGCTGGTGTTCACAACAATTTTGCGAAATCCTTTCACCAGTTTTTTAGCCCATCCTTTGCAAGGCCACAGGAGACAAGAAGTCAGACACTAGTCAACGCCTAGAGACGATGGTACAGGAGTATCTCCAACTGAACATCGAAGCCATGACTGTGTCACTGGACCCTTGCTCTTTTTAGGCTTCCAATCTGGATAAATGGCCGGAGCTCGCCACTCACGCCTTGGAGATTTTGTCATGCCCCGCAGCCAGCGTTCTCTCTGAACGTGTGTTCAGCGCTGCTGGTGGTGTGCTGACAGATAAGCGCACGCGGCTGTCCACTGAGAATGAAGACAGACTCACGTTCATAAAGGTGAACAAATCATGGATCCGCAAGGACTTTTCTACCCCTGTGTCATCCTGGGGAGAGTAAAAGCTTGAGGATTTGGTAAAATCACCTCACCAAATGTTTTAAGCTTTAAAATTGCTAATAATTTGTAGCTGCATCTAGGCCGGAAAATAATTTTGGGCCTGTAGCAGTGTGTGTTACTCATTCTAATAGGCCATCTATACTAAGCTCCACCAGCTTTCAAATTAATAATTATTTTTAGCTGCATCTTGCCTGTAGAATAATTTTGGGCCTGTAGCAGTGTGTGGTACTCATTCTAGTAGGCCATCTATACTAAGCTCCACCAGCTTTCAAATTAATAATTATTTTTAGCTTCATCTTGCCTGTAGAATAATTTTGGGCCTGTAGCAGTGTGTGGTACTCATTCTAATAGGCCATCTATACTAAGCTCCACCAGCTTTCAAATTAATAATAATTTTTAGCTGCATCTTGCCTGTAGAATAATTTTGGGCCTGTAGCAGTGTGTGGTGCTCATTCTAACAGGCCATCTATACTAAGCTCCACCAGCTTTCTAATTAATAATAATTTTTAGCTGCATCTTGCCTGTAGAATAATTTTGGGCCTGTAGCAGTGTGTGGTGCTCATTCTAATAGGTCATCTATGCTAACCTCCACCAGCTTTCAAATTAATAATAATTTTTAGCTGCATCCTGCCTGTAGAATAATTTTGGGCCTGTAGCAGTGTGTGGTACTCATTCTATTAGGCCATCTATACTAAGCTCCACCAGCTTTCAAATTAATTCTAATATTTAGCTGCATCTTGCCTGTAGAATAATTTTGGGCCTGTAGCAGTGTGTGGTACTCATTCTAATAGGCAATCTATACTAATCTCCACCAGCTTTCAAATTAATAATAATTTTTGTTCTCTCTGAACATGTGTTCTGCGCTGCTGCTGGTGTGCTGAGTCTGACAGATAAGTGCACACGGCTGACCACTGAGAATGTAGACAGACACACGTTCATAAAGATGAACAAATCATGGATTCGCAAGGACTTTTCTACCCCTGTGTCATCCTGGGGAGAGTAAAAGCTTGAGGATTTGGTAAAATCACCTCACCAACCATTTTAAGCAACTCTGGGGCAATTGATGCTACTTAAGTGGTGTCTGTGCCCCAAATTTTTGGAAAAAATTGAGACTCTTTTTGGAGTCCCCTTGCTGTGATTTACATGACGTTGGCATTGTCAATTACAGGTGGGTTGGGTCTTTCCCCACCCCCCTTTTAACCGTAAGAAACTACATACACTATGGCTTGGGGTAACACAGATGGTTGAGTGTGAAGACTAGAGCTGTTTACTCATACTATAGCCTGGGAATCAGAGGTCAGCTCCAAAGCTTGAGTGTCTGCTAGTCAGAAGCCATCGGCTGTAGATATAATTACAAATTTTTAACTGCATCTAACCCAGACAATAATTTTGGGCCTAGTAGCAGTGTCTGCTACTCAGCGGAGTAGCCACCGGCTGTAGATATAATTACAAATTTTTAACTGCATCTTGCCTGGACAATAATTTTGGGACTAGTAGCAGTGTCTGCTAGTCAGCGGAGTAGCCACCGGCTGTAGATCTAATTACAAATTTTGAACTGCATCTAACCCAGACCATAATTTTGCAACCAAATTCAGATAGACGGTTTCAAAGAAGCGCCAGGCTGGCGATAAAGGCAGATGAGATTAAGGTTGTCGGCTGCAGCTCCGGCCGGGTACCTCAAGAGAGTATCAGACATAAGTGATGATAAAGCAATCCGGTCATAAGGAGCGCGAGGGACGCAATTCAGCTGATATTACAAAGTCTTCATTTATTGATATCCACAATGCGTTTCAACGGAATAGCTCCGTCTTCCTCAGGTGGCAGTTATACATAGAATGGAGTAGGAAAGCTATATAAAGGTGGAGCAGCAAATGAAAATTAAAAGGCAATTAATCAGAACACCCACATGATTAAAAATGCAAATATGACTGCAAAAAAGAAAAAAATAAATAAAATAAAAACACAGATAAATTGAATAAAACCAACGTAAAAACGACATAAAAACAATGTACACAAGGAAAAATAAATGAAAATAAATAACTAAATAACAAAATGCATATATTGAGGGGGTTTAATCCCTCAGGGGCCAGTGTACCAAGTTTAAAAATCCAGAAACTCTCCCTTGTTATTAGATTATTATACCGATCAGGCATATCATGTGGTATCTGGTCAATAACAGTGAGTTTTAACAAATTCAAATTCTTTTGGTGCACTAGGGAGAAATGTTTTGAGAGACTGTGTAGCATGAACCCATTTCGGATATTTTGATGGTGCTTGTTGAGCCTTGCATGCATCGTCTGTATCGTCCGACCGATGTACTGCAACCCACAACCGCACTCAGTTAAATAAATAATGTAGCACGATTGGCAATTGACATGAGAGTTGATTTTAAAAATGGTGCCTGTGGTACGAGATTGAAATTCTTGCACCCCATTCATAATAGAGACGCAACATAAACACTTAGAGGTCCTACATGCAAAACAACCCGGATTAGAATTTATCCAGGTTGCAGATGAAGATGAGGATTTGAGAGTTGTGTTGCTGGGGGCAACTAGATTTCGAAGAGTTCGGTTTTTTCCGAAAAAACAACAATAATTTTGGGCCTAGTAGCAGTGTCTGCTAGTCAGCGGATTAACACAGCTGTTAAGCAAGCTACACCACCTGTACTTTGGACACTTAATTTTTTCAAAGGAAAATCAGTGAAGAGCATCGGGAGGCACCCCAAGGCACAGGGGCTGTGAGTGGCGGTAGGACGCCTTGCGGTGGACCGCCAAGCTCAATTCTTATAAAAGCTTTTTAACTGCAGCAGCTTTACTGGACGCTACTGGACTGGCATTACCGCAGCTGCTGGCATGAGACTTGCCCTCCAATAGATCCTTGTAAAAGGATTTAAAGTGTACTCATTCAAATTAGAGAGACAATTTAAATAAAAATGATTAGACCTGCCTCCACCGCAGGGGGCTCGCTCGACCCACCAGCGGACAGGCACCAGTATTGGGAGAGGGGGGCTGGCCGTCAGGGTCCACCGCAGCTCTGGCACAAACCCGGCGACACGCAGGTCGCACGGGCAGGAACGGACTGGCCGTGTCAGCTTGGCACTTTTTTGGTTTTAGAAGGGCATGACATGCCTATATCTGTGTCTCCCCCTCCTTTTACTCCTCCACCTCTTTTCTTTTCGCATGACTATATGTACTTGTCACTTTTCCATGTGTTAGTTGTGTCTTGTGAGCAATTTGTCAGCCTTTGGACACCTTTGAAGTGTTTTCTATGTGTTTTCTTTGTGTTTCTATGTGTTTTGGTTTGCCTGCCATTGGTTTTAATGGTGTTCGACGGTGTTCGACGAACAGTTCGACAAACAGTTCGTTGAACACACGGCTGTTCGGCGAACCGAACCGAACTCAAACACTACGGGGGTGGCTCATCACTACACACGATCTCTACCACCTAAATCAGATCTCTGGTGTAACATACAGCAATTCAGCAAAAAAGTGACAAAGGAACAGAGCAAAAGTGCAAACACAAAATGAGCACAACAGCAGCGCCAGACCCCAAAAGGGGACCAGGCTGCAGTCCCCTGCAAGCAGCAAAACAGGCAAGGAAAATCCAACAAGAGGAAAAAAATAGCAAATCACTTATCTGAAAGAGAGCAGGAATGCAAGCTGAGCTCCAAGCAAAACCAGGAAGAACAATTGATTACCGGCAAGGCTGATGGGAACTCAGGTCACTTATATCAGACCATTCAGAGCCAGCTGAAGGCCTTTCAGCAATTAGTTCATTACCCTCAGCAACCACCGGAGGGAACCCCAGCTCAGAAGTCGCCTCCAGAGTATTCACAACACAGGACCCGGTGATACCAGGCTACGTATCCTGATCGTGACGCCAAGTTGGATCTCTCGCCAGGGCAGTGGGGTACTTGGTACCGGGCCGCTTCTTAAAGGGAAAGTGTCACAGCGGCAGTGACCTGGTCCGTGGCCCTGGGCATCCAATAAAATGGGTATATCTACAAGGGACAATAGAGTTGGTAATAAGGTGTTCGTGACGCCACTTGTGGTTTCTGGTCAGAGGTGACCAGCGCTGCAGTGCAGATTCTCTGGGACTGATGGTGATGCAGCAAAGTTGGTAAAGCTCCCCACAAGTGGCGCTAAGTCCCAGGCAGATGTAATGTAAGGTAGATGGTAAAGATGTAGTATTTAGCAAGGGATGTAGCAGTGTTGAGTGGATGTTGCAGGAAGAACTTGAGAGCACACAGTCAGATGCAGTTTCCAAAGCTTTACTCACAGTTCTGCAGGAAAAGTGTCCAGGGATCAGGTTACAGATGGTGCTGGGGTCAGTCAGCCTGAAAGCCATTTGGGAATCTCCTTATCGAGTATTAGTTGGGACAGAGGACCTGCTGTCTTCTGCCCTCCGGATTCTGCTGCTAGGACTTTAGTACCCACTCAGCCTCGGCAGGGGTGAACCTAGCATCTCTGCTGCCTGAGGCGAACTGCAAAATGGCGCCCCCCGTAGAAAAATCAGTACAAATAAATCTGGTTTACTCTTTACTAGCCTAACCTGACAAACATGAAAAATACATACACTAAATAGGAATATATTTGAAACATCGATCTTTACACTTGTCTTCAGGGACTCAATGTCGCCTGAGGCGAAGTGATCAACTTGCTTCATTTTAGGTGCGCCCCTGGCCGGGGAACAGTGCTTATTGTAGCGCTTCTTCCCTGGTGGCCATCCGTGCGGTACTGATGCGGCACACAGTTGCCACACATATTACACACATGCACACGGATATCTCCACTAATGGTTTTTTCCGAAAACCAGAAAAATCAGGATGTGTGAAACCAGCCTAAAGCCACATTCACACGTTCAGTATTTTGTCCGTATTTACCTCAGTATTTGTAAGCCAAATTGGGAGTGGGTGAGAAATCCAGAAGTGGTGACGTGTTTCTATTATACTTTTCCTCTGATTGTTCTACTCCTGGTTTTGTCCTACAAATACTGATGTAAAATACTGAAAGTGTGAACGTGGCCTGATAGAGGGTTTCTGCTTCTTCTGACTTCCCGCAGACAGAAGTTGCAGTCACAAGATGGCGCCGATAAAAGGTGGAGACGGTGACATTATACACAGGAGCTCTGTATATAGTGTATAGTGAAAAAAAGGAAAAGGAAAATAGTCTAATGGTCATAAATACAAACTTTATTAAATATATATATTGACAAGGTATCTGGCAAAATAGGGGCAATACATCCCTCAATACACACAATCAAAAACTGGGCCGGAAAATGACTGTGTAGCACCAACAAAATACATTCTGCACAATAGGCAAAGTATGAGCCATGTATGTCAAACAACAATTGCCACAGTGCATATAGCAAGGAAAATAATGACAAGGATATATGAACATAGTGAGTATATAGAACAATGATCAAATCATGGTCAGTGCATATAAGTGGCAAAAGGTGGCATAGATATTTACCGGTAGATGCGGTGGTCACAGTCACCCAGCCCACCCCTGCCACCTTTTGCCACTTATATGCATTGTTTCTATGCTGTGCGGTATATAGACTCATAGGCACTGACCATGATTTGATCATTGTTCTATATACTCACTATGTTCATATATCCTTGTCATTATTTTCCTTGCTATATGCACTGTGGCAATTGTTGTTTGACATACATGGCTCATACTTTGCCTATTGTGCAGAATGTATTTTGTTGGTGCTACACAGTCATTTTCCGGCCCAGTTTTTGATTGTGTGTATTGAGGGATGTATTGCCCCTATTTTGCCAGATACCTTGTCAATATATATATTTAATAAAGTTTGTATTTATGACCATTAGACTATTTTCCTTTTCCTTTTTTTCGCTTGTCTTCAATAGTAGTCGGTCTTATATTGTCCATGTTTTGGCATTATATAATATTGTTATGTGATCCTATTTAGGATCACTTTTTTACTCCATCCATCTATGTATGTTGCCAATATCGCTGTTTATATTTTATATAGTGTATAGTGTACAGGTAATACAGTCATCACCAGTGACATACACAGGAGCTCTGTATATAGTGTCAGTGTACAGGTAATACAGTGATCACTGGTGACATTATACACAGGAGCTCTGTATATAGTGTCAGTATACAGGTAATACAGTGATCACATGTGACATTATACACAGGAACTCTGTATATAGTGTCAGTGTACAGGTAATAAAGTGATCTTCGGTGACATTAAACACAGGAGCTCTGTATATAGTGTCAGTGTACAGGTAATACAGTGATCACCGGTGATATTATACACAGGATCTCTGTATACAATGTCAATGTGCAGGTAATACAGTGATCACCGGTGACATTATACACAGGATCTCTGTATACAATGTCAGTGTGCAGGTAATACAGTAATCACCGGTGACATTATAAACAGGAGCTCCGTGCTCCATTCTGGCCCCCGTGCTCCATTCTGCCCGGCGGCAAATTTTAGGCCACGCCCCAACCACACCCATTTCACAACTAGCGACACCCATATCCACACCCCAATCGCACCCATTTAGCACTGCTGATCACACTGACTGGTACTGAGGGCACAGTGGCTGGTACTATGGGCACACTGACTGGTACGGAGAAAAAGAAAGGAAAAACAGAGAGAGAAAAAAAAAAAACAGAGAGAGAGAAAGAAAGAAACAGAGAGAAAGAAAGAACAGAGAGATACAGAAAGAACAGAGAGAAAGGAAGAACAGAGAGAGAAAGAAAGAACAGAGAGAGAAAGAAAGAGAGGAAAGAAAGAACAGAGAGCAAAAGAAAGAACAGAGAGAAAGAAAGAGGCGAAAGAACAGAGAGAGAGAAATAAAGAACAGAGAGAGAGAAAGAAAGAACAGAGAGAGAGAAAGAACAGAGAGCGAAAGAAAGAACAGAGAGAAAGAAAGAATAGAGAGAGAAAGAAAGAACAGAGAGACAGAAAGAAGGAAAGAAATAAACAAACAAAAGAGAAAGAAAGAACAGAGAAAGAAAGAAAGACAAAGAGAAAGAAAGAACAGAGAGAGAAAGGAAGAACAGAGAGAGAGAAAGAAAGAGGGGAAAGAAAGGACAGAGAGAAAGAAAGAGGGAAAGAAAGAACATAGAAAGAAAGAGGGGAAAGAAAAAACAGAAAGGGGAAGGAAAGAAAGAAAGAACAGAGAGAGAAAAAGAAAGAGGGGAAAGAAAGAACAGAGAGAAAGAAAGAACAGAGAAAAAAGAAAGAACAAAGAGAGAAAGAAAGAGAGGAAAGAAAGAACAGAGAGTGAAATAAAGAACAGAGAGAGAAAGAAAGAGGGGAAAGAACAGAGAGAGAGAAAGAAAGATCAGAGAGAGAAAGAAAGAACATAGAGAAAGAAAAAAGAAAGAAAGGAGAGAGAAAGAAAGAACAGAGAGAGAAAGAGAAACAGAGAGAAAGAAAGGAAGATTAGAGAGGGAAAGAAAGAACAGAGAAAGAAACAGAGAGAGAAAGAAAGATTAGAGAGGGAAAGAAAGAACAGAGAGAGAAAGAAAGATTCTATAAAGACACTATAGCAGCCCGGCTCACATAGTAGTGCCCACCTGAGCCTCCCGATGCAGGACATATCATGATCTGCTCACATGGCCAACATCCCCGATTCCAAGGCGATCCCGCTGTCCACGCTGTCAGAGGAGGACACGGTGATGGATCTGAAGCATTCCATTAAGTGCCTCCATGGTTCCATCACAATCTCCTCCCGAAATTACCTAATTTCCGGTCAGCTTCCAGCACATCACTTCCGGTGGAATGTCACGTGCGAGTTTTAAAGTGCTCCTCGGGGCTTCGCCGTGTACTCCTGTGTCCGCGGGAAAAGTAAGCTCCTGGCCGGGACAGCGGGGCTTACTCTTAAAATTGGAGCTGTCCCGCTGGATCAAGGATGGTTGGGAGGTATGAATGCTCCCCACCATACACAGACCTTGTACACGAACGGCTCCGCACACCTCATACACACACGGCTCTGCTCCGCACACCTCATACACACGCCGCTTCGCACTCCTCGCTCACAAGCGGCTCCGCTCACCTCATGCACACAGGGCTCTGCACACCTCGTACACACAGGGCTCCGCACACCTTGTACACACACGGCTCCGCTCCGCACACCCCATACACATGCGGCTCCGATCCATACACCTCGAACACACAAGGCTCTGCTACATCCACCCTGTAAACCCTTCCTGACCCACACATAAACTTCTCCTCATCCACCACCATGACAACCAGCACAGCAGGGTCCTGCATACACTGAGGGTGGCCCCTGTTCATGTGATACCTGACTCCTCCCTTTCTGTGACCTCATCACAGGTCCTGTGCGCACATAACAGCAATATGTGAGTAACACGAGCAGATGCAGGAGAGTAGAATCTGCCACCCCCGCTCTTCAGGGACGTACCGCCGCCTGAGGCAGAGTGCTCAACTCGCCTCATGGTAGGTGCGCCCCTGAGCCTCGGACTCCGGGGTCCGGTTTCTGGCACTCAGGACTGGGGGTGAGCTCAGCTTTAGCTACAGTCCCCCAGCTTGTCTCCACCACGTCCTTCCTCAACCCTGCTCAGCCACTAACTAACTCCTCTCCCAGCCAGAATGTTCTAGAGAAGCTCCCCTGAAATCAGGTGTTAGAGCTTCCCCTTCTGGTCTGGAGTAGGAAAAGTGTTGTATGCTGTGTGTTACCTGTTAAAGGGATCCTTCCATGCTTTCAGGCATGACATCACTCCCCTCTGGAGGAAGTCAAAGTCACTGTGGCAACCGAACTCCTGTGGTGCCACATGTACACATCTATATATATAAAATTGAATGTGTGTGTGTGTCATGTATAGTGTACAGTTCCTATAGCGTCTTGTGCTTGGGTGCGAGGAAAACACAGGAGACATAGGTTGAAATGAAATGACTTGTATTACTTCATACAAGCATGCTGAAAAGTTCACACAGTTTGCAGGAACAGCGACAGGAGACACAGCAGGCCAGAGTAACTTCAAGCACTACAATAAATCTCCAAAGCAGGTTCAGGATCTCTTCTCTGTACCGTAATTCCTCTGCAAACATGGATTCACCAAACAGCAGGTTTCCAGAGTCCAAAAGTGTTCCAAGGTTCCTCAGTAGGGAATAGCTGGAGTACAAGTCCAAGGCTTCCAGGAGTCAGGTCACAGACTGACTGAGGCTTGATTCAGGAGCACTGATTGTTCAGCTGAGGCTGCTTAAGAAGCAAGAGGGAAGAATCAGGGCGGGAACATGAAAACTGGAAACTCCATATTAACTGAGGGCAAGAGCTGCAGAAAGACAGAAAGCAAAATGGCCGACGGAAAACTGAGTTTCAAGGAACATGTCAACAGAGACAAAGAACCTTACATTACTCCCCCCTTAGGGACAACCTCCGGATGACCTCAGACCAGGCTTGTCAGGGTACCTCTGATGAAACTGGCGGAGCAGGCGAGGAGCATTTACATTATTGACTGGTTCCCATGAGTTGTCCTCCACTGGGTAGCCCTGCCATTTAATCAAATATTGCAACTGATTTCTGTACAACCTGGAATCTAGAATCCTTTCCACCATAAATTCTTCCTGACCATCGACCAGCACTGGGTCAGGGCAAGGAGAAGAACGTCCAGGAAACGTATTGGGTGTTGCAGCCTTTAGTAGGGATACATGAAAGACAGGGTGGATTCTCATAGTTCTGGGTAGTTGAAGACGACAAGCAACAGCACTTATAATCTTATTGATCTTATAAGGTCCAATGTACTTATGTCCCAATTTAGACGATGGAATCTTTAATTTAAGATTTCTGGTTGACAGCCAGACCAAATCTCCTACCTTGAAAGCTGGTGCAGGTTTACGAAATTTATCTGCTGCTTTCTTGTACCTTTCCTGAGCCAATTCTAGATTTTCCTTTAGAAGATCCATATTCTTTTTGTAAAGAAGTGATTCTTTCAGCCACTGCCGGCAAGGGCGTATCTATGGGAAATCGAGGAAGAATGTTAGGATGATAACCTAGATTGGAGTAAAAAGGAGACTGCTTAGTGGAGGCGCTCTGAGAGTTGTTATAAGAGAACTCAGCCAGTGGAAGTAGATCCACCCAATCATCCTGTAGGTGGCAGATAAAACAGCGGAGATACTGCTCCAGGGTCTGATTGGTTCGTTCTGTCTGTCCATTAGTCTGGGGATGAAAAGCAGAAGAAAGGTTTACTTTAATGTCCAATGCTGCACAGAAATTTTGCCAAAACCTTGAAGTGAATTGCACCCCTCGATCCGAAATGACCTCATCCGGTACTCCATGTAAGCGAAACACATTCTTAATCATCAAGTCTGATGTCTGTTTTGCAGTGGGTAAGCCGACACAAGGGATAAAATGAGCTGCCTTTGTTAGACGGTCAACCACCACTAGAATGGTGTTCTTCCCTTGAGAGGTTGGTAACTCCACAATGAAGTCCATAGAAATGGATCCCCACGGGCGGGACGGGGTGGGAAGAGGTTGCAACAGACCAGTTGGTGAGGAGCGAGGTGTTTTGCATCTTGCACAGACTTCACATGAAGTGACATAGTTTAAGACATCTTTCCTGTAAGTGGGCCACCAGAAGAAACGAGAAAGAAATTCTTGTGCCTTTAGAATTCCCCTATGCCCGGCTATCTTGGAATCGTGGATGAGTTGCAATACTCTCAATCTGACTGTTTCAGGTACATACAGACGTTGTCCCTGAATCCACACACCATTCTTAAAGACAAGACTTACGTCCCTTGGGGGTTGAGCCAACAAAGAATCCGCATGGTATGCTTCCTTGATGTCCTTAAGTAGGTCTTGATTATGAATCACTCCCAGGAATCTAGAGTCAGGAAGAATAGTCTTAGGAGGAGTAAGTGGACGTGTCTCTGCTGAATGAATCCTAGAGAGTGCATCAGCCTTTCCATTGCGCGATCCTGGTCTATAAGAAATTGACAAAATTAAATTGGTTTAGGAAAAGATTTCAGCGAGCCTGGCGAGGAGTCAGGCACTTAGCCGACCTGATAAATTCAAGGTTACGATGGTCTGTCAGGACGACTATTTGCTGTGCAGCTCTCTGAAAAAGGTGTCTCCATTCCTTGAAGGCAGCAATAATGGCCAACAATTCTCTATTGCCCACATCGTAGTTCCTCTCAGCCGAAGACAACTGCTGGGAAAAGAAGGCACAGGGATGCAAGACATTCTTCTCACCTGTTCTCTGAGAGAGTATAGCTCCAACGGCACAGTCTGAAGCATCCACCTCTATTATGAAGGCAAGCTCGGGGTTGGGATGTACTAAGATAGGTGCGGTGGTAAATTTATCCTTTAAACAGGAAAATGCTTCCTGAGCTTGCGGGGTCCAGGAGAACCTAGACTGTTTCCGGGTAAGTTGGGTGATAGGTGACACTACCTCAGAAAAATTCTTAATGAAACGTCTATAGAAGTTGGCAAACCCGATGAAACGCTGCACCTCCTTCACATTTCTAGGAATTGGCCAATCCTTGATGGCTTGGGTCTTGCTTCCATCCATACTAATCCCTTGCGTAGATAGTACATACCCCAGAAATTGAATTTCGGTCCTATGGAATTCACATTTTTCAAGTTTGATGTAGAGATGGTTTTGTCTTAGGCGTTCTAAGACCATTCTCACATGTCCATGATGTTCCTCTGTGGAGTTAGAAAAAATTAGAATATCATCCAGATAAATCACCACAAATGTATCTAGGAGATCCCTGAAGATATCATTCACGAAGTGTTGGAAAGTGGCTGGGGCAGTACTCAGACCAAAAGGCATAACTAGATATTCAAAGTGTCCATAGCGTGACCTGAAAGCAGTCTTCCATTCATCCCCAGGTCTGATACGGACCAAGTTATAGGCCCCACGGAGATCCAGTTTAGAGAAAATTTTGGCATGCCGCACTCTCTCCAACAACTCAGGGATTAAAGGTAATGGATAACGGTTTCTAATAGTAACCTTATTGAGTTCCCTATAGTCTATGCAGGGTCTCAGAGATCCATCTTTCTTCTTCACAAAGAAGATGGGTGCACCTGCGGGAGATGAAGAGGGGCGTATGAAGCCCTTGGCTAAATTTTTGTCTATATAATCCTTCAAAGCTTTTAGCTCGGGCCCCGCTAGGGGGTAGATCTTACCAAAAGGTATCTGGCTCCGGGTAATAATTCAATTGGACAATCATATGGACGGTGAGGAGGAAGCTGATCAGCGTTCTTCTTGTCACATAAATCGTCATAGTCCTGGTATACAGCTGGTAGTTCAGGGACTGACATGGTTCCTTTAGGAACAGAGCAAGCTGAAACTCCTTGACTCATCTGTTTCTCCGGAAAGTGTAATTCCTTGGTCTCCCAGTTAATCGTAGGATTCTGCGCCTGCAGCCATGGTAGCCCTAGAATGATGGGAAAGTGGGGAGAAGAGATAAGCAAAAAAGACATTTTCTCCTGATGATCTTTACCCATAAGGACCCTCAAAGGCTCTGTTTCTTGATCCACTGGTCCAGAAGTCAGTAGAGAGCCATCCACAGTCTCCATCTGTACTGGAGTAGCCTTCTTCACTGAACGTATCCCCTGTTTCAGAGCAAAGGAGATATCCATAAAATTTCCACTTGCTCCTGAGTCGATCATAGCAGAGCTAGACACCCAGACTGAGTCAACCCAGAGTTTGATGGAAAGGAAGCAATGAGAATTGTTTCTTTTACAACTCAGCTGGGACACCGCTGAGGAAACTTGAAAAATTGCAGCGTTTATACCGTCATCGTCCCCAGAACTAACAGAGTTTAAGTCCGAGAAATCAAGATCTCTTGCAGCAGATCTCTCTGGAGCCTGAGGCTCGGACATGACAGAGCTCCTCTCGCAACACTCACAGTAAATGACTGCTGCAGTAGTCTTACGAGAACGGCTGGGGCAGTTTATAATGAAGTGCCCTGACTTACCACAGTAGAAACATAGATTTTCCTTTATACGATGTTCTTTGCGTGCATCACTAACCCGTCTTTGTAAAGAGTCCACCTGCATGGGTTCAGGTTCTGGTTCCCTTGTGATCCTACTCAAAGGTTCCTTAGCTGAGGAGGGAGGTAGTAAAAGGTTAGTGCGATTATTTTCGAACCATCTCTCTTGTCTGCGTTCAGTCAGACGAGCATCAATACGGATACAATAGTTAATAAAGTCACCTAACGCAGTGGGAGGGTCGGCACGAGCAAGTTCATCCTTAATCAGTGGAGACAACCCTTTCCGAAAAATAGATTTTTTAGCGGAAGTGTCCCAAGTGGTATCAAGAGCCCATCTCCTGAAATCCAGGGCATATTCGGCTACTGAACGCTTACCTTGGCGCAAAGTTAACATGGCTGCTTCAGCTGTTGCACCTCGATTGGGGTCATCAAACACCTGCCCCATGGCTGAAATAAAAGCATCAAGGTGATTCAATCATCCTCAGTCTCAATCAGAGGGTTTGCCCACATCAAAGCCTTATTGGTAAGCAACATGATTATAGTAAGCACTTTGGATCGTTCAGTGGGAAATTGTGAAGCATGTGCAGAGAAAAATAAATTGCATTGATTAATAAATCCCCTGAATTTCTCACGTTCACCGCCAAAACGAAAAGGAGGTAATTTGGGGATCCCAGAACTTGGGGTTATGGCAGGAGCCTGGGCTCGTTCCTCTAGAGCAGACCCGGGCAAGGGGCGGCCCGCGGAGGCGCTCCGGCAGTCTCAGGGCCCCGGCATCAGCTGGCACAATACTTACCTCTCCCGTGCCTCCGCTGCTGCAGCTCCGGGCTCCACCGGCACTTCCTCTCACAGCCGGCCGCTGAATGACGTCATCATTCAGCGGCCGGCTGTGTCAGAGAGCGGGGACGCTGGACAGGTAAGACGTGTCTCTGTGTGTCTGTGTCTATGTAGTGTGGTGCTTTGTGTGTGTGTGTGTGTGTGTATGTATGTGAGAGAGTGCTTATGTGCTGTCTGTGTGTGATGATGGGCAGCATTGCTGATAATGGGGAGGCATTGATGATGATGGGGAGAAGATGATGATAATGGGCAGGTATTGATGATAATGGGCAGGCATTGATGATGGGGAGAAGATGATGATGGGCAGGCATTGATGATGATGGGGAGAAGATGATGATGGGGAGAAGATGATGATAATGGGCAGGTATTGATGATAATGGGCAGGCATTGATGATGGGGAGAAGATGATGATGATGATGATGGGCAGGCATTGATGATGATGGGGATAAGATGATGATAATGGGCAGGTATTGATGATAATGGGCAGGCATTGATGATGGGGAGAAGATGATGATGATGATGGGCAGGCATTGATGATGATGGGGAGAAGATGATGATAATGGGCAGGTATTGATGATAATGGGCAGGCATTGATGATGGGGAGAAGATGATGATGGGCAGGCATTGCTGATAATGGGGAGGCATTGATGATGATGGGGAGAAGATGATGATAATGGGCAGGCATTGATGATAATGGGCAGGCATTGATGATGGGGAGAAGATGATGATGGGCAGGCATTGCTGATAATGGGGAGGCATTGATGATGATGGGGAGAAGATGATGATAATGGGCAGGTATGTATATATACAGTATACAATATATATAATATGTATATATACAGTATTGGGTAGAACGGAGTTAATTATATTAGTCCGGCCCTCTAAAACCATCCCAATTTCTCATGCGGCCCCCTGGCAAAATTAATTGCCCACCCCTGCTCTAGAGCCTCAATCCTGGCTCGCAATTCCTGGGTAGTCTGTCCAAACACTTGCAAACTATGATTAGTGAGGTCCTGTAGGCTTGCAAAACGGGTTTTTAAAGTCTGTACATCTGAAAGGATTGTATCAGTCACTCCGCAAAGTTCCTTTATGCGGGCCTCCATCGTCCAGATCTTTTAAGGCAGAGGTGCTGGAAGGAGAAGAGGAAAAAAAAAAAACAATAGTGTTTACCTGTGGTAACACTCCAGAGTAAAATTTTAAGGGAATGCGCTCACCTGGAATGGTTGTGAGAAGTCACAACCACTGTCATCACATAAGGTATTAAATGGACATCTGATATCCACAGTCACAGCAGACACGGCTTTCCCAGACCCAGCAGACACTAAACATTGGCTCCTGAATCTTGTCATGTATAGTGTACAGTTCCTATAGCGTCTTGTGCTTGGGTGCGAGGAAAACACAGGAGACATAGGTTGAAATGAAATGACTTGTATTACTTCATACAAGCATGCTGAAAAGTTCACACAGTTTGCAGGAACAGCGACAGGAGACACAGCAGGCCAGAGTAACTTCAAGCACTACAATAAATCTCCAAAGCAGGTTCAGGATCTCTTCTCTGTACCGTAATTCCTCTGCAAACATGGATTCACCAAACAGCAGGTTTCCAGAGTCCAAAAGTGTTCCAAGGTTCCTCAGTAGGGAATAGCTGGAGTACAAGTCCAAGGCTTCCAGGAGTCAGGTCACAGACTGACTGAGGCTTGATTCAGGAGCACTGATTGTTCAGCTGAGGCTGCTTAAGAAGCAAGAGGGAAGAATCAGGGCGGGAACATGAAAACTGGAAACTCCATATTAACTGAGGGCAAGAGCTGTAGAAAGACAGAAAGCAAAATGGCCGACGGAAAACTGAGTTTCAAGGAACATGTCAACAGAGACAAAGAACCTTACAGTGTGTGTGTGTATCACCAACCAATCACAAAGCATTTTTTATTTCACCAGAGCTGTTTAAAAGAAGCTGAGCTGTGATTGGTTGCTATGAGCAACAGTTTTCCTTGCAACCAATCACTAAGCATCTTACATTTCACCAGAGTGGTTTAAAAGAAGCTGAGCTTTGATTGGTTGCTATTAGCAACAGTTTTCTCACTCCACGACAACACCTCAGCAGGCAGTGACTGGGTGGGAGAAATCTAGCATCCCCAGGAACATAAGCTCCAGCCATTGTCTGCCCCCCAGAAAGGAGCAGAGAGCACATGACAGAAATGAACACCCCCCTGTTCCCATATCCCCATCACATATCCTCCATCCCATAGGCACATCTTCCCTCTTAAAGGGATATCCAGTATGGAAGTCAGGGCAAATCCATCCAGTGCTCTGGTTCTGACCCCAGGCTAACGGGATGATGTGGGATATTAGTGCGAATAGTCCAGTGGCTCTGGCTGACGGGATGATGAGGGATATTAGGAGTAGTAGTCCGGTGGCTCTCGCTGACGGGATTATGTGGGATATTAGGGGTAGTAGTCTGGCGGCTGTGACGGGATGATGTGGGATATTAGGGCAATAATGACTTCACAGTCTAGATAACGTGAGGTCATTATTGCCCTCTACTCCTCTTTGGTCAGACCTCATCTGGAATACTGTGTCCAGTTTTGGGCACCACATTTTAAAAAAGACATCAACAAACCGGAGCAAGTTCAGAGAAGAGCGACCAGAATGGTGTCCGGTCTGCAAACCATGTCCTATGAGTAACGGTTGCAGGATTTGGGAATGTTTAGCTTGCAAAAGAGAAGACTGAGAGGAGACTTAATAGCTGTCTACAAATATCTCAAGGGCTGTCACATTGTAGAAGGATCATCTTTATTCTCATTTGCACAAGGAAAGACTAGAAGCAATGGGATGAAACTGAATGGGAGGAGACACAGATTAGATATTAGAAAAAAACTTTTTGACAGTTAAGGGTGATCAATGAGTGGAACAGGCTGCCACGAGAGGTGGTGAGTTCTCCTTCAATGGAAGTCTTCAAACAGAGGCTGGACAGACATCTGTCTGGGATGATTTAGAGAATCCTGCTTTGAACAGAGGGTTGGACCAGATGACTCACGAGGTTCCTTCCAACTCTACCATTCTATGATTCTATGATTAGTGGTAATAGTCCGGTAGCTCTGGCTGACGCGATGATGTGGGATATTAGTGGTAGTTGTCCGGTGGCTATGGCTGACGGGATGATGTCGGATATTAGGGGTAGTAGTCCGGTGGCTTTGATGGGATGATGTGGGATATTAGTAGTCCGGTGGCTCTGGCTGACGGAATGATGTGGGATATTAGGTGGAGTAGTCCGGTGGCTCTGGCTGACGGGATGATGTGGGATATTAGGTGGAGTAGTCCGGTGGCTCTGGCTGACGGGATGATGTGGGATATTAGGGGGAGTAGTCCGGTGGCTCTGGCTGACGCGATGATGTGGGATATTAGTGGTAGTTGTCCGGTGGCTATGGCTGACGGGATGATGTCGGATATTAGGGGTAGTAGTCCGGTGGCTTTGATGGGATGATGTGGGATATTAGTAGTCCGGTGGCTCTGGCTGACGGAATGATGTGGATATTAGGTGGAGTATCCGTGGCTCTGCTGACGGATGATGTGGATATTAGTGGAGTAGTCCGGTGGCTCTGGCTGACGGATGATGGATTTAGGGTATAGTCGTGCTCTGCGACGGTGATGTGGATATGTAGTTCCGGTGGCTCTGGCTGACATGATGGGATTATCGGCTGTGACAGGATGATGTGGGATATTAGGGGTAGTAGTCCGGTGGCTCTGGCTGACGGGATGATGTGGGATATTAGGGGAGTAGTCCGGTGGCTCTGGCTGACGGGATGATGTGGGATATTAGGTATAGTCCGGTGGCTCTGGCTGACAGGATGATGTGGGATATTAGGGGTAGTAGTCCGGTGGCTCTGGCTGTCGGGATGATGTGGGATATTATAGTGAGTGTGGCTATGTGGAGTGGGCAGGTCTATACACTTAGCTTTATATATATAGATATAATCATTATAATTTGTTATAACTAACCCTACTTACTTACTATGCCTGGGCAGCGCTGGGCTCTTCAGCTAGTATACTGTATATATATAAAACTGACTTTGCTTTTTTAGCTCAGCATTTTTACTGAAAAGTGTGGTATTGTACAAATAGATAATGCACATGCCGAAGCCGCTGTGTGTAAGTTTCTCTACTGGATGGATGTATCCTACATAAAGTCACTCCCATAGTGGGATGACCCAGTCTGACAAGTATCTGGCAGTCTTTATATCTCAGCTTTCATTCGGTTGTGGAGACAACTTGCAGTCAGGATTTCTGCGCTATGATCATGGCTTGCTCAGCCTCAACACTCTTGAGGACCTTTTATAGCCGAATTCTTGGTCCTATGTGTTGTAAGAGTTATATATCAACACAGACACTGTCCAAGAACTACACAAGGAGCTTCACTACTTCTGCCAAATATCAGGATGCAAAGTCCAACCTTGGGTAAGACTCTTGTGTAATGACTGGGAAAACTTTTCATTTGTAGCATTCCCCTGTGTGTTGTCTTTTTCTGCTTATTAGCTTTACTACTTCTGCTGAATGCCAAGATGCAAAGTCCAAAACTGGGTAAGAATCAATACTGTAATGACTTGGAAACCTACAAGCAGAAGAGTTTATATCACTCCCCTGGCGTTTCCTTTTTATGGTCATTAGATATAACTACTGTATGTTTTGTGCTCTTTTTAGTAAGGTATACTAAGACAAACATTTCTTTATTTTTAACCAATACAGATTATTTCTTTACCCATTGGGCTTTTTAGTATTATGGGATGTTTTGGAAGAGACAAAAATTGATCCAAGGAAGTGATGAAGGATAAATATGTCAGCGCATAAAAATCCCTGTCCATGAGCTTTTTACGATGTCGCACTAAATGCAATTTTTTAGTTATTTCCTTCTTTTATGATGGATATTATTGGAAAATTGCTTGTAAACACAAGTAATTTACTAACTTACAACTTTTTATTGATTTTCCTAAACACATGGCCTGCGGAGATACAGAAAGAGCACGATCTGCGCTAATCAACACAATCAGTACTAATCAAAACAAATGCAACGAAAAAAAGTATAAGATGTTTTCCTATGTCGAAACAGAACAGGAGAATTATAATGTTGGGCGAGGTCAGATGTGGGATCAGAAAGGGTTGAAGTTTCCCTAGGTCTCCATGATAATTACAGTCATGTTTTGAATTGCTTATGGGTGATGTCTAGCAGCAGCGAGCAAATATCAGCAGTGCAAACTATCACATCTGTGTCTGAACATACTGCTGGCACCCCCTGCTCTAGTCACGAGATGATGGCAGTGTGTAACGGTTTATCATTTAGACTGCTGAGAATAGTTGTCCCTTTCTTGCTCACCTGTGTTTTCCTGCAGTGAGCTGGTACGTAATACACTCTCTGCTGGGAGCTATGAGTGGGGCTATATAAAAACCCAGCAGACATCTCTAGCTCCAGCTATTTAGTTCAGCTGTGACCTGGTCATTGTGATCCAATGCTCCTGTGTACTATTTGGTGTATTCGTTTTTCTGACCTCGGCTTGTATTTTGCTTTCCGATATTGTCCCTGACTTGACCTCTTGGAATTCATGCCATGTGATAAACTTTCTGGCCTCTAGTTTGCTCTACTGGTCAGTAATTGACTCTGTGGCTCCTAAACTTGGGTCCCTGTATAAGTCAAGATCCCTGTAGAGGGTGAAATCAAGGGAAGCCGCTGGAGTAGCTTGCGCTAAGCCTTCCGTGGAAGACCTATTAACAGCTGCCAGGCTTCCACGAACAGAGCACCTGTAACACTTACAAGATCCACCCAACAGCGCTTGAAGAGCTTGTAGACACTGCACTGAAGATGATATGGATGACTAGAGCGCACTGATAGCTCCTGATTCAGGCTAGATTCAGCACCATTGTTACTCCAAAGGCATAGTGGCCTCATACAGCAGATTTAAGAGTACTTAGTTTGGGTACAACTCTGTCACTGTCTGAACTGTCAATCAAACAGGAGTGTATTACCTTTCACAATCTGGAAGATGGATGACTTGGGACCAATGTACTCCTGAACAGACAGCTGTTTTAGAACTGCAATATGGCTAATTGCATAGAAGTCACAAGTTGCACCTCATTTACATGGGGGCCTACAGGGACCAAGCCATCTACTATCCTACTGAAGTGGTAGGATTATGTGTGAAAGCTGTGCTGTGGTCGGTTGGCAACTGAAACCCTACCGACAATCCTTATAAAGTACATGTGTAGTCCTAGTCTAAAGGTATACAAAGATGGGAAAAAAGTATATTCATTCTGCGCTGCTTGAAGGATAAGGTCCAGATGGTTGTTTCAAATGAATATGTGGTTTATTTTACGAGTTTCGAAGCGCTAAGGCTTCTTCTTTAGGATACCACAAATGTATATAGGTGGTATCCTGATGAAGAAGCCTTAGCGCTTTGAAACGCGCAGAATAAAACCACATATTCATTTGAAACAACCATCTGGACCTTATCCTTCAAGCAGCGCAGAATGAATCCACTTTTTTTTTCCATCTTTGTATCCTTGGTTGATCACGAGTCTGATCGGTGGATCTGCAGCAGCTGATATTTCTATGAGCCTTGTTTTGGGCTCTATCTGGTGAGTATAATCCAATTGGATTAATCTTTTAATATCCGAATAAGACCCTATTGCGCTTTCTTTCCTTACAGCATTTTTTTTATTTTTGGTCTAAGGCTATGTGCACACTTATGAGAATTGTCGCAGAAATTTCCGCGGCAATCCCGCACCTCCCTGCAACAGGAAATACGCATTTTATAGGTGTGCGTATTCCCGCCAGAAACTAGCGTTTTGCAAGAATAATTAGCTTGCAGAATGTTAGCATTTTCCAAGCTAGCTGTAGCATCGCTTGGAAAACTGATTGACAGGTTGGTCACACAAGTCACACATAGTGTTTGACAAGTGTGACCAACTTTTTACTATTGATGAAGCCTGTGCCGCATCAATAGTAAAAAGATCTAATGTTAAAAATAATACAAAAATAGTGATATCCTCACCTTCCAGCGGCCCCCGCTGCTTTCCCGCCTCTCAGCGACGCTCCCGGCCAATCCCGTTCCCAGGGATGCTTAGCGACAATGACCCCAGATGATGTAGCATCACACGAGACCGCTACGTCATCTGGGGTGATTCTCGCAATGCATTACTGGGAACGGGATTGGCCGAGAGCGTCGCTGAGAGACGGGAAAGCTGCGGGGGCCGCCGGAAGGTGAGAATATCATTATTTTTTATATTAATTATTGTTTACCAGGGATATGGTACCCAGGGCCTGGAGGAGAGTCTCCTCTCCTCCAGGCCCTGGGTACCACCGGCCATGAACTGCTTACTTTGCGCATGGTGGGCATTGCCACATGGGGAAAGTAAGCGGTTCAATGCATTCCTATGGCGGCGGAATCGCCGCGATTCTGGAAAAAGAATGAACATGCGTTTTTTTCCGGATGCATTTTTTTCGCGGAAAAAAATGCAGCATGTGCACAAACATTGCGGAATGCATTCTACTAATAGGATGCTTAATGCACGCATTTTTTCAGCGTTTTTGCAGCGGAAAACCGCCTCAAAAACACTAAAAAAACTCGAAAAATCCTCAACATGTGCACATAGCCTAAAGGTATAGCAAAGTAGCTCAGTGGTTAGCACTGCACCGCTGGAGCCCTAGATTCAAATCCCACCAAAGACAACATCTGCAGGGACTTAGTATGTTCTTGATGGGTTTTCTCTGGGTGCTTTAGTTTCCTCCAAAAGACAAGCTGGGAATTTTTCCCTGTGAACCCCAATTATATTTCCATATAAGTAACAAAATTAAAGTTGCAGCTTCAAAACTGAGCACCACCTGGCAAAACACTACGAAATTGGTGTAGGTCATCCTCCTAAGTATCTGATGACAAACAGACAGCTGTCTCATTCGTTTATACTTATTATAATGTAGCCATAGAATGACACAAAAAAAACAAAAAATTCTCCTTAAATTACCATGTGGCATGTAAAAGATGCAAATATATAATGTATAAAGGCAATTCATCATTAAATACGTTTTTTTAGTGATTTTTTACTATTTTTATGCTGTTTTTCCCACAATATCTGTGTTGTGCATCCTTTGCCATTTTTCTTTTTGTTCTTCAGTATGGTGTGTGGTTTGCCAGTTCCACAAGTTATTGCCCAATTCATTATTTGTGACTTTCGAAAAAGTTGCAATTTTTGGCACAAATGTGCTCTATTAATCCCACTGGTTATTTCGTTGTAGCATTTTTTTGTGCAGTTGAAAACTAACATGCAAGATTTTAACCCCTTAACCTCCAAGGGTGGTTTGCACGTTAATGACCGGGCCAATTTTTACAATTCTGACCAGTGTCCCTTTATGAGGTTATAACTCTGGAACGCTTCTACAGATCTTGGCAATTCTGAGAATGTTTTTTCAAGACATATTGTACTTCACGTTAGTGGTAAAATTTCTTCGATATAACTTGCGTTTATTTGTGAAAAAAGCAGAAATTTGGCAAAAATTTTGAAAATTTCGCAATTTTCAAACTTTTAATTTTTATGCCCTTAAATCAGAGAGTTATATCACACAAAATAGTTAATAAATAATATTTCCCATATGTCTACTTTACATCAGCACAATTTTGGAACCAAAATTTTTTTTTGTTAGGACGTTATAAGGGTTGAAATTTGACCAGCGATTTCTCATTTTTACACCATTTTTTTTTAGGACCACATCACATTTGAAGTCACTTTGAGGGGTCTATATGATAGAAAATACCTAAACGTGTCACCATTCTAAAAACTGCACCCATGAAGGTGCTCAAAACCACATTCAAGAAGTTTATTAACGCTTCATGTGCTTCACAGGAATTTTTTGAATGTTTAAAAAAAAATTAACATTTTACTTTTTTCACAAAAAATTTACTTCAGATCCAATTTGTTTGTTTTTTTAACAAGGGTAACAGGAAAAATTGGACCCCAAATGTTGTTGCTCAGTTTGTCCTGAGTACGCTGATACCCCATATATGCAAGTAAACCACTGTTTGGGCACACGGCAGAGCTCGTAAGGGAAGGAGCACCGTTTGACTTTTCAATGCAAAATTGACTGGAATTTGGATCGGACGCCATGTCGCATTTGGAGAGCCCCTGATGTGCCTAAACAGTGGAAACTTCCCACAAGTGACACCATTTTGGGAAGTAGAGCCCTAAGGAACTTATCTAGATGTGTGGTGAGCACTTTGAACCCCCAAATTCATCACAGAAGTTTATAACGATATTTTCGTCCCCAATGTTTTATTTTCCCAAGGGTAACAGGAGATATTAGACCCAAAAAGTTGTTGTGCAATTTGTCCTGAGTATGCTGATACTGCATATGTGGAGGTAAACCACTGTTTGTGCACATGGCAGAGCTCGGAAGGGAAGGAGCACCGTTTGACTTTTTCAACGCAGAATTGGCTGGAATTGAGATCAGACGCCATGTCGCGTTTGGAGAGCCCTTGATGTGCCTAAACAGTGGAAACCCCCCAATTCTAACTCCAACCCTAACCCCAACACACCCTTAACCCTAATCCCAGCCCTAACCATAACCCTAAGCACAAACCTAACCCTAACATGCCCCTAATCCCAACCCTACCCATAATCCCAACCCTAAACCTAATCCAAACCCTAACACTAACCCCAATCCTAACCCTAATCCCAACCCTAACCCCAACTCTAGCCCCAACCCTAACGCTAACTTTAGCCCCAACCCTAACCCTAACTTTAGCCACAACCCTAACTCTAACCCTAATGGGAAAATGGAAATAAAAAATTTTATTTTATTATTTTTCTCTAACTAAGGGGGTAATAAAGGGGGTTTGATTTACTATTTATAGCGGGTTTTTATGTTTGGCAGCTGTCACACACGAAAAGACACTTTTTATTGCAAAAAATAGTTTTTGCATCACCACATGTTGAGAGCTAGAATTTTTCCATATTTTGGCCCACAGAGTCATGTGAGGTTTTTTTTTTTTTGCGGGACGAGTTGACGTTTTTATTGGTACCATTTTCGGGCACTTGACATTTTTTGATCACTTTCTATTTCGATACTGCAATGTCAGGATTCAGCTCTGCAGGTTCCAGTAGTCATCACATGGACACTTCACTCATATGGGATTTTCATACTTATGGTCCTGTGACAACAAGCTTCTCTTCTAACTTCACTCAGTTTCTCACTGAACATTGAGAGAACAAGGGAGAGCAGCTCGTCGGTACATGACTAAGTGTGCAAATTGCTTATGTACTTGGGGGGGGGGAAGCGCCAAACTGAATTCTTGCCCCGGGTGCCAGAAAACCTAGATACACCTATGGCTCCTTCTTTCACCCAGGACAACCCAAGGCCAAACAATGGCCTCAAGGTTTTCCAGCTATGGTTGACTGTTATGTCTTGACGTAAGCAGGGTCTAATAAGCCTCTTGCCAGAATAAAACTGACACCGTTAATGAACTTAATGAACTGCAATATCTAAGTATTTAGGTGCTTCATAGCAGTGAGCAGAGTTTAAAATGTTCAAGTTCCGTAGTTAGGACTTAGTAAAAAAATAAAATAAAAATCAGTGACATTTGTTAATTAGAAGCTCAGAACAATCTCAGAAAAAATGTGACAACATTAGAAATGTAGGTGCCATATTAAATATAAAAAATATATACAGTACATAATTGGTATCTAGAACATGAGCTATAAAACTGACAATATTTAACATGTACTTGTGAACACTGTAAAAATAAATAAAAATTCCTGATCAAAATGCTGCCACCGAAAAATGATGTGAAAAGCAATCAAAAATGTGTATGTAAACAAATGGAATCACTGAAAATGTCAACTCATCCCGCAAGAAACAGACCCCACATAGCATTATCAATGGAAAAAAAAGGTGTAGCTCTCAGAATACGTCAATGCACACGCAAATTATTTCTTGCTAAAAAATGTTATGTGTGCAAATCATGAAAAGCCAGGAGTGTACATAAAAATCATGGCACCCCATAGCAGAAGTTCTAATGGCCCCTCCAAACCCCACAAAAAAAGAATTGTTTGGTAGAGAACAAAGGGGCATATCCCATATTACCTCCTATAGAAGCCCTATATTCCCCTTCCTTTGTCCCCATAAACTATGATGCCAACAAAAGTGTCCCCAAACACAGTATATTACATACACAGTGAATTCCTACACAACACCCTCCAGATGCACAGTATGATGACCCTATTGTACCCTCCCAGCAAAGTATGGTTATCCCAACACTGTATTATGCCCCAACTGTGACCCAACACAGCCCTCCACACAATATAATGACCCCAACACATTATGATGGACCCCAAACAAACCTCCACACTTTACAATGGCCCCAACTAGCCCTCCAAACAGTATAATAGCCCTTATATAGCCCTCCAAACATTATAATAGCCCTAATATAGCCCTCCAAATAGTATTATAGCTCCCATATAGCCCTCCAAAAATTATAAGGGCCCACACAAAGCACCTCCAAACTGTACCATGTTCACCTCTCCCTCACATAGTCCTCCAAACAGTATAACACCCCCCACATAGCACTGCAAACTGTATAATGCTCCTATATAGCCTTCTAAACAGTATTATGACCCCCACATAGCCCTTCAAACAGTATAATAGCTCCCATATAGCCCTCCAAACAATATAATGACCTCCACATAGACCTCAAAACAGTATTAATGGCCCCAAGTAGCCCTCCAAACAACATTTTGGCCCCCACATAGCCACTGGGGATTATTTTATCTAATTATTTATATGTAGTTGGATAAGACACTTTATATTTAAGGACTATATTTTTCATATAATTGTAATTCATGTGACGCTTTTGGTATATTTTGTTATTTGTGGACTTATATTAATAATATTTGTGTGGATACCCTTATGTCCTTATTTTTTAGGTATTTTTTGCTTAATTTTTAATTCAGTTTTTATTTTTTGGATTCAATAAAGTATATTGGTTTTATGGATTGCTTCTATTTTTTCCTTCTTTTATCATAAAGTAAGGAATTCTGTAGTTAATAGCCTATAAACAGTATACTGCCCCCACACATAACACTACAAACTGTATAATGCCCCCACATAGCCCTCTAAACAGTATATATAGCCCCCACATAGCCATTCAAAAAGTATAATAGCTCCCATTTAGCCCTCTAAACAGTATAATGGCCTCCACATAGACCTCAAAAAGGTATTAATGGCCCGAAAATAGGCCTCCAAACAATATAATGGCCCCCACATAGCCCTCCAAACAGTATAATGCCCTCCACAAAGCCCTCCAAACATTATAATGACCCCCACATAGCCCTCCAAATGGTATCATGAGCCCTCCTCCTCACAAAGCCTTCCTAACAGTTTAATGGCCCCACATAGCCTTCCTTTTTGGAAGTGCATTTGAGCAGCAGGGTGATTTGCTGTTGAAGGAGGGAAAAAAAAAAAAAAATCTCTCTTTAAATCTTCTGCTTCAGCGAGTGTGAGCGAGCTGAGTGTGACCGGTGCGCAAAAGTGTGAACGGTGGTAAGTGTGACTTGAGATTCAGTGAAGAAGTATTTGAAAAACCTTTAATCAATACTGTGTAATTGTGTAGTGCTGAATTGTGGATTGCTGACTGCCTTTCTACCTGTTCTATTTTTTGGGGGCTTTTTTAACCTATTTTTTCTCTCTAAAGGATTAATCTCTTATTTTACTATCTGTGTGTTTAAAGGTTTAAAGGTTAACTATATTGCATTTAAATCTTGGTGTAGCTATGTTCACAAGGGGTTAATTAAGAGTGGGGGTTCATAATTAAGGGCTTATAAGGGCCAGCTGGTTGGGGCTCAAGTCTTTTTGGAAGTGCATTAGAGCAGCAGGGTGATTTGCTGTTGAAGGGAAGAAAAAAAAAAAAATCTCTCTTTAAATCTTCTGCTTCAGCAAGTGTGAGCGAGCTGAGTGTGACCGGTGCGCAAGTGTGAACGGTGGTAAGTGTGACTTGAGATTCAGTGACTTTGGATTCAGGGGTTACAAGGGAGGATTTACTGAATTGCTGTTATACTTTATTAATACTTTTTATTTATTTTTACTTATCTTTGCTGTCTGGTGAAATCCCCATTAGATATGTGCTCCACTATTGCCAATGCCATCCAGTGTACATCTTGCCACATGTATGCAGTCCTTGAACAGCTGGTCGAGGGTGCATACTGCTGTGTGAGATGTGAGCACGTTGTGCATTTGGAAGCCCAAATCCTGGATCTAAATGTGCAGCTGGCAACACTGAGATCCATAGACGATATGGAAAGGAGTCTTCTGCTCACTGAGCAGACACTCAATGGGACAGATGAGGGGGGATATAGGTTGGAGCTGCAGGACACTGAAGTAGGAAGCTGGGTGACAGTTAGAAGGCGGGGTAGAGGGAAGAGCGCCAGGGAGGCTAGTCCTGATCTGGCACACCCCAATAAGTTTGCAAAGTTGGCAGATGAGGGGGTTGTCAGTACAGGGGTAGCACTGCTGCAGCAAGGCATGTCCTCTGAAAGCCGGGGGAGTGTCTGCTCCAGTAAGGGGAGAATTAGGAGAGCAGGGCAGGCCAGACAGGTGCTGGTAGTGGGGGACTCAATTATTAGGGGAACAGATAGGGCAATCTGTCACAAAGACAGGGATCATCGAACAGTGTGCTGCCTACCTGGTGCTCGAGTCCGACACATCGCTGATCGGGTTGACAGATTACTGGGAGGGGCTGGTGAGGACCAAGCGGTCATGGTGCACATTGGCACAAATGACAAAGTTAGAGGTAGGTGGAAGGTCCTTAAAGACGATTTCAGGGAATTAGGCTGCAAGCTTAAAGCAAGGACCTCCAACGTGGTATTTTCTGAAATACTGCCTGTACCACGTGCCACACCAGAGAGGCAACGGGAGATTAGGGAGGTTAATAAGTGGCTCAAGAATTGGTGTAGGAAGGAGGGGTTTGGGTTCCTGGAGAACTGGGCCGACTTCTCAGTTGGCTACAGGTTCTATGCTAGGGACGGGCTGCACCTCAATGGAGAGGGTGCAGCTGTGCTGGGGGAGAAAATGGCTAGAAGGTTGGAGGAGTCTTTAAACTAGGGACTGGGGGGGAGGGTATTCATTTTATAGGAGGGGAAGGCAGTGCAGATAGAGACCTGGGCACAAATAATGAAATTGGGGGGGGATGGGGGGTGGGGTTAGAACAGTTAATAATTTAAGAAAGAATAGAGGTTCAGAGAGATACATAAAGTGCATGTATACTAATGCTAGAAGCCTCACCAACAAAATGGCGGAATTAGAATTAATTTTGTTGGAACATAATTATGACATGGTGGGGATATCTGAGACTTGGCTGGATGAGAGCCACGACTGGGCGGTTAATTTACAGGACTATAGTCTGTTTAGAAATGACCGTAAAAATAAGTGAGGTGGGGGTGTGTGTTTATATGTAAAATCATCCTTAAAACCCATCCTGCGTGATATCTGTGAATCTAATGAAGATGTAGAGTCTCTGTGGGTGGAGATTAGGGGAGGGGGGAAAAATAATAAATTACTGATAGGGGTTTGTTATAAGTTTCCTAAATAATGGAAGCAACAGAGAATATCCTCGTAAAGCAAATAGATGAAGCAGCGACTCAAGGAGAAGTCATTATTATGGGCGACTTCAACTACCCTGAAATACATTGGGGAACAGAAACCTGCAGTTCCAGCAAAGGTAATAGGTTTTTGACAATTATGAGAGACAATTACCTTTCACAACTAGTTCAGGACCCAACAAGAGGGGGCACTGCTAGACCTAATATTAACCCACAGGCCAGACCGCATATCAAATATAAGGGTTGGGGGTCACTTGGGTAATAGTGATCACAAAATAACAAGCTTTCATGTATCCTTTAATAAGATGTGTAGTCGAGGGGTTACAAGGACACTAAACTTCAGGAAGGCAAATTTCCAACGGATGAGAGATGATCTTGGGACAATAAACTGGGACGATATCCTGAGACATAAAAACACACAAAGAAAATGGGAGACGTTTATTAGCATCCTGAATAGGACCTGTGCACAGTATATACCCTATGGGAATAAACATGCTAGAATTAGGAGGAAACCACTATGGCTAAATAGAGCTGTAAGGGGCGCAATAAGGGACAAAAAGAAAGCGTTTAGGGAATCAAAGCAAGTAGGTAGTGATGAGGCATTAAATAAATACAGAAGACTGAATAAATTCTGTAAAAAGCAAATCAAGACAGCAAAGATTGAGGCAGAGAGACTCATTGCCAGAGAAAGTAAAAATAATCCCAAAATATTCTTTAACTACATAAATAGCAAGAAACTAAAAAATGATAGTGTTGGTCCCCTTAAAAATAGTCTGGGTGAAATGGTGGATGAGGATGAGGAAAAAGCCAATATGCTAAATGACTTTTTTTCAACTGTATTTACACAAGAAAATCCCATGACAGATAACATGATCAGTGATAAAAAAATTTCTCCATTAAATGTCACCTGCTTAACCCAGCAGGAAGTACGGCGGCGTCTAAAAATCACTAAAATTGACAAATCCCCGGGCCCGGATGGGATACACCCCCGAGTACTGCAGGAATTAAGTACAGTTATAGATAGACCATTATTTTTAATATTTAAAGATTCCATAATAACGGGGTCTGTACCACAGGACTGGCGTATAGCAAATGTGGTGCCAATATTCAAAAAGGGGGCAAAAACTGAACCTGGAAATTATAGGCCAGTGAGCTTAACATCTACTGTGGGTAAAATCCTGGAGGGTTTTTTAAGGGATACTATATTGGAGTATCTGAGGCTGAATAACCTCATGACACAGTATCAGCATGGGTTTACGAGGGACCGATTCTTGTCAGACTAATCTGATAAGCTTTTATGAAGGGGTAAGTTCAGGACTGGACCAAGGGAATGCAGTGGACGTGGTGTTCATGGACTTCTCAAAAGCTTTTGATACAGTGCCACACAAAAGGTTGATACATAAAATGAGAACAATGGGGATAGGGGAAAATTTGTGTAAGTGGGTTAAGAACTGGCTCATGGATAGAAAACAAAGGGTGGTTATTAATGGAGCACACTTGGACTGGGTCACGGTTAGCAGTGGGGTACCACAGGGGTCAGTATTGGGGCCGCTTCTCTTTAACATATTTATTAATGACCTTGTAGGGGGCATACAGAGTAGTATTTCAATATTTGCAGATGACACTAAACTCTGCAGGGTAATAAATACAGAGGAGGACAATTTTATATTACAGGAGGATTTATGTAAACTAGAAGCTTGGGCTGATAAATGGCAAATGAGCTTTAATGGGGATAAATGTAAGGTCATGCACTTGGGTAGAACAAATAAGATGTATAATTATGTGCTTAATTGTAAAACACTGGGCAAAACTGTCACTGAAAAAGACCTGGGTGTATGGGTGGACGACAAACTCACATTTAGTGGCCAATGTCAGGCAGCTGCTGCCAAGGCAAAAAAATAATGGGATGCATTAAAAGAGGCATAGATGCTCATGAGGAGAACATAATTTTACCTCTATACAAGTCACTGGTGCGACCACACTTAGAATACTGTGTGCAGTTCTGGTCTCCGGTGTATAAGAAAGACATAGCTGAACTGGAGCGTGTGCAGAGAACAGCGACCAAGGTTATTAGAGAACTGGGGGGGCTGCAATACCAAGACAGGTTATTACACTTAGGGTTATTTAGTTTGGAAAAACGAAGGCTTAGGGGTGATCTTATTACAATGTATAAATATATGAGGGGACAGTACAAAGACCTTTCTAATGATCTTTTTACTCTTAGATCTGTGACGGGGACAAGGGGGCATCCTCTACGTCTGGAGGAAAGAAGGTTTAGTCATAATCACAGACGCAGATTCTTTACTGTAAGAGCAGTGAGACTATGGAACTCTCTGCCGTCTAATGTTGTAATGAGTGAATCCTTACTAAAATTTAAGAAGGGACTGGATGCCTTTCTTGAAAAGTATAATATTACAGGCTATATTCACTAGTTTCCTAGATACAGCGTTGATCCAGGGAGCTAGTCTGATTGCCGTATGTGGAGTCGGGAAGGAATTTTTTTCCCCAATGTGAAGCTTACTGTTTGCCACTTGGGGTTTTTTTGCCTTCCTCTGGATCAACATGTTAGGGCAGGTTAGGATAGGATATGGGTTGAACTAGATGGACTTAAAGTCTTCCTTCAACCTTAATAACTATGTGTTACTAATATAGTATAATGGTCCCCACATAGTTTTCTATATAATATAATGGCCCCACATAGCCCACTATATAATATAATGGGCCCTACATTTCCCTTCATATAATATAAAAGTCCCATATAGCCTTCCATATAATATAACGGTCCCACATAGCGTTTCGTATAATATAATGGGCCAAAAATTGCTCTCCTTATAATATAATGGTCCCACATAACCTTTCATATAATATAATGGCTCCACATTACCCTCCATATAATTTAATAACCTTCCATATAATGTAATGGGCCCCATTTAGCCCTCCATATAATATAACTAAATGGAGGCCCGATGCTATCGCATCAAGAGGGCGGTAATGTCACGATGGGGGCAGGCTTTGCAGCGTTGAGAATTTCTCCCCCCTTGTGCTCACCAACATATCCACTCTCTCTTTCCCATGTGCTGACTTCTACTGTCTGTGCTCTCTTCTTTGACCTGTCTGCCTCATGTGCTCTCCCCCTTGTCTGCTGTCTCTCTCCTTCCTGTGCTGTGTTCTCCCTCATGTGCTGTCTCATTTGAGCCATCTCTCCCACCCATGTGTCTGACCGTGTACAGAACATACCACGGCTCCTGGGCAGGAAAGAAAGCAAAAGACAATACTGACATTACAGCAGGAGATTGCAGAGGATACATTTTATGAGGTAAAATATTATTTAAAAACAGTCAGTGAAATATTTTACCTCACAAAATGAATCCTCTGTGATCCCCTGCTGTGATGTCAGTATTGTCTTTTGCTTCCTCCCCTGCCCAGGAGATGTGGTATGCTCCGTACACGGTCAGACACAGACAATTTTTAAAATGAACTTTAGTTTGTGGGAAAACTCATTTAATGCGACCGGCTTCCTCTGCCTGTAGACACGTCACGCATCTGCCGCTGGGATCAGCCGAATGATTCACTGCACCTGAGCGGAATTCACGCAGGCGCAGTGAGACGGTGTTCCGCTGTTGGTACCGCGCAAGAGGCTGCGTGAGAGTGAGTGTGAGTGTCTGAGTGTGAGTGTCTGAGTGTGAGTGTCTGAGTGTGAGTGTCTGAGTTTGTGAGTTGAGTGTGTGAGTCTGCATTTGAGAGTGTGAGTGTGTGTGTAGGTGAGTGAGAATGTGAGTGAGTGTGAGTTTGTGAGTGTGAGTGTGTGAGTCTGAGTGTGTGGTGTGTGAGTCTGAGCGTGTGTGTGTCTGAGTGTGTGAGTCTGAGTGTGTGAGTATGAGTGTCTCACCCTGTGCTCTGTCTCTCTCACCCTGTGTCTGACCGTGTACAGAACATACCACAGCTCCTGGGCAGGGAGGAAGCAAAAGACAATACTGACATTACAGCAGGAGATCGCAGAGGATACATTTTGTCAGGTAAATGTTTAAAACAGTCAGTGAATTATTTTACCTCACAAAATGAATCCTCTGTGATCCCTTGCTGTAATGTCAGTATTGTCTTTTGCTTCCTCTCCTGCCCAGGAAATGTGGTATGCTCCGTACACGGTCAGACACAGACAATTTTTAAAATGTACTTTCGTTCATGGGAAAACCCCTTTAATGTGACCGGCTTCCTCTGCTTGTAGACACGTCACGCATCTGCCACCAGGATCAGCTGAATGATTCACTGCGCCTGTGCTGAATTCACGCAGGCGCAGTGAGACGGTGCTCTGCTATTGGTACCGTGCAAGAGACTATGTGAGTGTGAGTGTGAGTGTGTGGGTGAGTGTGAGTGTGTGTGAGTGAGTGTGTGAGTCTGAGAGTGTGAGAGTCTGAGTGTGTGAGTCTGAGTGTGTGAGTGTAGGTGTCCTCCCCCTGTGCTCTGTCTCTCTCACCCCTGTGTCTGACCATGTACAGAACATACCACAGCTCCTGGGCAGGGGAGGAAGCAAAAGACAATACTGACATTACAGCTGTTAGAATCTATTCAGTTTGACCATCCGCCATCTTGTTGTGGTTTCTGGCTGCTGGTCTGTTTTCCCCTGGTGCTGCGCTTGTCATGGGTCAGGTGATTGTATCACCCATTATTACCCTGCACCTGCTTCCCAGTCCATGCTGGACATCAGTGTTAATCCGCTTGAGTTCTGTCTAGGAGCCTTGATAGCTTTGTGCTATACTTTGTGCAGTTCTGGGATCTCTAGTTCTGCTTGTTTAGTCTTTTGTTTTTTCCTTTTGTTCCTGCAGCTTCCTCTATTTCCCTGCTAGGAGGTTACCTGTGTTTTGTTCCCAGTCCCTAGATCTTTCAGGGATCCCCTTCCCCCACCTGCAGGTCTTCGCTTGAGTATAGACTAGGATCGTCGATGGGTCTATTCACAAGGAATAGGTCGTCCGCTCCATAGTAGGGATCGAGTCTAGTCCTAGTGCAGAGTCAGATTCACCACCCCGCTCTATTCCTGAGTTGTAGACCCATAACAACAGCAGGAGATCGCAGAGGATACATTTTGTGAGATAAAATATTTTTTAAAAACAGTCAGTGAAATATTTTACCTCACAAAATGAATCCTCTGTGATCCCCTGCTGTAATGTCAGTATTGTCTTTTGCTTCCTCCGCTGCCCAGGAGATGTGGTATGCTCCGTACACGGTCAGACACAATTTTTAAAATGTACTTTTGTTCATAGGAAAACCCCTTTAATGTGACAGACTTCCTCTGCCTGTAAACACGTCACGCATCTGCCGCTGGGATCAGCCAAATGATTCACTGCGCCTGTGCTGAATTTGCGCAGGCGCAGTGCGATGGTGTTCCGCTATTGGTACCGCGCAAGAGGCTGTGTGAGTCTGAGGTGTGTGAGTTTGAGTGTGTGAGTGTGTGAGAGTGAGTGTGTTTGTGAGTGTGAGAGTGTATGACTGTGAGTGTGTGTGTGAGTGTGAATGTGAGTGTGAGTGTCTGAGTCTGAGTGTGAGAGTGTGAGTATGTGAGTATATGAGTGTGTGTGAGAGCGTGAGAATGTGAGAGTGTGAGAGTGAGTGTGTTTGTGAGTGTGAGAGTGTATGACTGTGAGTGTGAGTCTGAGTGTGTGTGTGAGTGTGAATGTGAGTGTATGAGTCTGAGTGTGTGAGTCTGAGTGTGTGAATGTGAGTGTGTGAATGTGTGAGGGTGTGTGAGTGTGTGTGTGGTACGTACGGCATATAGAGTGTGTGTGTGTGCTGCAACTGTGTCCTGCTGGTGGTACCACGCAATAGGTTGGTACCAGCAGCAGTTTCCATATTGAGACACCCATCACTTGGGTGTCCCAATATGGCGGTCAGTGAACTTCCTCTGTTTGGAATTCTGGGATACGGTGACATCTGGACAGAACAGGAAATTAAAGCATTACAAGGCAATCATATAAATAGATGCCCCATATAGCCTTCCATATAATATAATGACCCCTCATAGCACTCTATAAAATAAAATGGGCCCTACATTTCCCTTCATACAATATAATGAGCCCCACATAACCTTCCATATAATGTAATGGTCCCACATAACCCTCCATATAATGTAATTGCCCCACATAGACTGTTATATAATATAATGGGCCCCACATAGCCCTCCATATAATAAACTGGTCCCACATAGCCTTCCTTATAATGTAATGGCCCCGCATAGCCCTCCAGATAATATAATGGGTTCCAAATTTTCTCCATATAATATAATGGTCCCCACATTGCCTTTCATATAATATAATGGCCTCACATTGCCATCTATATCATATAATGGCTTCACATAGCCTTCCACATAATAGAATGGCCCCACATAGCCCTCAATATAATATAATGGCCCCACATAGCCTTTCTTATAATGTAGTGACCACACAAAGCCCTCCATAAAATATAATGGCCCCCATATAGACTTCCATATAATATTATGGCCCCACATGCCTTTCATATAATATAATGGCCTCACATAGTGTTCCACATAACAACATAATGGCCCCACATAGACCTACATATAATATAATGGCCCCACATAGCCCTCCATATACTATAATCGCCCCACATAGGCATCCATAAACTATATTTTCCCCACATAGCATTCCATATAATATAATGGCCCTTCATAGCCTTTCATGTAATATAAAGGCTCAACATTGGCTTACATATCATATAACAGTCCCACATAGCCCTTCATGTCATAAAATGGGCCCCATATTGTCCTCCATATATTATAATGGCCCCATATAGCCCTCCATATAATATAATGGCCTCACATAGCCCTCCATATAAGAAAATGGCACCACATAGCCTTGTAATGTAATGGCTTCACATTGTCTTCTATATAATGTAACATGCCGTCAATTTGCCTTCCATATGATATAATGTGCCCAACATAGTCCTCTATATAATATAGTGGCACCACATAGCCCTCCATGTAATACAATGGGGCCCACATTGTCCTCCATATATTATAATGGCCCTACACAACCTTCCACATAATGGCCCCACATTGCCTTCCATATAATATAATGGCCCCACATAGCCCTTGAAATAACAGAATGGCCCCATATAGCCTTCCACATTATATAATGGCCCCACATAGCATTACTTATAATGTAATGACCACACAAAACCCTCCATAAAATACAATGACCCCCATATAGATTTCCATATACTATAATAGCCCCACATAACCTTCCATATAATATAATGGCCCCTCATAACCTTTCATGTAATATCAAAGCCCAACATTGGCTTACATATCATATAACGGCCCCACATAGCCCTCCATGTAATACAATGGGCCCCACATTGTTCTCCATATATTATTATGGCCCCACATAGCCCTCCATACAATATAATGGCCCCACACAGTCTTATAATGTAATGGCTTCACATTGCCTTCTGTATAATGCAACATGCCCCAAATTGCCTTCTATATGATATAATGTGCCCAACATAGTCCTCCATGTAATATAATGGCCCCACCTAGCCTTCCTTATAATGTAATGAGCTTACACTCAAATAAGAGAGAAGACCCCACTGACCATAAGAGCTTACTCTTTTCAGGAGAGAGAGGACACCGCTGATCATAGGAGCTTACAATATAAACAGCAAAAAAAGGCAGCAACACTCACCTGCCCAGATCTCAGAACAAATGCACTACAGGATGCAGCCAGCCCATTAAGCAAGATATAAGCAGCACAGGTGCAAAATACCAGATTAAACAGCCACTCTCCACATACCCATCCAAGGAGGGGGTGACTGCCCAGTATACAATTGCACAATAGAAGCCCGCATAGGGTGCCGTTCACACAAGGATACTGCACAGTGTCTGGTTCACAGCCTATTAATCACGCCCCTACTATTCGACTAGGCAGGCTGGCCAGTACACTCTCAAATCGCACCAGTGTGAACACCCCTCATGCGAGACCAGACGTGCCTGGGCCTGGCTGCACCCCGAAAAATACAGTGCAAAAAATACAAAAATAGTGGGGTATTAGTTAATATTTTGGCCAAAATACATAAGCTTGTAACCTGCGCCAAAGGTCCCCACGCTTGCAAGTCCTACTCTACACTATCCAGCAAAACCACTAAAGGAGACTCAAGACAGAACCAGACACTGTGCAGTATCCTTGTGTGAATGGCACCCTATGCGGGCTTCTATTGTGCAATTGTATACTGGGCAGTCACCCCCTCCTTGGATGGGTATGTGGAGAGTGGCTGTTTAATCTGGTATTTTGCACCTGTGCTGCTTATATCTTGCTTAATGGGCTGGCTGCATCCTGTAGTGCATTTGTTCTGAGATCTGGGCAGGTGAATGTTGCTGCCTTTTTTTGCTGTTTATATTGAATTTTTGGAGACCTTGAGTCTCCTTTAGTGGTTTTGCTGGATAGTGTATCATAGGAGTTTACACTCTACAGGAGAGAGAGAGGACTCAGCTGACCATAAGAGCTTACACTCTACAGGAGAGAGAGGACCCCGCTGACCGTAAGAGCTTACACTCTACAGGAGAGAGAGATCCCCGCTGACCACAAGAGCTTACACTCTATGGGAGAGAGAGAACCCCACTGACCATAAGATCTCACACTCTACAGGAGAGAGAGGACCCTGCTGACCATAAGAGCTTACACTCTACAGGAGAGAGAGAGGACCCCACTGACCATAAGAGCTTACACTTTACAGGAGAGAGAGGACTCCACTGACCATAAGAGCTTACACTTTACAGAACAGTGAGGACCCCACTGACCATAAGAGCTTCCACTCTACAGGAGAGAGAGGACCCTGCTGACCATAAGAGCTTACACTCCACAGGAGAGAGAGAGGACCCCACTGACTATAAGAGCTTACACTCTAAAGAAGAGGAACCCACTGACCATAAGAGCTTACACTCTACAGGAGAGAGAGAGGACCCCACTGACCATAAGAGCTTACACGATACAGGAGAGAGAGAGGACACCACTGACCATAGGATCTTATACTCTACAGGAGACAAAGATGACCCCACTGACCATAAGAGCTTACACGATACAGGAGAGAGAGGACACAAACTGACCATAAGATCTCACACTCTACAGGAGAGAGAGGACCCTGCTGACCATAAGAGCTTACACTCTACAAGAAAGAGAAAGAGGACCCCGCGGATTATAAGAGCTTACACTCAACAGGAGAGAGAGAGGACCCCACTGACCATAAGAGCTTACACGATACAGGAGAGAGAGTACTCCACTGACCATAAGAGCTTCCACTCTACAGGAGAGAGAGGAGCCCGCTGACCATAAGAGCTTCCACGATACAGGAGAGAGAGAGGACACCACTGACCATAGGATCTTATACTCTACAGGAGACAAAGATGACCCCACTGACCATAAGAGCTTACACGATACAGGAGAGAGAGGACACTACTGACCTTAAGAGCTTACACTCTACTGTAAAGAGAAAGAGGACCCCGCTGATCATAAGAGCTTACACACTACAGCAGAGAGAGAGGACCCCACTGACCATAAGAGCTTACACTCTACAGGAGAGAGAGGACTTCACTGACCATAAGAGCTTAACTTTACAAATAGTGAGGACCCCACTGACCATAAGAGCTTCCACTCTACAGGAGAGGAGGACCCCGCTGACCTTAAGAGCTTACACTCCACAAGAGAGAGAGAGGATCCCACTGACTATAAGAGCTTATACTCTACAGGAGAGGAGCCCACTGACCATAAGAGCTTACACTCTACAGGAGAGAGAGAGGACACCACTGACCATAAGAGCTTACACTCTACAGGAGAGAGATGACCCCACTGACCATAGGATCTTATACCTCTACAGGAGACAAAGATGACACCACTGACCATAAGAGCTTACACGATACAGGAGAGAGAGGACACTACTGACCATGAAGCTTACACTCTACAGGAGAGAGAGGGACCCACTGACCATAAGAACTTACACTCTACAGGAGAGAGAGAGGACCCCACGGACCATAAGAGCTTACACTCTACAGGAGAGAGAGAGAGGACCCCACTGACCACAAGACCTTACACTCTACAGGGAGAGAGAGGACCCCACTGACCATAAAGCTTACACTCTACAGGAGAGAGAGGACCCTGCTGACCATAGGACCTTACACTCTACAGGAGAGAGAGAGGACCCCACTGACCATAAGAGCTTACACGATACAGGAGAGAGAGAGAACCCACACTGACCATAAGAGCTTACACTATACAGGAGAGAGAGCCCCACTGACCATAAGAGCTTACACGATACAGGAGAGAGAGACCACACTGACCATAAGAGCTTACACTGTACAGGAGAGAGAGGACCCCACTGACCATAAGAGCTTACACTCTACAGGAGAGAGAGATCCCCACTGACCATAAGAGCTTACACTCTACAGGAGAGAGAGGACTTCACTGACCATAAGAGCTTACACTTCACAGAATAGTGAGGACCCACTGACCATAAGAGCTTCACTTACAGAGAAGAGGACCCCCTGACCATAAGAGCTTACACTCCACAGGAGAGAGGACAGACTCCCTCAACTGAGACCCATAAGAGCTTACACTCTACAGGAGAGAGAGAGGACACCACTGACCATAAGAGCTTACACGATACAGGAGAGAGAGAAGTCACCACTGACCATAGGATCTTATACTCTACAGGAGACAAAGATGACCCCACTGACCATAAGAGCTTACACGATACAGGAGAGAGAGGACACAAACTGACCATAAGATCTCACACTCTACAGGAGAGAGAGGACCCTGCTGACCATAAGAGGTTACACTCTACAGGAAAGAGAAAGAGGACCCCGCGATTATAAGAGCTTACACTCAACAGGAGAGAGAGAGGACCCCACTGACCATAAGAGCTTACACGATACAGGAGAGAGAGGACTCCACTGACCATAAGAGCTTCCACTCTACAGGAGAGAGAGGACTCCACTGACCATAAGAGCTTCCACTCTACAGGAGAGAGAGGAGCCCGCTGACCATAAGAGCTTACACTCTACAGGAAAGAGAAAGAGGACCCCGCGGATTATAAGAGCTTACATCAACAGGAGAGAGAGAGGACCCCACTGACCATAAGAGCTTACACGATACAGGAGAGAGAGGACTCCACTGACCATAAGAGCTTACACTCTACAGGAGAGAGAGGACTCCACTGACCATAAGAGCTTCCACTCTACAGGAGAGAGAGGAGCCCGCTGACCATAAGAGCTTCCACGATACAGGAGAGAGAGAGAGGACACCACTGACCATAGGATCTTATACTCTACAGGAGACAAAGATGACCCCACTGACCATAAGAGCTTACACGATACAGGAGAGAGAGGACACTACTGACCTTAAGAGCTTACACTCTACTGTAAAGAGAAAGAGGACCCCGCTGATCATAAGAGCTTACACACTACAGCAGAGAGAGAGGACCCCACTGACCATAAGAGCTTACACTCTACAGGAGAGAGAGGACTTCACTGACCATAAGAGCTTACACTTTACAGAATAGTGAGGACCCCACTGACCATAAGAGCTTCCACTCTACAGGAGAGAGAGGACCCCGCTGACCTTAAGAGCTTACACTCCACAGGAGAGAGAGAGAGGATCCCACTGACTATAAGAGCTTATACTCTACAGGAGAGGAGCCCACTGACCATAAGAGCTTACACTCTACAGGAGAGAGAGAGGACACCACTGACCATAAGAGCTTACACTCTACAGGAGAGAGATGACCCCACTGACCATAGGATCTTATACTCTACAGGAGACAAAGATGACCCCACTGACCATAAGAGCTTACACGATACAGGAGAGAGAGGACACTACTGACCATGAGAGCTTACACTCTACAGGAGAGAGAGGACCCTGCTGACCATAGGACCTTACACACTACAGGAGAGAGAGAGGACCCCACTGACCATAAGAGCTTACAAGATACAGGAGAGAGAGAGAACCACACTGACCATAAGAGCTTACACTATACAGGAGAGAGAGCCCCACTGACCATAAGAGCTTACACGATACAGGAGAGAGAGAGAACCACACTGACCATAAGAGCTTACATTGTACAGGAGAGAGAGGACCCCACTGACCATAAGAGCTTACACTCTACAGGAGAGAGAGATCCCCGCTGACCATAAGAGCTTACACTCTACAGGAGAGAGAGGACTTCACTGACCATAAGAGCTTACACTTCACAGAATAGTGAGGACCCCACTGACCATAAGAGCTTCCACTCTACAGGAGAGAGAGGACCCCGCTGACCATAAGAGCTTACACTCCACAGGAGAGAGAGAGGATCCCACTGACTATAAGAGCTTATACTCTACAGGAACGAGAGAGGACCCCACTGACTATAAGAGCTTATACTCTACAGGAGAGGAGCCCACTGACCATAAGAGCTTACACTCTACAGGAGAGAGAGAGGACACCACTGACCATAAGAGCTTACACGATACAGGAGAAGAGAAGACACCACTGACCATAGGATCTTATACTCTACAGGAGACAAAGATGACCCCACTGACCATAAGAGCTTACACGATACAGGAGAGAGAGGACACTACGGACCATGAGAGCTTACACTCTACAGGAGAGAGAGAGGACCCCACTGACCATAAGAACTTACACTCTACAGGAGAGAGAGAGGACCCCACTGACCATAAGAGCTTACACTCTACAAGAGAGAGAGAGGACCCCACTGACCACAAGACCTTACACTCTACAGGGGAGAGTGTTGTGAATGGGTTTGAGATGAGTTCTGAGCAGAGGCTCCCTCTGGTGGTTACAAGCGGTGCTAGTGAAGATTGTGAGGACTGGGAATCAGGTGTTACTGACTGGTCTTATATAAGGGAGTCATTTTCCCATCAGGGTTGCCGGTGATCAATTGTTCTGGTCTGAATCCTTCATTCCAGTTTCCCTTGTAGCCTGCTGTGTCGTGTCTGCATCTCCTGCTTACAGATAAGACTTTTGCTTCTTTTGTGTTTGTGCTATATTTTTGCATTTTGTACTGCACTTCTTTGGGGGCCTTCAGGGTCCCCTCTGGGGCTTCTGCCCTCTCAGTTTAGTTCAGCCACTGAGTTTTGTTCTTTTGCTTTTTCCAGTTTTTTCAGTGGCTGCTGTTTTGATTTTGTTACACCAGAGAACTAATTTAGGTGGTAGAGGTCGTGTGATCTCAGGTGATTTTGAAATTAGTAGAGTTGGTGCTTTTCAGGGTTTTCTGGGATTGCAGTAAGTACCCTTCCTATCCTTTTCTATTTAGATAGTTTGGGCCCCAGCGTTTGCTCATACTATTTTCTTTCTGTGTCAGTATTTCCTCTTGTCTAACCGCCATTACATGTTTGGGGGCTTTCTATTATCTTTGGGGTTCTGCTCCGGGGCAGATAGCTTTCCTGTTTCTGTCTTTAGGTGTAGTTAGTTTCTCAGGCTGTGACGAGGCGTCTAGGACCAACGTAGGAACGCTCCACGGCTGCCTCTAGTTGTGGTGGTTAGTCAGGGTACTGCAATCTCATAGATTCCAACTGCTCTGGTGTATTGCCTTTTTGCCTGCTCTCCTCAGCTACCGAAACATAACAGTATCACCGGCCTAAAAAATTGAAAATTGTATGGTACTCACAGAAGGGAAAAATATTGTGAAAGAAAAAAGGTTGTCAGAGTTGTCAGAGATATTTTTCTGTTTGTTGCATTTTTTTTTTTTTTTCCCTCTGTATCTCTGGGTGCTGGGAGGATCTTTTCTCCCAATGGAGTTTGCACGGTTGTCTGGCCGTGTGGATCAGCTTGCCACTGAGGTTCAGAGTATTGCTGCATATCTTGCTAGGTTGCCTGTTGTGGAACCTAGGATTCCCATGCCAGATTTGTTTTTGGGGGATCGAGCTAAGTTTCAGAATTTCAAAAATAATTGTAAATTGTTTTTTGCCTTAAAATCTAAGTCCTCAGGAAACGCAGCGCAGCAGGTTCAAATTATCATCTCTCTCCTGCGCGGCGATCCTCAGGATTGGGCTTTTCCCTGATACCTGGGGATCCTGTTTTGAGTGATGTTGATGCGTTTTTTCAGGCTTTGGGGTTATTGTACGATGAGCCTAATGTCACTGATCAAGCTGAAAAAACCTTGTTGGCATTAAATCAGGGGCTTGATGACGCTGAGTTATACTGTCAGAGATTCCGTAGGTGGGCAGTCCTGACCAAATGGAATGACGACGCTTTGGCGGCCCTTTTTGCGGAAGGGTCTGTCAGATAATGTAAAGGATGTTATGGTGGGATTCCCTGTCCCCTCTGGTCTCAATGATTCTATGTCATTAGCGATTCAAATTGACAGACGTTTGCGTGAGCGGAGAAGTATGCGTGGAATGGTGTTGCCTTGTGAACCAGCTTCTGAACCCATGCAGTGTGATAGAGTGGTGTCTGGGGCACAGCGTCATGAGTTTCGAAAGCGCAATGGTTATGTTTCTACTGTGGTGATGCCTCTCACTACTATTTCAGTCTGCCCTAAGCGGGAAGACGTTTTGCACGCTCAGTTGTCTTGGGTAGTGTTCAGACTAAGTTTTTATTAACTGTCACTCTGATATGCTCTCTGTCCTCATTTTCTGCTCAGGCTTTCGTTGATTCTGGAGCAGCTATTAACCTGATGGATTATGATTTTGCTAAACGTTGTGGGTTTCCCTTGATACCCCTACAGAAGTCTATTCCCCTACTGGGGATCGATTCTACCCCTTTGGCTGAGAATAAACCCCAGTTTTCTACTCAGGTGATAATGAGGGTTGAACCTGATCACCAGGAGTGCTGCAAATTTTTGGTTCTATATAATCTGCATGACATTATCGTGCTGGGTTTCCCTTGGTTGCAGTCTCATAATCCTGTTTTGGATTGGAAATCTGTGTCTGTAACCAGTTGGGGCTGCCAATGTGTTAATACCAACACTCCTGTTTTTTCTGCCTCCCCCCAGGCTCAGGATGTTCCTGACTTTTTGTTTGATTTTTCTGATGTGTTTAGCGAAACTAAATCTGCATCCTTGCCTCCCCATAGGAGCTATGACTGCGCTATTGAATTAGTGCCGGGTAGTAAATTCCCTAAAGGTCGCCTTTTTAACTTGTCTGTACCTGAACATGACGCTATGCGGTCTTATATCAAGGAATCATTGGAGAAGGGTCATATCAGAACATCCTCTTCACCCTTAGGTGCCGGTTTTTTCTTTGTGGCCAAAAAAGATGGTTCATTAAGGCCGTGTATTGATTATCGTCTCTTGAACAATATTACTGTGAAATATCAATACCCGTTACCCTTGATTTCTGACCTGTTTTCCAGGGTGAAAAACGCTACTTGGTTTACCAAGCTTGACCTCAGGGGGCGTATAACCTTATTCGCATTAAGCACGGGGATGAATGGAAGACGGCATTCAATACCCCTGAAGGGCATTTTGAGTACCTAGTGATGCCCTTTGGGCTCACTAATGCTCCTTCCGTCTTCCAGTCCTTCATGAATGACATTTTCAGGGATTTTGTGGATAAATTTCTGATTGTTTATTTGGATGATATCTTGATTTTTTCTAATGACTGGGACTCTCATGTGAAACATGTTCGAACTGTATTCCAGATTTTAGAGAGAATGCTCTGTATGTGAAGGGATCAAAGTGTCTTTTTGGCGTACAGAGGATCTCATTTCTGGGATTCATTTTGTCCCCATCTGTTATTGAAATGGACCCGGTCAAGGTTCAGGCCATCTGTGATTGGGTCCAACCTACTTCATTAAAGGCTCTTCAGAGATTTTTGGGTTTTGCCAATTTTTATCGTAAATTTATTGGTAATTTCTCGGTTATTGTTAAACCATTAACTGATTTGACCAGAAAGGGTTCTGATGTGGTGAATTGGCCTCCTGAGGCAGTCTCTGCATTTCAGGAACTTAAGCAGAGATTCACTTCTGCTCCTGTTCTACGGCAGCCTGATGTTTCTCTGCCATTTCAGGTGGAGGTTGATGCCTCTGAAATTGGGGCAGGTGCCGTTTTGTCCCAAAAAGATCCAGAGACCTCTAAAAGTAACCCTTGTGCCTTTTTCTCTCGAAAATTTTCTCCTACTGAACGTAATTATGACGTGGGTAATCGGGAGTTGTTGGCCATGAAGTGGGCTTTTGAAGAGTGGAGACATTGGCTGGAGGGAGCCAAACATCAGGTGGTGGTCCTTACGGACCATAAGAATCTGGTCTATCTGGAATCTGCCAAGCGACTCAATCCTAGACAGGCCAGGTGGGCCTTGTTTTTCACACGTTTTAATTTTGTGGTTTCCTTTCTTCCTGGCACTAAGAATGTTAAGGCGGATGCCCTCTCGAGGAGTTTCCTTGCGGACTCTCCTGAGTTATCTGATCCTTCTGTTATTTTGAAAGAGGGTGTAGTTCTTTCCGCCATCTCGCCCAATTTGAGACTTGCTCTGGAGGGTGTCAGGAGGATAGGCCCGAGCGCTGCCCTGTTGGAAAATTGTTTGTCCCGGACCAATGGAAAAAGAGTGTGATGTCTGAGATTCATTGTTCCGCATTGGCTGGGCATCCCGGAATTTTTGGTACCAGAGACTTGGTTAGTCGGTCCTTTTGGTGGCCTACCTTGTCTCGTGATGTCAGGGAATTTGTGCAGTCCTGCGGGACTTGCTCTCGCTCCAAGCCTTGCTCTCGCTCTAGTGGTTTGTTGATGCCATTGCCTGTGCCCAAGAGACCATGGACCCATATCTCTATGGATTTCATTTCCGATCTTCCTGTTTCTCAGAGAATGACCACCATCTGGGTAATTTGTGATAGGTTTTCCAAAATGATACATCTTGTGCCATTACCTAAGTTGCCTTCCTCCTCTGAATTGGTGCCGTTGTTCCTTCAGCACGTGGTTCGTTTACACGGCATTCCTGAGAACATTGTGTCTGACAGAGGAGTCCAGTTTGTTTCCAGATTTTGGAGGACTTTTTGTTCTAAACTGGGTGTTCAATTGTCTTTCTCCTCGGCATTTCATCCTCAGACCAATGGTCAAACTGAGAGAACAAACCAGACATTGGAGACTTATCTAAGATGCTTTGTGTCTGCTGATCAGGATGACTGGGTCTCTTTTTTGCCTTTGGCTGAGTTTGCTCTTAATAATAGGGCTAGCTCTGCCACTTTGATGTCTCCGTTTTTCTGTAATTCTGGGTTTCACCCTCGATTTTCTTCAGGACAGACGGAGGCTTCTGTCTGTCCAGGTGTTGACCAGGTAGTAGAGAGGTTGTCCCTCTCTCAGGAGAAGGCCCAGCGGTTTGCTAACCGGCATAGGACTGATGGTCCTCGGTTTAAAGTGGGGGACTTGGTCTGGTTGTCCTCAAAGAATATTCCTATGAGAGTAGCATCTCCTAAATTTAAGCCTAGGTTCATTGGACCTTATAAGATCATGGAGATTATTAATCCTGTTTCTTTTCGTTTGCTTCTTCCAGGGACATTTAAGATCCATAACGTGTTCCACAAGTCCTTGTTGAAGAGGTTTGTTGAGCCAGTGGTTCCTGCTGCTGTGCCTCCTGACCCTGTTTTGGTTGAGGGCAATCTGGAGTATGTGGTTGAGAAAATATTGGATTCTCGTTTTTCTAGACGGAAACTCCAGTATTTGGTTAAATGGAGCGGTTATGGTCAGGAAGACAATTCTTGGGTGTTTGCTTCGGACATCCATGCTAGGAGACTTATCCGTGCGTATCATAGAACTCATCCTGACCGACCTGGTTGCTCAAATGAGGGTTCGGTGACCCCTCCTCAAGGGGGGGTACTGTTGTGAATGGGTTTGAGATGAGTTCTGAGCAGAGGCTCCCTCTGGTGGTTACAAGCGGTGCTAGTGAAGATTGTGAGGACTGGGAATCAGGTGTTACTGACTGGTCTTATATAAGGGAGTCATTTTCCCATCAGGGGTTGCCGGTGATCAATTGTTCTGGTCTGAATCCTTCATTCCAGTTTCCCTTGTAGCCTGCTGTGTCGTGTCTGCATCTCCTGCTTACAGATAAGACTTTTGCTTCTTTTGTGTTTGTGCTATATTTTTGCATTTTGTACTGCACTTCTTTGGGGCTTCAGGGTCCCCTCCGGGGCTTCTGCCCTCTCAGTTTAGTTCAGCCACTGAGTTTTGTTCTTTTGCTTTTTCCAGTTTTTTCAGTGGCTGCTGTTTTGATTTTGTTACACCAGAGAACTAATTTAGGTGGTAGAGGTCGTGTGATCTCAGGTGATTTTGAAATTAGTAGAGTTGGTGCTTTTCAGGGTTTTCTGGGATTGCAGTAAGTACCCTTCCTATCCTTTTCTATTTAGATAGTTTGGGCCCCAGCGTTTGCTCATACTATTTTCTTTCTGTGTCAGTATTTCCTCTTGTCTAACCGCCATTACATGTTTGGGGCTTTCTATTATCTTTGGGGTTCTGCTCCGGGGCAGATAGCTTTCCTGTTTCTGTCTTTAGGTGTAGTTAGTTTCTCAGGCTGTGACGAGGTGTCTAGGACCAACGTAGGAACGCTCCACGGCTGCCTCTAGTTGTGGTGGTTAGTCAGGGTACTGCAATCTCATAGATTCCAACTGCTCTGGTGTATTGCCTTTTTGCCTGCTCTCCTCAGCTACCGAAACATAACAGGAGAGAGAGGACCTCACTGACCATAAAAGCTTACACTCTACAGGAGAAAGAGGACCCTGCTGACCATAGGACCTTACACACTACAGGAGAGAGAGGACCCCACTGACCATAAGAGCTTACACGATACAGGAGAGAGAACCCCACTGATCATAAGAGCTTACACTGTACAGGAGAGAGAGGACCCCACTGACCATAAGAGCTTACACGATACAGGAGAGAGGACCCCACTGACCATAACAGCTTACACTCTACAGGAGAGAGAGGACCCCACTGACCATAAGAGCTTACACTCTACAGGAGAGAGAGATCCCCGTTGACCATAAGAGCTTACACTCTACAGGAGAGAGAGCGGACCCCACTGACCATAAGAGCTTACACTGTACAGGAGAGAGAGAGGACCCCGCTGACCATAGGACCTTACACACTACAGGAGAGAGAGAGGAACCCGCTGACCATAGGAGCTTACACACTACAGGAGAGAGAGAGGACCCCGCTGACCATAGGACCTTACACACTACAGGAGAGAGAGAGGACCCCGCTGACCATAGGACCTTACACACTACAGGAGAGAGAGAACCCCACTGACCATAAGAGATTACACTCTACAGGAGAGAGAAATGTAACCAGTGATTTTGAAGATGGAAAACTCTGCTGTACAAACCATGCTTTGCTTAGAACTGCTGATCTGTGATGGCCAAGGTACTGACCACCACTGTACAAGGTCTGATAATCTGCTAGATGTCATAACTGCAGGGGATTATGGGGAAGCGAGCACAGCAATGCAAAATGACATTAGCCTGCTATCTAATGCATCAGCAGTGTGGGAATTAGTGAAGAGCAATATTTTTTTTTGCAATCGAATCTCAAAATGTTTGAATTTGCATGAAATCAAGAATTTCATAATTTTGACTCAAATTCAATGTTCTGCGGATCGATCCACTCATTTCTAATAGCAATGGTTTTTATGCTTGATAGGTGAATTGTTGCTAACACTTACACACTTAATTCATGGTTGCCAATGAGAAAATTGTAATCACTAGGTATAGAATCAGTATACAGTAAGTCCAGATGAAGAACCCAATTAAATACTACATACATTGGATTTTACTGTATTTTTCTTCTGTAATACATTACAAGCATTTCACAGATAAAAGAATTCAGGGTTTCAATAATACACCAAGGTCAGACTGCAATAAAACTTCAATGTCAGGACATTCAAGGTTCTACAGAAATGATAACAGCGTTCTTTTTCTGCAAATTCAAAGTTTAAATTCCCTTCCAGCATCATAATATAACTGCACATCAAATGATTGAATTTGGGCAATTCGACGTACACTTACAAAGTGGACATAAGGCAAGATCAGCACCTTCTGCAGCACATAGCAGCTGTCAGACACAACCACACACTGGTGCAATGCGAGATAATGCTGATCCTGGCTGTTTAACCCATGTTTAGCGGTCAGTAGCAACTGCTGCTTCTAAATTCAACAGAAGGATGGGATTTCCTCCATTACCCCATTGTTGGAAATCGATTGACAGGGTAGCTAAGGGATTAAGCACCCTTAAGCACTGAGCGTTTTTACGTTTTTACGCTTTTATTTCTGCCTCTCCTTCTTCCAAGAGCTGTAACTTTTTTTTATTTTCCCACCAACAAAGCCATATGAGGGCTTGTTTAAAGTAGGACCAGTTGGACACCGTCCATTTTATTATACAGTTTACTGGAAAATGGGAAAAAAAATCCAAGGGAAACTGCGAAAAAAATCAATTCTACAATTATTTTTAGGGATTTGTTTTTTTTTTGGCATTCATACTGCCCTTGGGGTACGATTGTTCAGATCAGTACAATTACGACGATACCAAACGTGTATTTTACAAAGCCAATAACATTTGTGTTTTCCAGTTGATGGAGCAGTATGAGGACTTGCTTTTTGTGTGGTGACCCGATATTTCTATTGATACTATTTTGAGGTAGATGTAACTCTTTGATCACTTCTTCTTCTGTCTCTATAACTAGGCTTTTAGACAGCTAAACAATGGATGTCACTATGTACCAGTACTCACACAAAGTGATTTCATCAGATAGCTTAACTCGACTGCAGAGGCACAAATGAAGATTCCAGAAGAAGTTTCTTCTCAGGCTGAATTCTTGCATTATGCACAATAGTAACAGCAGTGGCCATAATATCTGCAGCAGGTGATCAAGAGATGTTCAGAGATGAATCTTGAATAATGGCTGACAAACACTAACTAGGGAAAAAGCCAGGGGTTACTTACATCAGAGCTGGCCTACAGGGCGAGAGACAGGACAAACTTCAAAAGGCAAACCTGATTGCAGAGCAATATAACAACACTATGATAATACAAAACTTTATGATTCCCAAGTCATGGGACATCACACTTCTTAATGTGTTCTGACATTTCTATTTTTTTGTATGTGATTTGCTTACATGCAGTCACGTGCTGGCTAGATTTGTGCGATCTCGATCCATACAGGTGAATTTAGCGAGGCTGGACCATTCTATGGGGAATTTGGAAGAGAGAATGGACATCAAATACTTGAAGTGACATGGCTGCCCGCTCCCGGCCCCAGCACCAGAGAATACTGTGGGCACTGTGAGGATTCATAACTTGAGCTCCAAGAATTGACAACTCCTTTAACTGTGGAAACAAGGAAACAAGGGGTGATTCAAATTTTTGTTTTTTACTTTTTAAAACTTTTTTCACTACTTTTTCCTGTATTTGTTAGTCCTTTTAGGGGACTTGTGCTTGTGATTGTCTGATTGCTTCTACCATGTACAGCAATACTGTATTGTTGTATATAGTAAAAATCACTGTCTTCCATGATGCCCAGCCACTGGCTGAGGTGCAGTGGTATTCAGCTGGCCCCCGGCTGTCATAGCATCCCATACTCAGGTTGTTTATTCACCTGTTTCTTGCCTGGTACCTGACGTCACACAGTCAGTGAGCGATCAATCGGGCTAAAGACACTGACGCTTTTTGGGGAAAAAACTGTCTGGGCAGAGGATCACATAGAGGCTAATAGAGGATCACATAGAGCCTCAGATAGAGGATCACATAGAGGCTCAGGTAGAGGCTCACATAGAGGATCAGATAGAGGCTCAGATAGAGCATTACATAGACACTCATATAGAGGATCACATAGAGGCTCACAAAGGCTCACATAGAGGCTCAGATAGAGTATCACACAGAGGCTCAGATAGAGGCTCACAGAGGCTCACATAGAGGCTCAGATAGAGACTCACATAAAGGCTCACATAGAGGCTCAGGTAGAAGCTCACATGGAGGCTCAGATAGAGGCTCACATAGAGGCTCATATAGAAGCTCACATAGAGGATCAGATAGAGGTTCAGATAGAGCATTACATAGACACTCATATAGAGGATCACATAGAGGCTCACAAAGGCTCACATAGAGGCTCAGATAGAGTATCACACAGAGGCTCAGATAGAGGCTCACAGAGGCTCACATAGAGGCTCAGATAGAGACTCACATAGAGGCTCAGGTAGAAGCTCACATGGAGGCTCAGATAGAGGCTCACATAGAGGCTCATATAGAAGCTCACATAGAGGATCATATAGAGGTTCAGATAGAGCATTACATAGACACTCATATAGAGGATCACATAGAGGCTCACAAAGGCTCACATAGAGGCTCAGATAGAGTATCACACAGAGGCTCAGATAGAGGCTCACAGAGGCTCACATAGAGGCTCACAAAGGCTCACATAGAGGCTCAGATAGACTCACATAAAGGCTCACATAGAGGCTCAGATAGAGTATCACACAGAGGCTCAGATAGAGGCTCACAAAGGCTCAAATAGAGGCTCACATAGAGGCTCAGATAGACTCACATAAAGGCTCACATAGAGGCTCAGATAGACTCACATAAAGGCTCACATAGAGGCTCAGATAGAGTATCACACAGAGGCTCAGATAGAGGCTCACAAAGGCTCAAATAGAGGCTCACATAGAGGCTCAGATAGACTCACATAAAGGCTCACATAGAGGCTCAGATAGAGGCTCACACAGTGTAAGAGTCTGCGGAACGCACCAAATATTTGATGTAGAGAGGTGCGTTCGCAGCCCGGGGTCCACCGTGCCGGCGGAGCCTGCTGCTAGTAAAATGGCGCAAAGCGCGAACTCTGTTATCCCGCAGAGTCGCCAAAATAAACGCTGTAACGCGCTGTGGCAATATGTGCGAACTCTGTTATTCCACAGAGCCGCTAGAAGGAGTGCCGCAGCTCTATATGGCGATGTGTGCGAACTTACTTAACACCACTGAGTCGCAAAATAAACACGCTAGGGCGCTGTCTAGCGTTGAAAGCGAACCCTGTTACGTCACAGAGCCGCTGAGACAAACTTCTGTGTCCTGTCAGGCACCCAGGTACACAGTTAACTGCTAAGCGAACATAGAACGTGATCATGCGCTAATGTCCTCGCGGGAGTCACCCGCAATCTATGGCGTCTGAACGCCAGGCCCTGAATACGGCAATCAAACTCCTCACCGGTTATGCCGGTAATCTAGGGCATCTAGGACACCGACCCTGACCAGCTAGCATACCAAACTCCTCACCGATTAAGTCGGTATTCTAGGGGCTTATTTCAGCCGGGCCCTAACCACACACACGCATGACCACACTGGTGCAAAGCATATAAAGACTGATATTAGTGTATGGCGGCCCAGCCATGCTACCCTTTTATAATAACAGCTACAGGACCTTCCAGAAACAAGGACCAATGAGAAACTGTTCCAGAACTCCAGTAGTCACAGGACCTTCCTGGCAGACCAATAGGAGCTGCTGAAGTACCTGAGCATGTGACCCCTGATCTCCAATGAGATATCTCACCCTGGGCATGCTCAGAAGGGGAAACGCAGGACTTCGTCCCAAAGATGTCTGCTCCAGCACTGGCTAAAATAGCAGATCCAGGAGAGGCAGTAGCAAGTCTCTGCACAGTACTGGAATGGGCAAGACACTGGGACCTACGTCTCTGCTGAGCAGGCTCCACTGTGGCCGGAGATGAATGGGGGACTGCAGTGGGACTGGTTCAAGACTCCCCTTGTGCAGCAGTGGGAACTCAAACCCTAACACACAGAGGCTCAGATAGGGACTCATATAAAGGCTCACAGAGGATCAGATAGAGGCACACATAGAGGATCACATGGAAGCTTGTATAGAGGCTCAGATAGAGACTCACACAGAGGCTCACATTGTGGATCACATACAGGCTCAGATAGAGGATCACATAGAGCTCCGTCACACTCAAAAGCATTCAACTCGTCATTTACAAATATATTAAAATGCTAATTATTTGGAAATTGAGCAAATAGAAGATCTAAAGTGTTGGACTCAAAGTCCTTTATAAGGGGCAGAATTATTAGGAGCTTTTTTTCCTCATGCAAAATGGGCCAAAAAAGAGATTTATCTGACTCTGAAAAGTCCCAACTTGTTATGTCTTACACAGGAGGTAGGTCCTGACATTGGGTGTGATCACAAAACCATGCATTTTTTTGCTGCAAGTACTCACCAGCAGGACGTACATTCAGCTGAAGTGTATAGCGGCACTGAGATGTGTTGGGTTCATGCGCAGCAATACACGCTGTCGACCAATCAGAGACCAAAAGCTGATGTCAGCGTGGTCGTGTCTGGGGCACATGGCAGTGACACATATGCTCCCGTCGCTTGCACGCTGAAGTAAGCTGCCGACCTTAGACTAGATTTTTTTTTTTTTTTTTTTATTTATTTATTTCTTATTATTTTTATTTTTATTTTGTATTTATTTAAATTTTTTTTTTTTTTTTTTTCATTTATTTACTATTCTTTATTTTTTATTTATTTTTTATTAATTTTTTAATTTATTAATTTTTTATTTTTATTTATTATTTTTTATTTTTGATCTCTTACCATGTTTATTTATTATTGTTTGATATTATTTATTTTCCATTATATATATTTTTTTCTGTTAATTGCTTTTTCACTATTTATTATTTATTTATTTTCATATAATATGGTTTATTTTACTTTATGTTTTCATTGACCTTATTTTTCTTAACTAATCATTCCTCTTACTTCCATACAGGCTCACAAGATTCAACATCGTTAGTTAATCTAGATATGTATGCTCTCGGTATGAATGGGGTCTGATTGTTTCCCACTATGGGGCTATTGCTTTATTAGCATTTTTTTTTTTTTTTTTTTTTGCCTTCTGACCCGATGTTGCGCACGCGCAGTTCATCCTCTCTACCTCCACACTTGCGTGTCAGTGGACGCTATTTGCGTTCCACTGCGCGCATGCGTGGTACTTAGATATTTGCAGAGACGTCTGCACTTCCTTTTTTGGCCATTTGACTCACACCCAAATTGCTTCCTGTCAGACTTATCAGGTACAGCGCACAGCTGACTCCCTTGTTTCCATCTTCTTAAGGTATTTAAACCCTGTTGGCGTTTGTCTTCACACTTTCCCTGAGGAAGCCGCACAGGCTGCGGCGTAACGCGTGGGACCTTGGTGTCCTCTGGTCCTGACTGCCCGTTTGCTCTCTCATGCCTTTATCATGAGGTTTGTTCTGGTTTATATCATGTGCTAGTGATTTTTTCATGGCTTTTGTTTCTCTTCACAATTATTGATTTGGAGCCATCTTTTTAGTTCACAGGTGGGGACTATTTTACCCCTTATTTGGGCTTGCTTATAATTATTTGATATATTTTTTGTATCATTAATATTTTTTCTGCTATCCATACAGGTTCTCTCATCATAGGTGGACCATTACATATTTCCAAATGTTTATTTTATGATCATATGTTTTTCCAGTTATTTTTCATGTTTTTGTTATTTTTGAGACATTATTCATTATATACCTTGATCATGGTTAGGGGCGGGCGTTTGGGACCAGAGTCACTCTGATTTTACTTGTGTTTTACTTTACTCTTTGTATACCAATAAAATTGACTGTTTTTCTACTTTCCATTATCTGAGTAGTGTGCATTACTGCGGTAGTTCCTTTCTCTCTTACTTAGACCTTAGACTAGGATGCCGCGCAGTGGGGAAGCAAAGGGAAGGTGAGTATAATAGTTTATTAGAAAAGCGGCAGTATGGGAGATACACCAGGATGGGGACCAGGATAAGGGACATACACCAGGATGGAGGGCATACATATATACACTGCTCAAAAAAATAAAGGGAACACTCAAATAACACATCCTAGATCTAAATGAATGAAATATTCTCCTTGAATACTTTGTTCTGTACAAAGTTGAATGTGCTGTCAACACAAAAATCAACAATAGAAATCACATTTTTGAACCAAGGGAGTCCTGGATTTGGAGAGACCCCCAAAATTAAAGTGGAAACAAGTCAAAATGATGCTCAGTATTGTGTGTGGCCTCCACGTGCCTGTATGACTTCCCTACAATGACTGGGCATGCTTCTGATGAGGTTGCAGATGTTCTCTGGAGGGATCTTCTCCCAGACCTGGACTAAAGCATCCGTCAACTCCAGGACAGTCTGTGGTGCAACGTGACATTGGTGGATGGAGCGAGACATGCTGTCCCAGATGTGCTCAATCGGATTCAGGTCTGGGGAGTGGGCAGGCCAGTCCATAGCTTCAATGCCTTCATCTTGCATGAACTGCTGACACACTCCAGCCACATGAGGTCTGGCATTGTCCTGCATTAGGAGGACCCCAGGGCCAACCGCACCAACATATGGTCTCACAAGGGGTCTGAGGATCTCATCTGGGTACCTAATGGCAGTCAGGCTACCTCTGGTGAGCACATTGAGGGCTGTGTGGCCCTACAAAAAAATGCCACCCCACACCATTACTGAGCCACTGTCAAACCGGTCATGTTGAAGGATGTTGCAGGCAGCAGATCGCTCTCCACGGCGTTTTCAGACTCTGTCACGTCTATCACATGTGCTGAGTGTGAACCTGCTGCCTGCAACATCCTTCAACATGACCGGTTTGGCAGTGGGGAAGTAATGGTGTGAGGTGGCATTTCTTTGGGGGGCCACACAGCCCTCCATGTGCTTGCCAGAGGTAGCCTGACTGCCATTAGGTACTGAGATGAGATCCTTAGACCCCTTGTGAGACCATATGCTGGTGCAGTTGGCCCTGGATTCCTCCTAATGCAGGACAATGCCAGATCTCATGTGGCTGGAGTGTGTCAGCAGTTCCTGGAAGATGAAGGCATTGAAGCTATTGACTGACCTGCACATTCCCCAGACCTGAATCCGATTGAGCACATCAGGGATAGCATGTCTCGCTCCATCCACCAACGTCACTTTGCACCACAGACTGTCAAGGAGTTGACGGATGCTTTAGTCCAGGTCTGGGAGGAGATCACTCAGGAGAACATCCGCAAACTCATCAGGAGCATGCCCAGGCATTGTAGGGAGGTCATACAGGCATGTGGAGGCAACACACAATACTGAGCATCATTTTGACTTGTTTCCAATTTCATTTTGGGGGTCTCTCAAAATCCAGGCCTCCATTGGTTCAAAAATTTGATTTCCATTGATGATTTTTGTGTGATTATGTTGACAGCACATTCAACTTTGTACAGAACAAAGTATTCAATGAGAATATTTCATTCATTTAGATCTAGGATGTGTTATTTGAGTGTTCCCTTTATTTTTTGTGCAGTGCATATACCAGGGTGGGGCCAGGGTGAGGAACATATATACCAGGATGGAGGACATATATACATACCAGGATGGGAGGACTTCAGGCCAAATCTGGCTCCAGGGCCCATCGGAATCTAGTTACACCACTGGTCAACAGATGAAAAAAAAGACAATGAAAAGATGATCCAGCTCCTTCGATGAAGTGAAAAAAACAGTTCTTTATTCATTCAAAATGATTGCAAAAATGGAGGATAAAATATCAGCATAGATTGGACAGAGTGTTGCGTTATCAATGCGTTTCAGGTGTCATAGCACCCTTAGTCATGACTTAGTATTCGTGGAGCTGGATCATCTTCACACACCATGACACGGCGGTTCCGTGTGCCGATCTCTACAATGTCTTAACCAGTGAGCTGGACTTGTTTTATTTATCTTGAGTAAAAAAGACGCAGATTATCTGCCAAAGATTTGAAAAGAATCAAACGAAGTTACCAAGAAGCCGCTATCCTCCAGTGCTAACATATTCCAGAACAGCAACCTCTCTAGTGGCCAGAAGTACAAGGAACATGGCCAAGGTGAGGAGGTTGAGCCTGACCATCACTGAGCAAGACACAGAAGTAGAAGGTGCTCAGTGCTCAGAGACAGGGCTGAGGTGAGGAGGCTGAGCCTGACCACCACTGAGCAAGACACAGAAGTACAAGGTGTTCAGTGCTCAGAGACACTGCCGAGGTGAGGAGGCTGAGCCCGACCACCACTGAGCAAGACACAGAAGTTGAAATATCAAGACTTGGCAAAGAAATATCTAAATATAGATTTTTTTTAAAGGTTTTATGGATTGATGAGATGAGGGTGACTGTTGACCGATTGGATGAATGGCCCGTGGTTGGATGAGTAACTGGCACTGACCTCCACTTTGACTCAGATGCCAGCGAGATGGAGGTAAGATCCTGCTATTGGCTGGGATTATTAAGGATGAGATAAACTTCTTGGCTAGATATTCCTTGGCCCAGTATTCCTTTTCCATATCTTAGAGCCCTGTACATCTTGTACTTATTTATTTTGAAGAAAACAGAAAAGAAGTTCTATCAAATCTTACAGCATGAAGGTTATATCTCACATTGAGGCAACAATAAATAATTTTCATGTTTGAAGACTTTCAATGAGAAAATAGATTTTAGATCAGAAATACACCCAGAATAAAAACAATACATAGAATAAGACATGTAAAAAGCTAAAGTTACAATACAAAGCCAACCTAGATAATTGTAGGCATCAGGTACAACCCCAATAGTTGTAGTGGATTTTGGCATATCTGGGACAGGGTTGCAAGATCTGATTGTAGTCGTGGCTTTTACTTCTCTATGGTAGTGTTTAGTTATTAGCGAGTGCTAGTCAAATATATTAACAGAAATCTAGGAAACATTGATGAGATCTCGCTGATCCTTCAATCTGTGTGTGGTTAGTCGCACTGGGGGGCTGGTCTCTACCAAGGTTGACCCTGGAAAATGAGACATAACACCAAGGGGGCCAATTCATTAAGGTGATTACGTCAGAATTGTGGAATAAAACACCTTAAAAAGGAACAATAGTTTTGTGCAACTCTAAATTTGTCCCCAAATTGTGACATTTGGCTTTTTCACGTCAGTAATGGCCGGCTGCACCAATAATTGGAGCATGGGCGGAACAGGGGGTGACTTCACCCATCAAATTCATCGAAGGTTGTTGGAATAAGTTTGGTGCAACAACTCCATTCCTGTCTATGAGTGTTTATTTTAGATTTGTATGCTGTTTATAAAGTTAGAACAAAAACAAACTCCCAGAGGCTCATACAGGAAAAGCATGTGACTGTATTTCCTGTTTTCCTTTGTCTGTGTATGAGAGAAGCAGCCTGCTGTAGATGCTGCACAGATAGAGACACACAAATGATTTATTCCTGATCTATTAAACTTATCATATATTGTTCCTGAATAAAGAAGCTCTGTGTCACAAGCTTGGAGAGTATCCTCTAAATAATCCACTGCCGAAAGGTATGGGCCCAGAGTGGCACAGAACCCCAGAGTAACACAGCAACAAAAGCGCAAAGCAACAGAGAAGATGTCCACTAGCAGCAATCCTGTCAAGTTCTCAGTGCCAAGCCTCACTAACCAGAACTACCAGTCCTGGAAATTAAAGGTGAAGATGATGCTCATAAGAGAAGGTACGTGGAAATATACAGTCATGGCCAAAAGTTTTGAGAATGACACAAATATTAATTTTTACAAAGTCTACTGCTTCACTTTTTCTAATGGCAATTTGCATATACTCCAGAATGTTATAAAGAGTGATCAGCTTAACAGCAATTACTTGCAATGTCAATATTTGGCTAGAAAATGAACTTTATCCCCCAAAACACATGTCAACATCATTGCAGCCCTGCCTTAAAAGGACCAGCTAACCTCTTTTCAGTGATTGCTCCATTAACACAGGTGTGGGTGTTGATGAGGACATGGCTGGAGATCAATCTGTCATGATTAAGTAAGAATGACACCACTGGACACTTTAAAAGGAGACTGGTGCTTGGCATCATTGTTTCTCTTCTGTTAACCATGGTTATCTCTAAAGAAACACGTGCAGTCATCATTGCAATGCACAAAAATGGCCTAACAGGGAATAGTATCGCAGCTAGAAAGATTGCACCTCAGTCAACAATCTATCGCATCATCAAGAACTTCAAGGAGAGAGGTTCCATTGTTGCCAAAAAGGCTCCAGGACGCCCAAGAAAGACCAGCAAGCGCCAGGACCATCTCTTAAAAGTGTTTCAGCTGCGGGATCGGGCTACCAGCAGTGCAGAGCTTGCTCAGGAATGGCAGCAGGCAGGTGTGAGTGCATCTGCACGCACTGTGAGGCGGAGACTCTTGGAGCAAGGCCTGGTCTCAAGGAGGGCAGCAAAGAAGCCACTTCTCTCCAGAAAAAAACATCATGGACAGACTGATATTCTGCAAAAGGTACAGGCAGTGGACAGCTGAGGACTGGGGTAAAGTTATTTTCTCTGATGAATCCCCTTTTTGATTGTTTGGGACATCAGGAAAACGCCTCATTCGGAGAAGACAAGGTGAGCGCTACCACCAGTCTTGTCTCATGCCAACTGTTAAGCATCCTGAAACCATTCATGTGTGGGGTTGCTTCTCAGCCAAGGGAATCGGCTCTCTCACAGTCTTGCCTAAAAACACAGCCATGAATAAAGAATGGTACCAGAATGTCCTCCAAGAGCAACTTCTCCCAACCCTCCAAGAGCAGTTTGGCGATCAACAATGCCTTTTCCAGCATAATGGAGCACCTTGCCATAATGCAAAGGTGATAACTAAATGGCTCAGGGAACAAAACATAGAGATTTTGGGTCCATGGCATGGAAACTCCCCAGATCTTAATCCCATTGAGAACTTGTGGTCAATCATCAAGAGACGGGTGGACAAACAAAAACCTAAAAATTCTGACAAAATGAAAGCATTGATTGTGAAAGAATGGACTGCTATCAGTCAGGATTTGGTCCAGAAGTTGATTGAGAGCATGCCAGGGAGAATTGCAGAGGTCCTGAAGAAGAAGGGTCAACACTGCAAATATTGACTTGCTGCATTAACTCATTCTAACTGTCAATATAAGCTTTTGTTACTCATATGTTTGCAATTATATTTCTGTCTGTGATAAAAACATCTGTCAAACACACATAAAAACCAGAGTGCCGCAAATCATGTGAAAATATAATATTTGTGTCATTCTCAAAACTTTTGGCCATGACTGTACTCAGGAACAAGTGCCTCATCCATTGCCAGATGATTGGCTAGAGAAGGATCAGAAAGTACAAAGCACGATCTCCCTCAGTGTAGATGATAATCAGATCGTGCATATATGCAAGTGTGCAACTGCAAAGGAGATGTGGGATGAGATACAGAAAGTGCATGAAAGATGAAATCTCAGCAATAAGATTTATTTAATAAGAAAGCTGTATCAGTTTAAGCTAACTGATGGACAGAATATGCAGGACTATATAAGAAACACCCTAGAGATTGTGGAGCATCTCAAGGGCATTGGAGAAGAAATTAAAGATTTTCATGTTGCTGCACTTCTATTAAGTGGTCTTTCAGAAAGTCATGACACACTTGTGACTGCATGGCCAGATAATGAGCTGACAGTAGAGTATGTTAAAGGCAAACATGATGATGGATGAATTCAAAAGAAAAATGCAGCATGTAGGCAGCAGTTTCGAATCCAGAGCAGAAACAGCATTAAAGACGAAGGATTTCCCTAAATATAAGACCAATATAAGAGAAACTCGTGAATGTTTTGACTGTAAAAAGCCCGGCCACCTTAAAGCAGACTGCAGAGTTTGGAAAGCAAGAATGAGTCAGCTTGAAAAGCAGGACAGTCATCAAAGGGTTAAAACAGCTGTAAAGGAAGATTCTGCATGTTCTGAAGCTGCATTTAATGCCAGTACAGGCCCATCTGCAAAGCATATATGGTGTATAGATTCTGGTGCAAGCAGTCATATGAAAAATAACAGGGATTTGTTCACTGACCATAATGAAAGCAAGTCAGAAAAGGTCATCTTAGCTAATGGTCACTATTAGTGAAGGGCGAGCACTAAAATGCTCGGGTGCTCGTTGCTCAGGTCGAGCAAATTGGAATATTCGGGTACTCGGACAGAACAACGAGCTCAATGTAAGTCTATTGGAGACCCGAGCATTTTTATTGCAAATTCCCCCCCCCGGGGGTCCTTTTAAGATCTAAAAATGTCTGAAAATTATGGAAACACTGCTCAAATGACATGGGAACATCATGGCAACTGCCCCATGGAAGCATTTCTGACTCCTAGGTTACAGCTCTAAACAATGTTGTCAGAGTTTCACGCCCTTTTTACAGGCGCGCCAAAAAACCTACAAAAACTAAACCAAAATGGATTTTACTGGGAAATATGTTAAGGAACATCCTTTCCAGGTTAATGACTTTTATATAAGCCACAATAATTAACCCAAAACAAAAATGTTCCTCCACCACTTGGGCTATGTTCACACACAGCGTTTTTGAGGCGTTTTGCAACTTTAGCATTGCTTTCAACCAATATAAATGCATTCACTGGAAAATGTCATTGTAACATTTAACAACCCTAGCTGGCCATGTGGTGTGTGACACATAAGCAGACACATCTTCTTTTATTTATGAAGAAGGGACTCTTAAAGTCACAGAGCCTATTTTTACAGGAGCATTAGGCAGCATTAATCTTCATTAAGGGCCATTATTAAACAGCGGGTTTCCTATGCTGTTATTGCCTATGCTGTGAGTCGATGGGCTGCCAAGAATTATGACGCAACCCAATACCCCTTTCAGAAGAGGTACAGGAGGGCTTCCTGAAAGAATGTTGCATTGAATGCATGGCCTGGCTTGCCCCAAAGTTACATGCACCCCAATAAGCTTTACAAGCCACGTACTGGATGGCCACCGGAAAATCCACTTCACATTATTCATTTCATACTCCAAAACTCTTTTCTTATGCATTGATTGCAAGGCCTGCCCTGATACCAAGTCATATGCAACTCAATAAGCCTTTGAACCCAGGTACTGGATGGGCCCAGGAAAATCCACTTCACATTATTCATTTTGTACTCCCATTCTGTTTTCATATGCATTGACTACAAGACCTGCCCTGCCACCAAGTCATATGCACCCCAATAACCCCAATCCCCCCTTGGAGGAAATATGGAGGAGGGCCTCATAAAAAAAATGTCCCACTAAAAATGAGTGGGTCTCCTAGACTTGGAATGCCCATACACTAAGTGTATGAGCTGGCAAGCATTTTCACCTGTGGGGTACACTTCAACCTTTGCCATAACAAGTATTTTATGCCCAGCTTAACCACCCACCCTTGTTAGGAATTCGACACTGGCTGTAGCAACAGGGAACACGTTAACCCTGGTGATCTAGTGGTGGTGGATGATGAGCTGTGGAGGAAGGCCTGACTAAAAACTATGCCCAATTTAAAGGAGCGGCTCTCCTAGACTTGCAATGCCCATATACTTAGTGTGTGGGCTGTTAAACATTTTCCCCGTGGGCAGGGCCGGCGTCAGCACCCGGCACACCCGGGCAAGTGCCGGGGCCCCGAGCAGGCGGGGGGGCCCACTCGCTGTCTGGCACCCCCCCTCCTTTAGCGGAGGAGAGCGGTGTCAGCGCCGCCACTGGGCCCCCCCCCCCGCTTGCTCAGGCCCCGGCATCAGATGGCACAATACTTACCTCTCCCGTGCCTCCGCTGCCGCAGCTCCGGGCTCCAGGTGGCGCCGGCGCTTCCTCTCACAGCAGGCCGCTGAATGACGTCATCATTCAGCGGCCGGCTGTGACAGAGAGCGCGGACGCTGGACGGGTAAGACGTGTGTGTGTGTCTCTGTGTGTGTGTGTGTCTGTGTGTATGTAGTGCGGTGCTTTGTGTGTTTTGTGTGTGTGTGTGTGGTATGTGTGTGTATGTATGTGAGAGAGTGCTTGTGTGCTGTCTGTGTGTGATGATGGGCAGGCATTGCTGATAATGGGGAGGCATTGATGATGATGATGGGGAGAAGATGATGATAATGGGCAGGCATTGATGATAATGGGCAGGCATTGATGATGGGGAGAAGATGATGATTGGCAGGCATTGCTGATAATGGGGAGGCATTGATGATGATGATGGGGAGAAGATGATAATGGGCAGGCATTGATGATGGGGAGAAGATGATAATGGGCAGGCATTGATGATGGGGAGAATATGATGATTGGCAGGCATTGCTGATAATGGGGAGGCATTGATGATGATGATGGGGAGAAGATGATGATAATGGGCAGGCATTGATGATAATGGGCAGGCATTGATGATGGGGAGAAGATGATGATTGGCAGGCATTGATGATAATGGGGAGGCCATGATGATGATGGGGAGACAATGATGATGATAAGGAGGCAATGATGATGATGAGGAGGAAATCATGATGATAATGGGGAGTCTTTCCACAGCGCCCTTTCCTGAGCCGTAAAAGTGCAGAACGCAGTACAGCGCAGAGGAGAGCTCCATATTTTGTATGGAGCATTATATGGGGACCAGTATCCTGTATGGAGCATTATATGGGGACCAGTATCCTGTATGGAGCATTATATTGGGTCCAGTATTCTGTATGGAGCATTATTTTGGGTCCAGTATTCTGTATGGAGCATTATATGAGGGGTGACATCCTGCATGGGGTATTATATGGGTGATGAGGGGGAGACTGTGGTGCCCATAATATTGTATGGAGGACTGTACTGTCCAGTCTGTTCTGTGCGCTGTGAGGATTTGGCGGTTTTTGAGCTATTGTACAATTTACAATAGGCATCAGTCATGTAATGGAAGAAGTGAAGTGTTTGGTATTGTACTATACCCATATTTCTCTGCAGTATCTGTGTATTATGAATCGTGATCTGTGTTAAAGGGGCCCACTGAGGCTCTTTCGCCGGGGCCCATAAAAACCTGGAGCCGGCCCTGCCCGTGGGGTACACCTCAACCATTTTCATAACAAGTATTTTGCACACAGCATAACCACCCACCATTGTTAATAATTCGACACTGGCTGTAGCTGCACGGAACACGTAAGCCCTTTTGATCTAGTGGCGGTGGATGATGAGACTTGGAGGAAGGCCTGATTAAAAAATAGGCCCAATTTCTAGGAGCGGGTCTCCTAGACTTGGAATTGTTTTCCCCTGTGGGAAACACCTCAACTGATTTCAGAACAAGTATTTTACGCACAGCATAACCACCCACCCTTGTTAATAATTTGACACTGGCTGTAGCTGCACGGAACACGTAAAACCTTTTGATCTAGTGGAAGTGGATGATGAGACTTGGAGGAAGGCCTGATGAAAAAATAAGCCCAAGTTCTAGGAGTAGGTCTCCTAGACTTGGAATGCCCATGCACTTAGTGTATGGGCTGGCAAACATTTCGCCTTGGGGGTGTCCATATTTTTTGCATTTTAGTGACGGGCATCATAACACCCTTGCCAAAACATAATGGCCGGAGCATGACTGGATATGTTCACCCTGGTGTTCAAGTGGTGGTGGACGGTAAGGATGAGGAGAAGGAACCAAATAGCCAAAATCAGGAAGCATATCCATGTTTGGTTGTGAAGAGGTGCATGGTAATACACCTCCCAAAAAAACATTACATTGGAGTTTAGGCTTCGCTGTCATCTGTTATGAATGTGCTAGAGATGGTTTCTGAGCAGAGGCTCCCTCTGGTGGTTACAGACAGTACTGAAAACTTTCAGTGAGGAATGGCAATCTGGGTTCACTGACTGGTCTGATATAAGGGAGGTTCCCTCCCATGATGTTTGCCGGTGATCAATTGTTCTTGTCTCAATTGTTGTTCCTGGTTCATTTGGAAGTTTGCTGGAGTCTTGCCTGCATCTCCTGCTTTCAGATAAAATATTTTTTGCTTTTCTTTTTGTGCTTGCTTTTTGCATTGTTTTCTGCACTTTTGTGGAGGTCAGCCAGGTCCCCTCCTGGGGCCTGAGCTCCTCACAGTTTATCTGCAGCCACTGTTATTTGCTCATTTGCTTTTTCCTGTTTTTTCAGCGGCTGCAGCTTGGTTTTGTTCACACTGGGATATGATTTAGCGGGTGGCGAGATCGTGTGATCTCAGTATTTTTGTAATCAGAATTGTTGGATTTTTGTAGGGTTTTCTGGGTTGTAGAACGTAATCTCTCCTTTCCTATCCTATTTAGTCAGCTTGTGGCCCCAGCGTTTGCTCAATCTATTTTCTGCCTATGTTTGTGTTTTCATCTTGTCTAACCGCCATTATACGTTTGGGGGCTTCCTATTTTCTTTGGGGATTTGCTCCGGGGCAGATAGCTTTCATCTTTCTGCCTTTGGGTGTGGTTATCTCTCAGGCTGTGACGAGGCGTCTAGGATCAACGTAGGAACGCTCCACGGCTACCTCTAGTTGTGTCGTTAGTTTAGGAATCTGCAACCCATCAGTTACCAACATCTCAGGTGTTCTGCTGCCCTGCTGTTGTTCCTGTCCTCCTCAGCTACCGAAACACAACAGTATCACCAGCCATAACTGAAAATTATATGGTACTCACAGAAGGGAAAAATAGTGTGGAAAGAAAAAAGTTGTCAGAGATTTTTTTTTCTTTTTTTTTCTGTCTGTTGCATTTTTTCCTTCTTTTTCTCTGGGTGCTGAGGAGGATTTTTTTTTCTTTCAATGGAGTTTGCACAGTTGTCTGGCCGTGTGGATCAGCTTGCCACTGAGGTTCGGAGTATTGCTACCTATCTTGCTAGGTTGCCGGTTGTGGAACCTAGGATTCCCATGCCAGATTTGTTTTTGCTGGATCGGGCTAAATTTCTGAATTTCAAAAATAACTGTAAGTTGTTTTTTGCCTTAAAGCCTAAGTCCTCAGGTAGCGCAGCACAGCAGGTTCAAATTGTCATCTCTCTCCTGCGCAGTGATCCTCAGGATTGGGCTTTTTCCCTGACACCTGGGGATCCTGTTTGAATGATATTGATGCATTTTTTCTGGCTCTGGGGTTATTGTACGATGAACCTAATGTCACTGGTCAAGCTGAAAAAACCTTGTTGGCATTAAATCAGGGTCTTGAAGACGCTGAGTTGTACTGTCAGAAACTTCCGAAAGTGGGCAGTCCTGACCAAATGGAATGATGATGCTTTGGCAGCCCTTTTTCGGAAGGGGCTGTCAGAGAATGTAAAGGATGTTATGGTGGGATTCCCTGCTCCCTCTGGTCTCAATGATTCTATGTCATTGGCTATTCAAATTGACAGACGTTTGCGTGAGCGCAGAGGTATGCGTTGCCTTGTGAGCCAGCTTCTGAGCCCATGCAGTGTGATAGAGTGACTTCTGGGGCACAGCGTCATGAGTTTCGAAAGCGCAATGGGTTATGTTTCTACTGTGGTGATGCCTCTCATGCTATTTCTGTCTGCCCTAAGCGGGGAAGACGTTTTGCACGCTCAGTTGTCTTGGGTACTGTTCAGACTAAATTTCTGTTGACTGTTACCCTGATTTGCTCTCTGTCCACATTTTCTGCTCAGGCTTTTGTTGATTCAGGAGCAGCTATTAACCTGATGGATTTTGAGTTTGCCAAACGTTGTGGGTTTCCCATTATACCCCTGCGGAAGTCTATTCCCCTATTGGGCATTGATTCTACCCCTTTGGCGGAGAATAAAACCCCAGTTTTCTACTCAGGTGATAATGAGGGTTGAACCAGATCATCAGGAGAGTTGCAAATTTCTGGTGCTGTATAATCTGCATGACATTATTGTACTAGGTTTCCCTTGGTTACAGTCTCATAATCCTGTTTTGGATTGGAAATCTGTGTCTGTGACCAGTTGGGGCTGCCAATGTGTTAATGCTGACACTCCTGTTTTTTCTGCCTCTCCCAAGTCTCAGGATCTTCCTGACTTTTTGACTGATTTTTCGGATGTATTTAGTGAAAGTAAATCTGCATCTTTGCCCCTCACAGGAGCTACGATTGCGCTATTGAATTAGTGCCTGGTGGTAAATTTCCTAAAGGTCGCCTTTTTAACTTGTCTGTACCTGAACACGATGCTATGCGATCTTATATCAAGGAGTCATTGGAGAAGGGTCATATCAGACCATCCTCTTCACCCTTGGGTGCCGGTTTTTTCTTTGTGGCCAAAAAGGATGGTTCATTGAGGCCGTGTATTGATTATCGTCTCTTGAATAAGATCACTGTGAAGTATCAATATCCGTTACCCTTGATTTCTGACCTGTTTTCCAGGGTGAAAAGTGCTAGTTGGTTTACCAAGCTTGACCTCAGGGGGGCATATAACCTTATTCGCATTAAGCACGGGGATGAATGGAAGACGGCGTTTAATACCCCAGAGGGACATTTTGAGTACCTAGTGATACCCTTTGGGCTCACTAATGCTCCTTCCATCTTCCAGTCCTTCATGAATGATATTTTCAGGGATTTTGTGGATAAATTTCTGATTGTTTATTTGGATGATATCTTGATTTTTTCCATTGACTGGGACTCTCATATGAAACATGTTCGAACTGTGTTCCAGATTTTGAGAGAGAATGCTCTGTATGTGAAGGGATCAAAGTGTCTTTTTGGCGTACAGAGGATCTCATTTCTGGGATTCATTTTGTCTCCGTCTGTTATTGAAATGGACCCGGTCAAGGTTCAGGCCATCTGTGATTGGGTCCAACCTACTTCATTAAAGGCTCTTCAGAGATTTTTGGGTTTTGCCAATTTTTATCGTAAATTTATTGGTAATTTCTCCGGTATTGTTAAACCATTGACTGATTTGACCAAAAAGGGTTCTGATGTGGTGAATTGGCCTCCTGAGTCAGTCTCTGTGTTTCAGGAACTTAAGCAGAGATTCACTTCTGCTCCTGTTCTACGGCAGCCTGATGTTTCTCTACCGTTTCAGGTGGAGGTTAATGCCTCTGAAATTGGGGCAGGTGCCATTTTGTCCCAAAGAGATCCAGAGACCTCTAAGAGTAATCCTTGTGCCTTTTTCTCTCGAAAATTTTCTCCAACTGAACATAATTATGACGTGGGTAATCGGGAGTTATTGGCCATGAAGTGGGCCTTTGAAGAGTGGAGACATTGGCTGGAAGGAGCCAAACATCAGGTGGTGGTCCTCATGGACCATAAGAATCTGGTTTATCTCGAATCAGCCAAGCGACTTAATCCTAGACAGGCCAGGTGGGCCTTGTTTTTCACACATTTTAATTTTGTGGTTTCTTTTCTTCCTGGCACTAAGAATGTAAAGGTGGATGCCCTCTCGAGGAGTTTCTTTGCGGACTCTCCTGAGTTATCTGATCCTACTGTTATTTTGAAAGAGGGTGTAGTTCTTTCCGCCATCTCGCCCAATTTGAGACTGGCCTTGGAAGGGTGTCAGGAGGATAAACCTGAGCGCTGCCCTATTGGGAAATTGTTTGTCCCAGACCAGTGGAAGAAGAGTGTGATGTCTGAGAGTCATTGTTCCGCGTTGGCTGGTCATCCCGGGATTTTGGTACCAGAGACTTGGTGAGTCGATCCTTTTGGTGGCCTACTTTGTCTCCTGACGTCAGGGAATTTGTGCAGTCCTGTGGGACTTGCTCTCGCTCCAAGCCTTGCTCTCGCTCTAGTGGTTTGTTAATGCCATTACCTGTGCCCAAGAGGCCATGGACCCATATCTCTATGGATTTTATTTCCGACCTCCCTGTTTCTCAGAGAATGACCGTTATCTGGGTAATCTGTGATAGGTTTTCCAAGATGATACATCTTGTACCATTACCTAAGTTACCTTCCTCCTCCGAATTGGTGCCTTTGTTCCTTCAGCACGTGGTTCGGTTACATGGCATTCCGAAGAACATTGTGTCTGACAGAGGAGTCCAGTTTGTTTCCAGATTTTGGAGGACATTTTGTTCTAAACTTGGTGTTCAATTATCTTTCTCCTCTGTTTTTCATCCTCAGACCAATGGAGATACCGAGACAGCAAACCAGACCTTGGAGACTTATTTGAGATGTTTTTTGTCTGATGATCAAGATGACTGGGTCTCTTTTTTGCCTTTGGCTGAGTTTGCTCTTAATAATAGGGCTAGCTCTGCCACCTTGATGTCTCCATTTTTCTGCAATTTTGGGTTTCACCCTCGATTTTCATCGGGACAGGCGGAGGCTTCTGTCTGTCCGGGTGTTGACTCTGTTGTGGAGTGAATGCAGCAGATTTGGGACCAGGTAGTGGAGAGGTTGTCTCTCTCTCAGGAGAAGGCCCAGCGGTTTGCTAACCGGCATAGGACTGATGGTCCTCGGTTTAAAGTGGGGGACTTGGTTTGGTTGTCCTCAAGAAATATCCCTATGAGGGTTGCATCTCCAAGGTTTAAGCCCAGGTTCATTGGACCTTATAAGATCATGGAGATTCTTAATCCTGTTTCCTTCCTCCAGGGACATTTAACCCCTTAGTGACAGAGCCATTTTGCAGCTTAATGACAGGGCCAATTTTTACAATTCTGACCACTGTCACTTTATGAGGTTATAACTCTGGAACGCTTTAACGAATCCCGCTGATTCTGAGATTGTTTTTTCGTGACATATTGTACTTCACGTTAGTGGTAAAATTTCTTTGATATGACTTGTGTTTATTTATGAAAAAAATGGAAATATGGCAAAAATTTTGAAAATTTAACAATTTTCAAACTTTAAATTTTTATGCCCTTAAATCAGAGAGATATGTCACACAAATTTCTTAATAAATAACATTTCCCACATGTCTACTTTACATCAGCACAATTTTGGGACCAAAATTTTTTTTGTTACGAAGTTATAAGGGTTAAAAGTTGACCAGCGATTTCTCATTTTTACAACACCATTTTTATTTTAGGGACCACATCACATTTGAAGTCACTTTGAGGGGTCTATACGATAGAAAATACCCAAAAGTGACACCATTCTAAAAACTGCACCCCTCAAGGTGCTCAAAACCACATTCAAGAAGTTTATTAACCCTTTACGTGCTTCACAGGAACTGAAGCAATGTGTAAGGAAAAAATTAACATTTAACTTTTTTTGCAAAAACTTTACTTCGGAACCTATTTTTTTATTTTCACAACTGTTAAAAGAAAAAATGAACCACAAAATTTGTTGTGCAATTTCTCCTGAATAAGCCGATACTCCATATGTGGGGGTAAACCACTTTTTGGGCGCACGGCAGAGGTCGCAAGGGAAGGAGCGACATTTGACTTTTTCAACGCAGAATTGTCTGGACGCCATGTCGCGTTTGTAGAGGCCCTGATGTGTCTAAACAGTGGAAACCCATCACAAGTGACCCCATTTTGGAAACTAGACCCCCTAAGGAACTTATCTAGATGTGTGGTGAGCAATTTGAACCTCCAAGTGCTTCACAGAAGTTTATAAACATAGAACAGTGAAAATAAAAAATCATATTTTTTCCACAAAAACAATCTTTTCACCCCAATTTTCATTTTCCCAAGGGTAACAAGACCCCAAAAGTTTTTGTGCAATTTGTCCTGAGCATGCTGATACCCCATATGTGGGGGTAAACCACTGTTTGGGTGCATGGCAGAGCTTGCAAGGGAAGGAGCGCCGTTTGACTTTTTCAGCGCAGAATTGGCTGGACGTCATGTCGTGTTTGTAGAGGCCCTGATGTGTCTAAACAGTGGAAACCCCCCACAAGTGACCCCATTTTGGAAATTAGACCCCCTAAGGAACTTATCTAGATGTGTGGTGAGCACTTTGAACCCCCAAGTGCTTCACAGAAGTTTATAACTCCCGGGCATGAAAATAAAAAGTCATATTTTTTCCACAAACCTGATAGTTTAGTCCCCAATTTTTTATTTTCCCAAGGGTAACAGGAGAAATTAGACCACAAAAGTTGTTGTCCAATTTGTCCTGAGTACGCTGATACCCCACGTGTGGGGTGGGACCACTGTTTGGGCACACGGCAGGGCTTGGAAGGGAAGGAGCGCCGTTTGACTTTTTCAAACCAAAATTGGCTGGAATTGAATTCGACGCCATGTCCCGTTTGGAGAGCCCCTGATACGCCTAAACAGTCGAAAACCCCCACAAATCACACCATTTTGGAAACTAGACCCCTTAAGGAACTTATCTAGATGTGTGGTGAGCACTTTGAACCCCCAAGTGCTTCACAGAAATTAATAAACGTAGAGCCGTGAAAATAAAAAATCATTTTTTTCCTCAAAAATTATTCTTTAGCCCGCTATTTTTTTTATTTTCCCAAGGGTAACAGGAGAAATTGGACCCAAAAAGTTGTTGTGCAAATTTTCCTGTGTAGGCTGATACCCCATATGTGGGGTGAAACCACTGTTTTGGCGCATGGGAGTGCTTGGAAGGGAAGGAGTGCCATTTTGTAATGCAGACTTTGATGGAATGTTCTGCGGGCGTCATTTTGTGTTTGCAGAGCCCTTGATGTACCTAAACAGTAGAAACCCCCTGCAAGTGACATCATTTTGGAAACTAGACCCCCCAAGGAGCTTATCTAGATGTGTGGTGAGCACTTTGAACCCCAAGTGCTTCACAGAAATTTATAAACGCAGAGCCGTGAAAATGAAAAATCATTTTTTTTCTCAAAAATGATTTTTTAGCCAGCTATTTTTTTTTTCCCAAGGGTAACCAGAGAAATTAGAACCCCAAAATTGGTGTTCAATTTGTCCTGAGTACGCTGATACCCCATATGTTGGGGTAAACCACTGTTTGGGCGCACGGCAGGGCTCGGAAGGGAGGGAGCGCCATTTGACTTTTTGAAAGCCACGTCGTGTTTGGAGACCCCCTGATGTGTCTAAACAGTGGAAACCCCCCACAATGACCCCATTTTGGAAACTAGACCCCTTAAGGAGCTTATCTAGATGTGTGGTGAGCACTTTGAACCCCCAAGTGCTTCACAGAAATTTATAAACGCAGAGCCGTGAAAATGAAAAATCATTTTTTTTCTCAAAAATTATTTTTTAGCCAGCTATTTTTTTTTTCCCAAGGGTAACCAGAGAAATTAGAACCCCAAAATTGGTGTTCAATTTGTCCTGAGTACGCTGATACCCCATATGTTGGGGTAAACCACTGTTTGGGCGCACGGCAGGGCTCGAAAGGGAGGGAGCGCCATTTGACTTTTTGAACGCCACGTCGTGTTTGGAGACCCCCTGATGTGCCTAAATAGTGGAAATCCCTCAATTCTAGCTCCAACTCTAATCCCAACACACCCCTAACCCTAATCCCAACCCTAATCCTAACCTAAATCCCAACCCTAATTCCAACCCTAATTGTAACCCTAATCTTAATTATAACCCTAGCTCTAATTGTAACCCTAACCCTAATTTTAACCCTAACCCTACTTGTAACCCTAACCCTAATTATAACCCTAATTATAACCCTAAGGCTAGGTTCATTTTGCGTTTTACCAGCCCGTTCAACACATAGCGTTGACGTGCTGGTAACGGTATAGCATAACGCGATCGCGTTATGCTATACCCGCTAGCGCAGAGGAATCAGCAGATGATTTATCTGCGCTAGCGGTGACGGAGCCCAAACGCTGCAGCCCGCGTCCGAGGCTCCGTCACTGAATGATGGCACGTCGCGAGCGCATGCCGCTTTATGGCATGCATCGCGATGCGCCCTCAAATGGGCGTGAATGGCAGCGTTAACGGACTGCGTTACACCGCGTTATACCGCGGTGTAACGTAGTCCGTCTAACGGACTGCCATAACGCAGTATGAACCCAGCTTAACCCTAACGCTAATTATAACCCTAACCCTAATGCTAACCCTAACCCTAATGCTAACCCTAACCCTAATTATAACCCTAACCCTAACAGAAAAATGAAAATAAATATAATTTCTATTTTTTATTATATGTCCCTAACTAAGGGGGTGATAAATGGGGGGTTATGTACTGTTTTTTTTATTTTGATCACTGTGATAGTTTATCACAGTGATCAAAATGCACTTTTATGAGAATGAATGAAAAAAAATTTGAATCTGCCGCCAAGCAGATCGGCGGGCGCACTGCGCATGCGCCCGCCATTTTTTTTTTGCAGGAAGAAGACCGGGATGATCGGAGGCCAGGGGGACCTGCCAGAGGACACCGGGAAGTATAGGGGGGGTTCAGGGGGACACGGGGACCCTCATTTTCTCACATCAGAGGGAGAGAAATCATTTTTTTTTTTTTTTTTTTTTTGCGATCGCGTCTATGCTTGCATAAACGCGATCGCAACACCGGGATCGGTGAATACCGACCCGGATCATGTTCTCTGGGGTCTCGGCTACCCCCGGTAGCCGAGACCCCAGAGAATATTTGCCCATCCCCCCCCAGCACAGCGGCACATAGCGGCGGGCGCACTGAGCATGCGCCCGCCATTTTCTTAACAGCGCAGGCACCGGGGGACAACGGAGGGCCCGGGGGCCACATGGATTGGATTGGGGGCCACATGGGGGTCCTGGGGACCCTTTTTCTCTGTCCTCTGATGTCCGATGACATCAGAGGACAGAGAAATTAAATGGCACAACTTTTTTTTTTTTTTGTTGCGGTCGCCGTTATAGGGTTAATAACGGCGATCGCAACATCGGTGTCTGTAAAAACCGACCCGATTCATGTTCTCTGGGTCTCGGCTACCCCCGGTAGCTGAGACCCCGGAGAAAATGCGCCTCTGGGGGCGCTATTCACTTTTTCCACAGCTGTGGTTTAAGTACCCTTAATGACCGCCGTTAAAAGGCGTATCGGCGGTCGTTAAGGGGTTAAGATCCATAACGTGTTCCACAAGTCCTTATTGAAGAGGTTTGTCGAGCCAGTGGTTCCTATGGCTGCGCCTCCTGACCCTGTTTTGGTTGAGGGCAATCTGGAGTATGTGGTTGAGAAAATATTGGATTCTCGTTTTTCTAGACAAAAACTCCAGTATTTGGTTAAGTGGAGAGGTTATGGTCAGGAGGACAATTCTTGGGTGTTTGCTTCGGACATCCATGCTAGGAGACTGATCCGTGCCTATCACCGAGCTCATCCTGATCGGCCTGGTTGCACAAGTGAGGGTTCAGTGACCCCTCCTCAAGGGGGGGTACTGTTATAAATGTGCTAGAGATGGTTTCTGAGCAGAGGCTCCCTCTGGTGGTTACAGACAGTACTGAACCTTTCAGCGAGGAGTGGCAATCTGGGTTCACTGACTGGTCTGATATAAGGGAGGTTCCCTTCCATGATGGTTGCCGGTGATCAATTGTTCTTGTCTCAATTGTTGTTCTTGGTTCATTTGGAAGGTTGCTGGAGTCTTGCCTGCATCTCCTGCTTTCAGATAAGATATTTTTTGCTTTTCTTTTTGTGCTTGCTTTTTGCATTGTTTTCTGCACTTTTGTGGAGGTCAGCCGGGTCCCCTCCTGGGGCCTGAGCTCCTCACAGTTTATCTGCAGCCACTGTTATTTGCTCATTTGCTTTTTCCTGTTTTTTTCAGCGGCTGCAGCTTGGCTTTGTTCACACTGGGATCTGATTTAGCGGGTGGCGAGATCGTATGATCTCAGTATTTTTGTAATCAGAATTGTTGGATCTTTGTAGGGTTTTCTGGGTTGCAGAAAGTAATCTCTCCTTTCCTATCCTATTTAGTCAGCTTGTGGCCCCAGCGTTTGCTCAATCTATTTTCTGCCTATGTTTGTGTTTTCATCTTGTCTAACCGCCATTATATTTTTGGGGGCTTCTTATTTTCTTTGTGGATCTGCTCCAGGGCAGATAGCTTTCATCTTTCTGCCTTTAGGTGTGGTTATCTCTCAGGCTGTGACGAGGCGTCTAGGATCAACGTAGGAACGCTCCACGGCTACCTCTAGTTGTGTCGTTAGTTTAGGAATCTGCAACCCATCAGTTACCAACATCTCAGGTGTTCTGTTGCCCTGCTGTTGTTCCTGTCCTCCTCAGCTACCGAAACACAACAGTCATCATTTGGTGGTGTCGAGAAGTCAGGCCCAATCCATCCCTTGCTCATTTTTATAAGAGTCAGCCTGCCTGCATTTTCTGTAGAAAGGCGAATGCGCTTATCTTAAATGATAGCGGCAGGGCAGGCCAGGACCTCCAAGGCGTAGAGAGCCAACTCATGCCACGTGTCCAGCTTGGATACTCAATAATTAAAAGGCACACAGGAATCACGGAGGACGTTGGTACAGTCAGCAAGGGACTCCCTCAGCATCTTAGAAAGGATTGCATTCTTGTCAGATTACCCGCGCCTCAGTGCATGGGCGATGGGAGGGTCTTAGAAAACTGTCCCAGAACTTTGCCAGTGTTCCCCTGCTAGAGTGGACTTGTGTCTGTCTCGCCTGTCCTGCTTGGTTGGCCAACGAACTGTTATCTCTGCCGCCAACGTTTTGAGATGGGAATTTTTTTAACAATTCAGCAACAATGGCCCTATGGTACTGCACCATTTTCGTACACCTGTCTGCCTCTGGAACAAGAGATTGAAAGTTATCCCTGTACCGTGGGTCTAAAAGTGTCACTAGCCAGTAATGACTGGTAATCAATATTTTGACAATACGAGGGTCACGGGAAAGGCAGCGCAACATAAAGTCAGCCATGCGTGCCAGACTGGTAACAGCAAGCCTTACGTGTCCTCACCAACAGGGCGACTGACCAAGGTGTCCTCCTCCTCCTCTTCCTCTTCCTCCCTGTCCTCAGGCCATCCACACTGAACAGACGGTATGACAGTTGTGGTTGTAGTCCCGTCTATAGCCCATGAAAGTAGCTCCTGTTTTTCTTCCTCCTCCTCTTCCTCATTGTCAACCAATCCACGTTGGGGTGACACGAGGCTGGGCTGTGTGTAATCACACTGTATGGTTTCTTGATCCATGTCCTCGTGCTCCACCTACAATGCCTCCTCTTTCATTGTGAGCAGAGAGCTTTTCAGAATGCAGATGAGCGGGATGTTGACGCTAATTATGGCGTCATCGCCGCTCACCATCTTGGTGGACTCCTCAAAGTTTTGGAGGATGCTACATATGTCTGACATCCATGTCCACTCCGGAGGTCTTATGCGTGGAGTCAAACCTGACAAGCGACGGCCTTGTTGAGGCTGGTATTCTACAACTGCCTGCTTCTGCTCACAAATCCTTTCTAACATATGCAGTGTAGAGTTCCAATGCGTGGGGACATCACACACCAGTTGGTGACCCGGAATCTGCAATCGCTGCTGAAGCACGGCAAGGGCGGCTAAAGCTGTAGCTGACTTTCTAAAATGTGCACACAGGCGGCATACTTTAACCAGCAGATCCGGTAGCTCCGGATAGCTTTTTAGAAAACGTTAAATTATGAGGTTCAGCACATGTACCAGGCATGGCTCGTGTGTCAGTTAGCCTCGCCGCAAAGCCGCAACCAGGTTCCTGTCATTGTCACACACAACCATGCCTGGCTGGAGATTTAGCGGTGTCAGCCACACATATTACTGCTCTTTCAGAGCTATCAACAACTCTTCAGCATTGTGCAGTTTGTCACCTAAGCAAATTAGCTTCAGCACAGCCTCTTGCCGCTTTGCTTTGGTAGTGCTGCAGTGCTTCCAGCTTGTGACTGATGTGCTCATTTCTGGCATGGAGGCTAAAGAGGAGGAGGTGCAGGAGTTGTACACAGTGGGGGCAACCCTGATTGGCGTAAGGCCCGCAATCCTTGGTGTCAGAAGGACGTGTTCCATCCCAAGGTCTGACTGGGTACCAGCTTCCACTATGTTAACCCAGTGTGCCATCAGCGAGATGTAACGTCCCTGCCCAGAAGCATTTGTCCACGTGTCCATGGTTAAGTGTACTTTCCCAGTAACTGCATTGTTGAGGGCATGGGTAATGTTGTGGGACACGTGCTTGTGTAATGCTGGGATGGCACAGCTGGGGACAGAGTACCTTGGGACGGCCACCGCCATCAGGTTGCAGAAAGCTTCCACCTCCATGAGCCTTAAAAGGCAACATTTTGACCCCAAGCAGATGAGAAATATGAGAATTGAGTACTGTGGCCTGTGGGGCATTATCTGCGTATTTCCGCTTACATTCCAATGACTGGGGTATGGACAACTGAAGGCTGCGCTAGGACAAGGACGTGCTTGAATGTGGTGCTACTTGACTGTGGTCAATGGCAGGTGCGGGGTAGGAGGCATCTTCGCATGCACCGTGGACAGGGGATTGGCTTGCATGCACAACAGTGGAAGAAGCAATGGTGTCACCCACAGACACTGTTCCTGGAGCCTGGGGTTGGGCCCACAAAGTCGGGAGCTTTGTTGCCATGTGCCTGATCATGCTGGTGGTGGTAAGGCTGGTAGTTTTGCTACCCCTGCTGATGCTGGCATGACAGGTGTTGCAAATGGACTGTTTCGGGTTATCGGCAGAGTCTTTGAAAAATAACCAGACTCGGGAAGACCTAACAGTTGGACTGGCAACTTCCGTCAGGTTGGTGTTACGGGGAACAGTTGCCCACCTTCTGTCTGCGGCCACCACATTGCTTGTTCCTGCTTGAAGTGGTGCGACGCCTACCTCCCCCTGTGTGCTGCTGTCCTCGCTCTGCATATCCTCCTGCCAGGTTGGGTCTGTTACTACATCATCCATCACCTCATCTTCCACTTCCCCACCCTGGTCCTCCGCCTGACCTTCCGGCAATGGTGTCTCATCATAGTCCACCTCTTGTGACCATGGCTGCTCAAAGATTTGTGCATCGCTACATGGAATATCATCTTGCCTCGCTTCTAGTGGAGCGGGCGAGAGGCACGAATCTCCAAATGGAAAACTGAACAGCTCTTCGGAGTGTCTGAGTGTGGGATCAGTTATCTCAGGGCACTCAGCATGGTGGGAGGAAGGAGGATCAGGGTAAGGAATATGCGGTCCACATTCACGGCTACCTTGACTTGACCGTGTTGAAAACAGGGTGCTGGTGGTGGTGGATAAGTAACTGGAAGTATTATCTGCTATCCAACCAACAACCTTTTCACACTGCTCGGACTTCAATAGTGCTGTCTTGCTGCGGTCCCCTAGGCCTTTGGACACAAAGGTCCAGCGAGAAGATGTGGATGTTTTCGGTGGGCCAATTTCAGCTTGCCCACGGCCTCGGCCTGCACCATCACCATCACGTCCACTTCCCCGTCCCTTGCCATGCACCTTGCCCATTGTAAATGGAATAGAATATTATACATGTTCACTACAAAAGGGTGATTTGGGAGTCAACTTGTATGTGATACGTATGCTTGAAAACCACACTTTTACCTATCTGGACTAGGTAAAAATGTTTTTGGCCTTATCAGATTTAATAATTAAGTTAGCAGACTGCAAAAAAATACAATGTTTTGGCCTAAACTGGCCAAACTTTGAACACGCACAGATATAAGCTGGCACGGAGATACCATTACGACAAATGTGTGCCCTGTTTTTTTTTATTTTTGGGCTAACTAGTGCTGTATATCAGGACTGTGACATGCAGGACAAAAAAAGGAAAACCGGCCTACGCTGCCCAAACTTTGAGCACACACATATATGAGCTGGCATGGAGATACCACTACGACAAATCTGTGGCGTTTTTTTTTATTTTTGGGCTAACTAGTGCTGTATATCAGGACTGTGACACCCAGGACAAAAAAGGAAAACCGGCCTACACTGCCAAAACTTTGAGCACACACAGATATGTGCATGGAGATACCACACCAAAAAATGTGGCCTGTTTTCCAATTACACCTGGGGCTAGCTATATACAGCCAATAAATCATACAGGTAGCTGCAGCACCAGAACACAGGAAGGTAATTGACCCTCTTGATGTATGCAATGATCTATATACACACATACAGTGCCTGTAGGCCTTGCACTGATGTGTATAGAGCGAAGTACACTCACCTGCCCACATTACACTGGAACCTATATAGTCTGGAATTAGCCCTTAGAAGGACTGTTGGTTTATCTGGATTTGAGTCGTTTAGGATGGTAGACCCCACATTGACTAAGAAATCACCAAATCTCACCCGGATAGAGTCCAGAATCACGTCAAACAGTTCTGCTTTATTTTCCTCCGGACACAGCACATCCAAGACACCATAAGCACGTATTATACAATACCAGCAATACATTTTCCACAACTACGCTTTTTCTCTTCTACACCAGAATGGACCACAAAGTATTGACGGACGAGGAGCCCGGTGAAAACGGCACTTCGATATCTTCCCCTGGAGACACTTCAATCCAGTCTAGAAAGACACATCTACTAGGTCGTCCACCCCTCTCTGGTTATCCTGCCTGGATACTTGCTGGTGGCTCACTCGCTACTATGCTCTTGCACGCACTCTTCTGCTGAGCGTTCCCACAGTGGATCATCCACTGGACTACTGCTATGTAAACCCACAGACTCTGGCTCACGCTACCATGGTGAATCCTTCACTGGCTGCTCAGGGTTACTGGTCCCCTCACACTTTTTCTCTATGCCCAGTGCCCAGGAACATGGACGTCCTCACTCTAGCAAGGTCCACCCCCGACTGACTTCTGCTTTGAGGAAATCTTCCTGACAGACCTCCGCTACGAGGCGATCTTTCCCTGACAAAAAGTCCCTAATAGTGTTGAGCGATACTGCTCGATATCTAAAAATATCGGATCGGAATGGTATCGCCGATATCACTAAATGTCGGCGATATCCGATTCCGATACCGGAAGTCCCATGTAAGTCTATGGGAACAAAATATCGCAACTAAAAAAAACCTTTATTTCCTTGTAAACACTAAATATACACACATAGAATACATATATATATATATATATATATATATATATACGTCATTGTGACATATATATATACATATATGTATAGTTTATACACTTCTACATAGTAAAATATCCTCTGATTCAATTGCCGGGTAAAGTCGGCTTCTGTGAAAAGACAGAAGCACCCGACATGAAATGACACTTGGTGTACATAGGGTTAACCATGTCTTTTCATGTCGTTTGCAATCTGATTTGCACAAACAATTACATCAGTCTATGTGTGCAAAATTTCACACCTGTAGGGGTTAATTAAAGGTGTAAATTCGTTGTAAAAAAAATGGCCTTTTTTGCTACGAATTTACACCTTTAATTAACCCCTACAGATGTGAAATTTTGCACACATAGACTGATGTAATTGTTTGTGCAAATCAGATAGCAAAGGACATGAAAAGACATGGTTAATCCTATGTACACCAAGTGTCATTTCATGTCGGGTTCTGCATTTTCACAAAAGCCGTCAATTGAATTAGCGGCTATTATACTATGTAGAAGTGTATGAACTATAAATATAAATATATATATATGTGTCACAAATTCAATGACATGTATATATATATATATATGAGGTGTAAAATTGTTTAAAAAAAATGCGTGGGCTCCCGCCCTATTTTCGCAACCAGACAGACAAAGCCAGCGAATGGGGGCAGATAATAATAGCCCAGAGAGGGACCATTATTTTTGGCCCCCCCTGGCTACTAACATCTGCCCCCAGACACCCCAGAAAAGACAAATCTATAATTAGATTCGCCCTTTCTGGCACTTTGCCCGTCTATTCCCATTGCCCTGTAGCGGTGGCGAATGGGTTAATATGGGGTTAAAGCCACATTGAAATTGAAAGGTGACCTTAAGCCAGGTTAATAATTGAGAGCTGTCAATTAGACAACTATCAATTTTTAATCCTATTGCATGAAATAAAAATAAAACACACACACTTTAATTAAAAATCATTTTAATGAAATAAAGACACATGTTTTTGACCATCTTTTATTTGACTGCAAAAACCATTTCCTGTAATAAAAATAAAATAAAAAAGCAAAATTATTCTTACCTATCCCATGCACAGTCAGGTCCCACGGTGTAATCCTTCAGAAAGGGTTAATGTTTACTGCAGGGACCGCAGCTAATGCTGCAGCCTCACAGTAAACCCCCAAATGAATGAGTTCCTCTCCTGGCTGACAGGAGAGGAAGTGGAAAGCTTAATTGATTGCTTTCCACTTTCACTTCAGGTCAGCCAGGGACACAATCAGTGACGTCAGAGGGAACTGATTAACAAAAATAGGGGTTCCCTTCGAATAAAAAATGGCGTCGGGTCCCCCCTATTTTTGTTAACCAGCCAATGAAGCAGACCGCTGAGGCCTGGATTTTCAGGCTGTTAAGGAGCCAAGATCCATGGACCTTGCCAGCCTGATAATACCAGGCCACAGCAGTCTGCATATCTTGGCTGATTAACAAAAATAGGGGATCCCCTCGAAAAAAATTGGCGTGGGGTCCCCCCTATTTTTGTTAACCAGCCAGATGAAGCAGACCGCTGAGGCCTGGTTTTTCAGGCTGATAAGGATCCAATATCCATGGACCTTGCCAGCCTGATAATACCAGGCCACAGCAGTCTGCATATCTTGGCTGATTAACAAAAATAGGGGATCCCCTCGAAAAAAATTGGCGTGGGGTCCCCCCTATTTTTGTTAACCAGCCAGATGAAGCAGACCGCTGAGGCCCCTAGGCCTTTGGACACAAAGGTCCAGCGAGAAGATGTGGATGTTTTCGGTGGGCCAATTTCAGCTTGCCCACGGCCTCGGCCTGCACCATCACCATCACGTCCACTTCCCCGTCCCTTGCCATGCACCTTGCCCATTGTAAATGGAATAGAATATTATACATGTTCACTACAAAAGGGTGATTTGGGAGTCAACTTGTATGTGATACGTATGCTTGAAAACCACACTTTTACCTATCTGGACTAGGTAAAAATGTTTTTGGCCTTATCAGATTTAATAATTAAGTTAGCAGACTGCAAAAAAATACAATGTTTTGGCCTAAACTGGCCAAACTTTGAACACGCACAGATATAAGCTGGCACGGAGATACCATTACGACAAATGTGTGCCCTGTTTTTTTTATTTTTGGGCTAACTAGTGCTGTATATCAGGACTGTGACATGCAGGACAAAAAAAGGAAAACCGGCCTACGCTGCCCAAACTTTGAGCACACACATATATGAGCTGGCATGGAGATACCACTACGACAAATCTGTGGCGTTTTTTTTTATTTTTGGGCTAACTAGTGCTGTATATCAGGACTGTGACACCCAGGACAAAAAAGGAAAACCGGCCTACACTGCCAAAACTTTGAGCACACACAGATATGTGCATGGAGATACCACACCAAAAAATGTGGCCTGTTTTCCAATTACACCTGGGGCTAGCTATATACAGCCAATAAATCATACAGGTAGCTGCAGCACCAGAACACAGGAAGGTAATTGACCCTCTTGATGTATGCAATGATCTATATACACACATACAGTGCCTGTAGGCCTTGCACTGATGTGTATAGAGCGAAGTACACTCACCTGGGGCACTGCAAACGGAACATGTCCCCCATCAACTTCTGCATTCCAAAACGTTATTACTTCCTTTCCAAGCCCTGCCGTGCGCCCAAACAGTCCCCCCCACACACATTTGGTATCAGCGCACTCAGGACAAATTGGACAACAACTTTTGCAGTCCAATTTCCTTGGGAAAAATCAAAAATTTGGGACTAAAAATCATTTTTGTGGAAAATTGCTTTTTTTTTCACACCCAGGCATTATAAACTTTTGTGAAACACTTGGGGGTTCAAAGTGGTCACAACAGATCTAGATAAGTTCCATAGGGGGTCTAGTTTCCAAAATGGTGTTACTTGTGGGGAGTTTCCACTGTTTAGGCTCATCAGGGGCTCTCCAAACGCGACATGGCGTCCAATCTCAATTTCGGCCAATTTTGGTTTGAAAAAGTCAAACGGCGCTCCTTCCCTTACGAGCTCTGCCGTGTGCCCAAACAGTGGTTTTCCCCCACATATGGGGTATTGGTGTACTCAGGAGAAATTGCACAACAACTTTATCTGTCCATTTTCTCCTTTTACCCTTGTGAAAATAAAAAAAAGTTTGTAAAAGATCATTTTTGTGACTAAAAAGTTAAATATTCATTTTTTCCTTCCACGTTGCGTCACCTCCTGTGAAGCATCTGAAGGGTTAATAAACTTATTGAATGTGTTTTGAGTGCCTTGAGGGGTGCAGTTTTTAGAATGGTGTCACTTTTGGGTATTTTCTGCCATATAGACCCCTCAAAGTGACTTCAAATGTGAGGTGGTCCCTAAAAAAAATGGCTTTGTAAATTTTGCTGTAAAAATGAGAAATTGCTGGTCAACTTTTAACCCTTATAATTTCCTAACAAAAAAAATTTTTGTTTCCAAAATTGTGCTGATGTAAAGTAGACATGTGGGAAATGTTAATTCTTAACTATTTTGTGTGACATATTTCTCTGTTTTAAGGGAATAAAAATTCAAAGTTTGAAAATTGCACAATTTTCAAAATTTTCGCCATATTTACGTTTTTTTCAAAAATAAACGCAAGTTATATCGAATAAATTTTACCACTGTCATGAAGTACAATATGTCACGAGAAAACAATCTCAGAATCGCGAAGATCCGTTGAAGCGTTCCAGAGTTATAGCCTCATAAAGAGACAGTGGTCAGAATTGTAAAAATTGGCCAGGTCATTAACGTGCAAACCACCCTTGGGGGTTAAGGGTTTAACATACCTAAAAGAATGCAAACATTTCAAGGGTTAATACTCTTGACCTCCTTACATTCCCCCTTCCTTTAACTATTGCCGTCCCTGCAATAGGGGGCATAAAATATACATATCAATATTTACTGTCACATATAAACACATGTTTAATTAGAGAGAAATATAAAAATCTTAAGAACTACAAAACACAAAAAAATGTCTCTGTCTCTCCCTTCCTTTGTGGGAAGCACCATATAAAAAAATAACTTTTAAGTTAGGTTCCGCTGTGGACCACCTTCCAGCGCAGCGTCTGTGGGCTCTTCTGCCCATTGGTGACGCGGAACAGTCTCTCAGACTTTTGTGCAACGAGCACTGTCTACTTTTTCGTCTGCGCGGGGATTCAGCGGTCCGTTGTTGTTTATGCGGTGGGTTTCTCACGCCTCCTGCCTTTCTCAGAACTCCCGCCTCCATTCACACACAAAAGAACAGCCACCGCAAAGTAACCCCGAGGGCAGTACTCCTTGTAGAATGAGACCCAGTCTCCTTCCTTCAGGGATCGTCCATGTTTAATAGAGGACGCATTCACATAAATCTTGTTTTGGTTGCCCTCCTCCTTTATGAACTGTAACCTCGCTCCAAGTTAACATAAACCAATTGGCCACAGGAATGGGGAATTGGCATCGCACTTTCGCCCTTTTGAGGCTGGAGCGACCAGATCTCCCGCTCCCGAGCCTTCTTTTCCTCGATGATTTCAGCGATCCAAACGGACTGTTGAGTGACAGACAGGGCAGCAGCAGATTCAGGAGAAACCGAGCGGGGGCGGAGATGTTCGGCTGCGGGGACCTTGGACCTTACGTGACCGCTAGGCCACAATGGGGGAACCGAAGGTTCCTCCACCGACGGGGATAAAATGGCACTCACCCAGCTTGGTTCTGTCGCCCCGGGCTGTCCCTCAACTGCTCGTCCGTCGATTCCACGGCCTCTTCTTTATCCCCTGCGCCGGACTCAGGTGTGCACGGGAGTTCTTTCTCCAGCCGACCGGCAGGTTCACCATCCAAGGCTGCTGACTCCTCCTGGGGAGGAAGTGACGGCTCACCCCGGGGTATTGTCAGCTCGGACAAGACAGTGGGCAGACACTCCTCCAGGCTGTTGACGGGCTCCAGTTTTACAGGTTTGACCATCACAGGCTCCGTCTCTCGCTGAAAACCTCCTCCTCGAGTGAGGGCCAAATCCCGCTGCATCTCTTCCCAATTCCAGGTGAGACACCTGACCTCCCTCTCTCGGCGCCATCACCTCTCCGTTCATCCAATTCCCCTGCAACTGCACCGGTACATCGTGTCCGTTTCTCCGGATGTCAATGATGTCGGGCCATGACACTCAGGGCATTCTGCAGGGCCGCTCCCGTTCCAGGGTGGGGCTCTCGTCGGCCTCTCCACCCATTTTCCAATATTAGGTGGGAAATAATAATAATCTTTATTTTTATATAGCGCTAACATATTCCACAGCGCTTTACAGTTTGCACACATTATCATCGCTCTCCCCGATGGGGCTCACAATCTACATTCCCTATCACTATGTCTTTAGAATGTGGGAGGAAGCCGGAGAACCCGGAGGAAACCCAAGCAAACACGTGGAGAACATACAAACTCCTTGCAGATGTTGTCCTTGGTGGGATTTGAACCCAGGACTCCAGCGCTGCAAGGCTGCAGTGCTTTCCACTGCTATCTACTGAGCCACCGTGCTGCCCAGAGCGTATTTCCATCTCTGCATTCTCTTCCTCGCAGGAGCGGGCCCGAAATGGTTGACAGTTCTCGCTTGGCGCCTTTAGGACAGTGTCACACCCACGAAGTGCATCTTGTTGACAAGGACAGTCCTTTTTGGCGCCAGTATTCTCAATCTTGTCAGACGCCATCTTGGAATCTGTAAAATCTTCCTTCATCTTTTCTTTAGTCAAATCCGGTACTTCAGCCAAATCCATTTTACGGTACTTTTCAGAACATTCCTCAATCTGTAGGTACAGGGTAATAGCTTTCAGCTTTGCCGCTCTCATATACTTCATCATTGCCACGGTTTCACTGCCTGTTGGGGCAGCGAGATCCTGCCAACTACGCCACTTGTAAAGGGTTGGCCGAGGGGTAAACTTACTGGAAGCAACTGCATTCTGTACTCCTGTTTGACCTGGGGTGTTCTTCCCCCGTGACAGAGCATATAGAACAATCAGAGTCCAGAATCACGTCAAACGGTTCTGCTTTATTTTCCTCCGGACACAGCACATCCAAGACACCATAAGCACGTCTTATACGATACCAGCAATACATTTTCCACAACTCCGCTTCTTCTCTTCTACTACACCAGAATGGACCACAAAGTATTGACGGGACAAGGAGCCCGGTAAAAAAGGCACTTCGATCTCTTTCCCTGGAGACACTTCAATCTAGTCTAGAAAGACACATCTACTAGGTCGTCCACCCCTCTCTGGTTATCCTGCCCTGATACTTGCTGGTGGCCCACTCGCTACTACGCTCATGCACGCATTCTTCTGCTGAGCGTTCCCACAGTGGATCTTTCACTGGACTACTGCTACGTAAACCCACAGACTCTGGGCTCACGCTACCACGGTGAATCCTTCACCGGCTGCTCAGGGGTTTCTGGTCCCCTCACAATTCTTCTCTATGCTCAGGGCTCAGGAACGTGGATGTCCTCATTCTAGAAATGTCCACCCCCGACTGACTTCCGCTACAAGGAAATCTTCCTGACAGACCTCTGCTACGAGGCGATCTTTCCCTGACAAAAAGTCACTAACCATTCATCCCTATTGGACTGGATGTGCTCAATGCCCCCATCTAGCGTCCTACCCAAGTACTGCACTGACATATTTTTATAACTGCCTAACTGGATCTCTAAAATGAACCCATTAGTGATCCCTTGCAAAACTATATCCAACCCACACATATATACTACACTACTAGTGCCCTCCTCTAATGTCCCCAAGGATGCACTGTCTACCTATATCTATACCCCCACATATCAGACATAACACTGAAAAATGACATCATACAGTACATAACAGACACACATTAACACACCTAAAAGAATGCAAACATTTCAAGGGTTAATACTCTTGACCTCTTTACAAATGCAAGGGCTGAGGAATACAGAGACACGCAGAGGCCGGGGAATGCAGAGACAGGCAGGGGTAAGGGAATGCAGAGACAGGCAAGTGCTGGGGAATGCAGAGACAGGCAGGGGCCGAGAGAATGCAGAGACGGCAGAGGCCAAGGAATGCAGAGACAGGCAGGGGCCGGGGAATACAGAGACAGGCATGGGCCGGGGTGCAGAGACAGGCAGGGGCCGGGGAATGCAGAGACAGGCAGGGGCCAGGGAATGCAGAGACAGGCAAGTGCTGGGGAATGCAGAGACAGGCAGGGGCTGAGAGAATGCAGAGACAGGCAGAGGCCAAGGAATGCAGAGACAGGCGGGAGGCCGGGGGATACAGAGACAGGCAGGGGCCGGGGAACAGAGACAAGGAACAGGGGCAGGGAGAATGCAGAGACAGGCAGAGGACGAATGGAATGCAGAGACAGGCAAGGGCCAGGGAATGCAGAGACAGGCAGGGGCCAGGGAATGTAGAGACATGCAGGGGTCAGGGAATGCAGAGACAGGCAAGGGCCAGGGAATGCAGAGACAGGCAGGGGCCAGGGAATGTAGAGACATGCAGGGGTTAGGGAATGCAGAGAGAGGCAGGGGCCAGGGAATGCAGAGACAGGCAGGGGCAAGGGAATGCAGAGACAGGCAGGGGCCGGGGAATGCAGAGACAGGCAGGGTCCGGGGTGCAGAGACAGGCAGGGGCTGGGAAATGCAGTGACAGGCAGGGGCCAGGGAATGTAGAGGTAGGCAGGAGAAGACCCAGTGCAATGTCTAGCCTTGCTGCACTTCCACATAATTAGCATAAAACTTCAAATGGTGATTACAGAAAAATGACAAAACATATTTCTTCCATAAAAGTATCATATGTGTATTACAGCACCATGATTGCAATGTCTTTATCTTGGATTCCAAGGTTGTGCAGACAGGTCTTCTTGACAACACACGGGCAATCCTCATGGGACACCCCATTTTTAGTTTGATTCAAATATCTGAACTACTTTAGATGGATTTTTTGCTTTGGAAGCGCCGAACAAAACACTAGTAACTTTTAAAACATGCAGAATATTAAATTAGGCTTTTTGAACTGACTGTAATAACTTCTGTATTAGGCACCATGATATAGTTTTTCCATTTGTCTAGTAGTTTTTGCATTTATAGAATACTAGGATAGTATCTACACTTAATAGCATGCTGTTAAAGAGAACCTGGCAGGGTTAGATGGGAGAACTGGGGATCTACAGAAATACCCCTGTATATAGCACTTAGTGCCAGCCTGACTTTTTATATAAAGATTTTCTGCTCTCACGGTTGCATTGGTCAGATGTGGGCTCTGGCTCGGTATCACTCCGGTTTCTTTACTGAGAGCTCCGCAAACCCTCATCTCTGCACCGGATTGGTGACTGTAGCAGCCAATCAGGAGCCCACTAGTTCTCCTACCAATCCCTGCCATCAAGTTTGCAATGTTAGAGCTGCTGACAGGTACTGCTAATCCATATAATACAGATTTGTATTCCAAAGAAATAAGTCACAACTTTTTTTGCAGGAGTTCAGAAGAAAACTTAAAGGTTAATTTCATCAACCGTGATGGCGAGACCCTGACGGCCACAGCTAAAGAAGGGGAGAGTCTACTGGAGCTGGTTATCCGGCACCGTCTGAGCATTGATGGGTTTGGTAAGCCTTTGAGGTTTCATAGATATTGTATAATGGGGCTACTGACCATAGAAAAGTCACCATGTTGTAGTTGACCTCCAAATAAATTGCTCAAATTGTCTAAACTATTTCCATCCTTTGTTCTCTTAGGTGCCTGTGAAGGAACTTTAGCTTGTTCCACTTGTCACCTCATATTTGATCAGAAGACCTTCGACCAGCTCAGTTCCATTACAGATGAAGAGATGGACATGCTGGATTTGGCTTTTGGATTGACTAAAACGTATGTTCTCATGTATTTATGAATATAAGGTTACTTAACCCCCTGAGGTATTTTCGCTTTTGCGTTTTTGTTTTTTGCTCCCCTTCTTCCCAGAGCCATAACTTTTTTATTTTTCCGTCAATATGGCCATGTGAGGGCGTGTTTTTTTACGGGACGAGTTGTACTTTTGAACGACATCATTGGTTTTACCATGCTGTGTATCAGAAAACGGGAAAAAAAATTACAAGTGCCGTGAAATTGCAAAAAAAAATGCAATCCCAGAGTTGTTTTTTGTTTGGCTTTTTATAAGGTTCACTAAATGCTAAAACTGAGCTGCCATTATGATTTTCCAGTTCATTACAAGTTCATAGACACCAAACATGTCTCGGTTCTTTTTTATCTAAGTGATGAAAAAAAATTGCAAACTTTGTTAAAAAAGAAAAAATTTGCGCCATTTTTCTATACCTGTAGCGTCTCCATTTTTCGTGATCCAGGGTTGAGTGAGGGCTTATTTTTTGTGTAGCGAGCTGATGTTTATAATGATTCCATTTTGGTGCAGATACGATCTTTTGATCGCCCGTTATTGCATTTTAATTATTTTAATTTATTGCAATGTCACGGCGACCAAAAAAACATAATTTTGGCGTTTTGACTTTTTTTCTCGTTACGCCGTTTAGCGATCAGGTTAATTAGGTTAATTAATAGATCGGCCAATTCTGAACTCGGCGATACCAAATATGTGTATGTTTGATTTTTTTATTGTTTTATTTTGAAGGGGTGATTTGAACTTTTATATATATATTTTTTTTTAATATTTTTCAAAACATTTTTTTTTACTTCTGCCATGCTTCAATAGTCTCCATGGGAGACTAGAAGCTGCCACTACCATATTGGCTCTGCTAAATAGAGGTGATGATCAGATCGCCTGTATATAGCAGAATTACTCACTTGCTATGAGCGCCGACCACCGGGTGGCGTTCACAGCAAGCCGGCAGTGACTACCATAGAGGTCTTCAGGAGACCTCTGGTTATCATGCCAACCCACTAGTGACCCGCGATCACATGACTTGGGTCAATGGTGGGCGGATTTCCGGTGCGATTGCCGAAAGCGCATGTTAGATGCCGCTGTCAGTGTTTGACAGCGGCATTTAATTGGTTAATAGCCGTGGGTGGAATCATGATTCTACCCGCGGTTATTCAGGGTAACATTTCATCTGTTCAAAACAGCTGACATGTCCTGGAAAAGATGTCAGCTCACCGCCGCAGCCCACATCAAAGGGAGGAAGTCAGACATCGGCGTAAATGTACGCCTGATGCTGGAAAGGGGTTAAAGGGGTTGTCCAGTCCAACCCAATAAGTCTCCAGTCACTCTGTGTGCGGGGATTTGCATATTTAAGACACGATACTCGAGTGTGAGTGGGCGCTGCCTCTCTCTCCATACACTTGTATGGAGCAAGACCACAGCCTCTAATCGGCCACACCCACTGGCTGGCCACATCACTAGATGGGGTCGCGGTCTCGCTCAATGCTATTGTGTATGGAGAGAGGCCATGCCCAACGGCTGGGAACATGTATAACACATACATACCCTCCATTCCAGGGTCAGAAACCTGTGAATTCCCACAGCGCACAGTGTGTGTTGGGGCGATTCATTAGTCTGCAGGACTAAATGCACAGAGTGACTGCAGAGTTATTGATTTGGACCGGACAACCCCTTTAACAGCTTACTAGTCAGGCTTGTTTTCATTATTTGTCACACATGCAGTTTGAATAGCTGTTTTTCATCATTTGGTCATTCAAATCATATTTCCCTCTATGTTATGTGGGGCCTTATGTTTATGTATTTTTGATAATCTTTTTTTTTTGCTGATTTAGTAAAAATTTAAAGAAAAAAATGAAATATGTGTTTATTTTTCACAATTTTGCTATTTTTTTACAATCACAATGTGCCATTAAATTATAATTCAAATTGTGTTTCTCTTACCATTACATATGTTTTTATACTTAGTATATAATTAGGATATTTTGTATTATAAACTATGGTTAGCACTGGCCCTTCTTTCCTTCCCTCCATCCTTCCTTCTGACCCTTCCTGATTCCCACACTCCCTTCCTTCCTTCCTTCTTCACTCCCTTCATTCCTTCCTTTCTTCCTCCTTCTCTACATTGGCTCCATGCTTCCTCTTTCCTTTCTCTTTTCATTCCACATTTAAAAAATTAAATACATTTGTTTAAATTCTGATCACCCCTGTAACTGGGGTTGGCGCATAGTTACAGGAATATTTAGCCCTCTACTTTCACTATAGAGCTGATCGAAAGCAGCTAAGACCCAGCAGCTCCCAATCACTCTTGGAACCAGATGATCACATGATCACTTGGACAGAGGAGAAATGTTTCTGCTTCCTAAAATGTGTACACAGCTTTGATCAGTAATGTTTATACAGCATTTAGGAAGGTAGAGATGGTAATAAACCATCTCTGCCTTCTATGGGGAATCCAGCCAACTCTACCAGATTTTCTCCCTACTTTTGCAGCTGCATGATCTTCCTTCAGCTGCTGACTTCATGGTGCCATACCATTATTAAATGTTCCTGCAGTCATATGTGGACCAGCTGAATATTTTTAACCTTTGGGCAAGTTGTTAATTACTACATATTCTTTGATTAAGAAAATAATATTTTACTGTTAACATCATCTTCTTTTAAATTAGAGACTCTAATAAATGTACGTATGTAAGGGGATGGTCCGGTACTTTAATATTGTGACCAATCCTTATATTCCACAGATCAGCGGTTTACCATGCCTCAGGTTCTGCATTTTAGCTCCCATTGAAGTGTATGGAAGCTGAGATGCAATACCAAGAATGGCCACTACACCATGTACAGGACTGTGCTGTTCTGGCTCTGATCACTGTATATATCTGGCTGCTGTGGAGTTGGCAAACAGTTGATCAGTGGAGGTAGCGGGAGTCGAAACCCACCAATGTTATATTGTCATATTGATGACTTATTATCTAAGTATTGGACGACCCCTTTAATGAATATTGTACTGAGGTGTATACTTATATTACAATATTATCTCAGTAGTAAATAGTTTGTTTTTAACAAAATGAATAACAGTTAAATAAAACACATTATAAAAACCAATAAACCTCATCTTAAACATCCAACATCCCTCTAAAACAAATTAGGTTGTCCACTACTTTAACCTAGATGACCTATCCTTAGCATTGGTCTTCAATGTGTGATCAGTGGGAGTGCGACACCTGGCACCCCCGCCAATCAGCTGTTCTCGGAGTTGGCATCAGCCGGAACTGACCAATTATGGAGCTGCACAGCACAGCGCCATCTACTATATAGTGGCAACAGCCGGGTACTGCACATCATATTCAAATCATTAGGAGCTGGATGTACGAACCCAGCTGCAGCCACTATAGAGCAGAGGGAGCTGTGCAGCTCCATAACTGATCAGGCCTGGCCAGTGTCAACACCGAGAACAGCTGATCGGCGAGTGTGCCGGGTGTCGGACCTCTACCGATCACACATTGAAGACCAATCCTAAGGATAGGTCATTAATGATGAAGAAGTGGATAACATCTTTAACTCCCCATTATTATGTGAGATTACAGGGTCTGGTTGTATAGAGGTTTTTACCTTGGAATCCAGAAATTTCGCTGATTGAGTAAAGTGAGCCTCAGCTAACTCCTTTGAATCGTAACCTTCCTGTACATTGAAGCTAACCAAAAGATTGTAATTTAGTCCACAAGATAGTCTGACCAAAGTTGCAATATTTCTTGGCTTCCTTCGCACCACACTGATAGCTGCCGATAAGTTCAAGTGCTGCCACGCTGGGAAAAATACTGAAACGATGCAGCCATTTTCTCATCCACTCTACGGCTTTGTCCACACTGTATCTGAGGCCTACAGTGATGGTATAGATTGGGAGAATCTCCAAAAATATACTTGTGATGGAAGGCTCTAACAATCAGTGTACAAATATGTACATTGACCACACCTTATCTATTCATTCCCTTCTTGAAGCCACAAGATATCCCACCACAGGTTCCACATCCATCAAACACTCATGGCTCAAGCCCTTTAGATTTGGGTCAAAACTGCTTCTAGGCAGAAGAAAATACACTCAAAAATCTATATATGAACAACAAAGAGGATTAACATTGAAATTAATTTGACTTTTGAACGTTTTCAAAGTAATTTTTGCCGTGCTTTTAGGTGGGAATACAGTGCAAAAATAACTCAAAAAACTCCATCTGCACATAGCCCGATAGTTGCGGAGTATGGCCCAATCGGCATTGTATCAATGTCTTCAATAGTCGATTCATTGAGAAAAATGATGTTAACATTTGGTAAGGAAGTCCCTACAAATATCTTTCTCATGTTGCAGGTCCCGCCTGGGATGCCAGATATGTATGACCAAAGCCATTGATGGAATTACAGTTCGAGTTCCAAAAGATTTATCTGATGCAAGAAGAGACCAAGTTGAACAGCAAAGCAAACAATAACTAATGCCGGAATCTGTCGGCACATTTAAGTGGATGTCTGCAGCGGATGGCAAGTCCTCCTCTACATCTAGGTGACCATGCCACTGTATGTGATGCGGTCATCTTCTACTTGATTAGGACGAGGATTCCAGCGCTTCTGCTGCAGTGTCTGACATTATACACGACCATTCCAGACAGTTTATACGGAAGATGTGAAAAGTGATTGAAAAATGTAGATGTTATATTATCAATGAACTTACAGGTGCATCTCACAAAATTAGAATATCATCAAATAGTTAATTTATTTCAGTTCTTCAATGCAAAAAAGTGAATCTCATATATTCTACAGAGTCATTACACACAGAGTGATCTATTCCACGTGTTTATTTCTGGTAATGTTGATGATTATGGCTTACAGCGAATGATAACCTAAAAGTCATTATTTCAGTAAATTAGAATACTATATAACTCCAGCTTGAAAAAATTTTTTTTAAAATCTAAAATGTTGGCCTACTGAAATGTATATTCAGTAAATGCACTCAGTACTTGGTCGGGGCTCCTTTGGCATCAATTACTCCACCAATGCGGCGTGGCATGGAGGCGATCAGCCTGTGGCACTGCTGAGGGGTTATGGAAGCCCAGTTTACTTTGATAGCAGCCTTCAGCTTGTCTGCATTGTTGAGTCTGGAGTCTCTCATCTTCCTCTTGACAATACTCCATAGATTCTCTATGGGGTTAAGGTCAGGCAAGTTTGCTGGCTAATCAAGCACAGTGATACTTTTGTTTTTAGGAATTGGTACTTTTGGCAGTGTGGACAGGTGCCAAGTCCTGCTGGAGAATGAAATTTCCATCTCCAAAAAGCTTGTCGGCAGAGGGAAGCATGAAGTGCTCTAAAATTTCCTGGTAGACGAATGCGCTGACTTTGGTCTTGATAAAACACAGTGGACCTACACCAGCAGATGATATGGCTCCCCAAACCATCACTGTGGAAAGTTCACACTAGACCTTGGAAATCAGGGTCTCAGAGTCTGGTGGAAGAGTGGAGAGGCACTTCACACTAGACCTCCAGCAACTTGGATTGTGGCCTCTCCACTCTTCCACCAGACTCTGGGACCTTGATTTCCAAGGTCTAGTGTGAAGTTTCCACAATCAGTGATGGTTTCGGGAGCCATGTCATCTGCTGGTGTAGGTCCACTGTTTTATCAAGACCAAAGTCAGTGCAGCCGTCTACCAGGAAATTTTAGAGTACTTCATGCTTCCCTCTGCCGACAAGCTTTTTGGAGATGGAAATGTCATTCTCCAGCAGAACTTGGCACCTGTCCACACTGCCAAAAGTACCAATACCTGGTTACAAACCACAGTATCACTGTGCTTGATTGGCAGCAAACTCCCTGACCTTAACTCCATAGAGAATCTATGGGGTATTGTCAAGAGGAAGATGAGAGACACCAGACCCAACAATGCAGACGAGCTGAAGGCTGCTATCAAAGCAACCTGGGCTTCCATAACCCCTCAGCAGTGCCACAGGCTGATCGCCTCCATGCCACGCCGCATTGATACAGTAATTGATGCAAAAGGAGCCCGACCAAGTATTGAGTGCATTTACTGATCATACATTTCAGTAAGACAACATTTCAGATTTTACAATCATTTTTCAAGCTGCTGTTATAAAGTATTCTAATTTACTGAGATAATGACATTTGGCTTTCATTGGCTGTAAGCCATAATCATAGACAATACCAGAAATAAACACGTGAAATAGATCACTCTGTGTGTAATGACTCTATAGAATAGATCACTGTGTGTAATGACTCTATATAATATATGTGTTCCACTTTTTGTATTGAAGAACTGAAATAAATTAACTTTTTTATGATATTCTAATTTTGTGAGAAACTCCTGTAGTAACAGATACACTCTAGGATGAGTTCATTATCATGCTCTGCATTTTATTCTATACGTGTATGATAAATCTATATATGTGTACTTATAATACATATAATATAATATACGTTATTACCACTCTAAAGCCTCCTGACTTGTATTTTACCAATTTTTCCAGCGCTAATTAAATGGGTTAATCAGGTTGTAAACATGGATGGTGGTATAGGACATCAATATTAGATTAATGGGCGTCTGGCTCTTGTCACTCCAGGTGATTTGTAGTTTAAAAGGGACACGGCGCGCAGCAGATTTATTGTTTAAATCTTTGTATTGGACATGAAATATTTTTTGTACTGATTGTGCTTTGTTTGACATAGTTAAAAAAAAAACCGCTAGCGGTTTCTTCATTATAATATGGAGTGAAAAAAGAATTACGGTACTGGAAAAAGACAGTAAAAAGAGACATAAAAAAACCGAGGTAGAACCCTCACAAAATTCACCAAAATATGCTCACAAGTGAAACAAATGTCACAAAAGATTTCTGAAAGTCACTACTCATGGGAAAGCCATGAGACAGGGTAGTCAGGAGGTCTGAGGTCAGGCACCCGGAGGGCTCGTAGTACAGAGGGGTGAGACAAAGGTGTGGTCAGGTAACAGTCCAGGGTCAAATGCCAGCAGGGTACATCAAAACCAGGGAGTACAACAAACAGATAGTCAGAAGCCAAGTCTGGAGTCAGATACCTGAAATCAGAGAGCATCAAAGGAAGAAGGGATAGTCCACAAGAGTAGTAATAACAAAATCAAGGGTTGTCAACTAGATCAGATCAGAAGGCTGGCACAGAGCAAGTAAACACCTAACTATAGAAAATCTACAACTGACACAGACTACTAGCAGCTAGCCATTTAAACACCCTGCAAGTCATTTGAGGATGGATGGCACCTAAGGAAACGCCCACAGGCTAAACCAGATTGAACAGCAGGGCTGTCAAGCAAAACGCTGACTGCCCAGCACAGTCTAGGATCAGATCAGATGACTGTGCTGTCACTGACAAAGTCAACAGTCCAGCACACCATAGATCCCATAAGGCGGCTTAAGAGTTATTCACCCAACGTATCTACAGTCAGGTGAACCCGCCGAGTTGTTCTCGAAGATGCTTTCATTATCCCAAATGTGGATTCTTTAATTTTACAAACAATGAAACTATGAAACTCTCTGCCATAACTTGGAAAAATTGATCAATGCACAAAACAAGTGCATTATAAGGCTACTTTTAATGATACCTTTTTCTGAAAAATATTACAAGCTATGAGTACTAAATTTTGGAAATGGGATGTTCATCCAGGGACTAGTCTGATTGCCAAATGTGGAGTTGGAAAGGAATTTTCTCCAAATATGGATCTACTGTATTAGCATCTGCCTTATGGGGTTTTTGACTTCCCCTAGAACAATGTGCTAGATTATAGATTGAATTTGATGGGCTTTTATATTCTTTTAGCCTAACAGCTATGCAACAAATGCCACAACAGGAAATTTACATGTTTAATTTCCCATAAGAGCATTGCAATTTTTAAAAGTCGCTTCCCATTAGCATGCCAGGCCTGGTATGTCACTCTCCACAAGGAGGAAAGATGAAAAAAACCAGTCTGGTGCCGGCGTTCCCGGAAAATATATCATGTGCTAAAATGGTTTGTTTAAAAAGTTTTTTATTCTACATGCAGCAAGTTGTTTTTACTTGGTGTATGTAGAATAAAAAACTTTTTTAATCAAACCATTTTAGCACATGATATATTTTTCGTGAGCGCCGGCACCAGACTGGATTTTTGCATCTTTCCTACTTTCCCTTACGGACGATTGAGGATCGCCTCGTAGACCAGGAGCCATGCAGCAGACCGAGTTACCAGGACCTTGGTTGGGATCCCCCTAGGGTCATTACGCTGTTTCTTCAACCCAAAATCTGGTGAGAGCATGAGTATTATATGAAACTCTCCACAAAGAGTAATGTTACCCGTGGATCCAGGACAGACGCCTCTCACCCAGCCAAACCAGATTTCACACTTTGCACTGATGAGGGGCAGCAACCTGAAACACAGTGTCTTCAAACTGAGATTCTGGTTTGGCTTTTATCCTAAGTCACAAGGCAAAGCTTATTAAAAGGTCGGTATTGACTTTTAAGATTACAAGGTGGCATTAGAGTTCTAGTCCTCTCCCGCTCTGAAGAGGCAATTTGCATATAATTTTTTTTATACATCTCTTCAAAAGTTACAGTGAAGTGTGTACAGCTTCTTAATAGAATTCAGAACAGGAATATCAACAAAACCTGTCAGTTTTACATCATAGGATTTGGATCTGTACTAGGGATGAGCAAACCCAAACAGTAAGTTCGGGGTCCCTACCAGACACCTAGTTTCACCGGAAAACCACAACAAGAGGGGCCAAAAGATCGTGGCCTGTGGTTTCACGAACTGCTGCACTGAATAGAACTGTTTCACCATCTTATTAAACAGTGCAGTTCTTTTCCCTGCTGGCAGTGTCAGGGTTAATCAGTTCAATTTATTTCCTGGAGCTCTCCAACCTGAATTGTCTCAGCTGTTCAATGTTGGCCACTCCCTTCTGCTATATATGCTTGCCACTAGCACTTGGGAAATGCCAATGGTAGTTGTTACTTCCTGGTTAAGAGTTGGAGGTGAAGTTTGTGTTTGGAGCAGGCATTTGGAAAGTTGTTTAGGAGATTGTTGAGTGGAGTTTGTTTGCATGTTCATCCTCGTCTACTCCTATTTGGTTTCACCTTATTATACCTCCCCTGTGTTCCACTCTGTTGTTTAGTGAGTGTATTTTGCATAATTGTAGTTTTCATTTATCCCTGTCCATTTTCCCTTGTTTGTCTGGTTAGTGTTATCCTATACATTTCGGCCTCATACCTCCCAGGGTGGGGAAGGGAACAGATAAGGGTTAATATAAAAGCATAGCAAGGCACGTGACCCCGGCGTCACTGCCTTCAGGAGTAATCCAGAGGACAGGGATAGGCTAGGCGTCCCTAGTTCAAGGGATTGGGTAGGCGCCCAAGTCCCTAGTCACTATGTGACACCTAGTATCCGATACCTAACCCTGAACACAAACTTCTTATTGTACGTCCGATTTCCTGTTTGGGTTTTCCAGACTAATAAAAATTGTTGAAAGGCTGCAGTGCAGCTAATCAACAAGCTTTTAGATTGGGCACCTCTGGAAACATCACAGCCACGCCAAGTATTGGTAAAAATAGTTTTGTAAACTTTGTAGGAAAATGAGAAATTGCTGATAAACTTTTAACGCTTCTAACTTCCCAACAAAAAAAATTATGTTTAAAAATGATGGTGATTAGGGATGAGGGGACCTGTGTAAGTTCCGGTTCATCAGGTTAGGCCGAACTTTAGTACAAAGTTCAGTTTGGGTACCAGAACTTGACCACAGACCTAAACCCATATAAATCAATGGGACCCGCACTTTGGTAGTGTAAAATGGCTATAAAATAGTCATAATAAGGGCTGGGGGCTGCCACAGGGAGCAAAATGGGTGTAAGATCGGGAGAATTGCCCTGGAAACAAATTTGGATAGGAAAATTACTTAAAATAATATATAATAAAAAAGAAAATGTAATCTTGAACTAAGAGGGAGATGTCCAAGTGGAGGAGTGGAGCAGTGCCTTATGTGTGTAGTTTACTGCATGTGTAAATAAATAAATGAAAAAAATACTATGTGTTGTCCCCCTATATTTAACCCCTTAAGCCCCAAGGGTGGTTTGCACGTTAATGACAGGGCCAATTTTTACAATTTTGACCACTGTCTCTTTATGAGGCTATAACTCTGGAACACTTCAACGGATCTTCGCGATTCTGAGTTTTTGTTCTCGTGACATATTGTAATTCATGATAGTGGTAAAATTTCTTCGACATAGCTTGCGTTTATTTATGAAAAAAATGGAAATATGGTGGAAATGTAGAAAATTTAGCAATTTTCAAACTTTGAATTTTTATTCCTTTAAAACAGAGAAATATGTCACACAAAATAGTTACTAAATAACATTTCCCACATGTCTACTGTACATCAGCACAATTTTGGAATCAAATTTTTTTTGTTAGAAAGTTATAAGGGTTAAAAGTTGACCAGCGATTTCTCATTTTTACAACAAAATGTACAAAATCATTTTTTAAGGGACCACCTCACATTTGAAGTCACTTTGAGGGGTCTATATGGCAGAAAATACCCAAAAGTGACACCATTCTAAAAAATGCACCCCTCAAGGTACTCAAAACCACATTCAAGAAGTTTATTAACCCTTTAGGTGCTTCACAAGAGCTGAAGCAACGCGGATGGAAAAAATGAACATTTAACTTTTTAGTCACAAAAATGATCTTTTACAAACAATTTTTTTATTTTAACAAGGGTAAAAGTAGAAAATGGACAGATAAAGATGTTGTGCAATTTCTCCTGAGTATGCCATATGTGGGGGAAAACCACTGTCTGGGCGCACGGTAGAGCTCGGAAGGGAAGTAGCACCATTTGACTTTTTCAAACCAAAATTGGCTGGAATTGAGATTGAACGCCATGTCCCATTTGGAGAGCCCATGATGTGCCTAAACAGTGGAAACCCCCCACAAGTGACAGCATTTTGGAAACTAGACCCCCTATGGAACTTATCTAGATCTATTGTGACCACTTTGAACCCCCAAGTGTTTCACTAAAGTTTATAATGCCTGGGTGTGAAAAAAAAAATTCCCCAAAAATGATTTTTTCATCCCAAATTTTTGATTTTTCCCAAGGAAATTGGACCCCAAAAGTTGTTGTCCAATTTGTCCTGAGTGCGCTGATATGCCATATGTGGAGAAGAAAAACTGATTGGGCGCACGACAGGGCTCGGAAAGGAAGTAATGACGTTTTGGAATGCAGACCTTGATGGGTGTCATGTTCAGTTTGCAGAGCCCCTGATATGCCTAAACAGTGGAAACCCCCACAAGTGACCCCATTTTGGAAACTAGGCCCCCTATGAAACTTATCTAGATCTGTGGTGAGCACTTTGAACCCCCAAGTGCTTCACACAAGTTTATGATGCCCGGGCATAAAAATAAAAAATCCTATTTTTTTCCCACAAAAATTATCTTTTAGTCACCAATTTTTTATTTTCCCAAGGGTAACAGGAGAAATAAGACCGCAAAAGTTGTTGTCCAATTTGTCCTGAATATGCGGATACCCCATATGTTGGAGAAAACTACTGTGTGGGCACATGTCAGGGCTCGGAATAGAAGTAGTGATGTTTTGTAATGCAGACTTTGATGGAAAGGTCTGCAGGTGTTATGTCGCATTTGGAGAGCCCCTGATGTGCCTAAAGAGTGGAAAACCCCCACAAGTGACCCAATTTTGGAAAATAGACTCCCAAAGGAACTTATCTAGATGTGTGGTGAGCACTTTGAACTCCCAAGTGCTTCACAGAAATTTATAACGTAGAGCCATAAAAATAAAAAATCACATTTTTTCCACAAAAATGATATTTTTGTTCCCAAATTTTCATTTTCCCAAGCGTAACAGAAGAAATTGGACCCCAAGAGTTATTGTGCAATTTGTCCTGAGTATGCTGATACCCCATATGTGGGGTTAAACTACTGTTTGGGCGCATGGCAGAGCTCAGAAGGGAAGGAGCACAGTTTGACTTTTTCAAGGCAGAATTGGCTGGAATTGAGATCAGACACCATGTCATGTTTGGAGAGCCCCTGATGTGCCTAAACAGTGGAAACCCCCCAATTCTAACTCCAACCCTAACCCCAACACACCCCTAACCCTAGTCCCAACCCTAATCATAACCCTAACCACAAACCTAACCCTAACACACCCCTAACCCTAATCCCAACCCTAACCCTAACTTTAGCCCCAACTCTAACCCTAACTTTAGCCCCAACCCTAACCCTAAGCCTAATGGGAAAATGGAAATAAATACATTTTTTAAATTTTATTATTTATCCCTAACTAAGGGTGTGATAAAGGGGGGTTTGATTTACTATTTATAGTGGGTTTTTATGTTTGGCAGCTGTCACACGCTAAAAGATGCTTTTTATTGCAAAAAATAGTTTTTGCATCACCACATTTTGAGAGCTATAATTTTTCCATATTTTGGCCCACAGAGTCATGTGAGGTCTTGTTTTTTGCGGGACGAGTTTACGTTTTTATTGGTTCCATTTTTGGGCACATGAAATTGTTTTTTCTTTTTTTATTTACATAGAAATGAATTTATTGGGGAATATTTTTTTTCTTTATTTAGGAATTTTTTTTTACACATGTTAATTTTTTTTTTACTTTTTTACTTTGTCCCGGGTGGGACATCACTATAAAGAGTCAAATCGCTGCTCTGACAGTTTGCACAGCACTCTGTCAGACCAGCGATTTGACAGACAGTGCAGGAGGCTTTCTCAGCGCCTGCTCTCAGCAGGCACTGAGGAAGCCACCACCCTGCAGGAACCAGAAGGACCCCGTGGCCATCTTGAATCCGGGGTCCTGCAGGGAGGAGGCCCCGGGATCAGCACAATCACATCACGCTGTTCTGACGGTCTCAGGGAAGCACGCAGGGAGGAATCTCGACGCGTTTCTGGAGATTAAGCTCCCTTAATCATGAGGGTCTCAGGGAAGCACCCAGGGAGCCCCCTCCCTGCGCGATGCTTCCCTATGCTGCCAGAACACTGCGATCATGTTTTGATCGCAGTGTGCCGGGGGTTAATGTGCCCGAAGCAGTACGTGACCGCTCCTGTCACTTAGTGCCGGGTGTCAGCTGTGATAATCAGCTGACACCCAGCCGCGATCAGCTGCGCCCCCCCTTCACCCCGTGAGCGCAGCTGATCGCGTATGACGTACTATCCCATCCTTGGGAGTTAAGTCCCAGGGCACATGGACGGGATAGTACGTCAGATGGCAGAAAGGGGTTATTAACCAGTGAAGGCAAAGCAGGCAGCTGTGGGCTGATATTAATAGGCTAGGAAAGTCCATGGATATTGGCCCCTTCCCAGCCTAATAAGACCAGCCCTCAGAGAAATGGCCCATCTATGAGATGTGCCAATTCTGGAATTTAGCCTCAGCTCATCCCGATTATACCCTGGGATGGAGGCATTCGGGATAGTAGGAATGTGGAGTTTATGTCAGCAGCTGGCGCCAACATCAAGGCCATGGTGAGGCATCTATCTGACACCCCCGTTACTAACCCAGTAGTCAAAAGAAATAAACACACACAAAAAAACTTTATTTGAAAGAAAAAGCTCCCCAACAATTTACCTCTTTCATCCATTTATTAAAAAAATCACACTAGGATCACAGTCTCTGTCTTTCAGTGTATGGAAGCCCTCCGTGTTCGGAGTTCCGCATTGGACACTAGGTGTCCGGTATGAACCCCAAACTTTACAGTTTGGGTTCGCTCATCCCTAATGATGATGTAAAGTAGATTTGTGGCAAATGTCATTAACTACCGTATTTTTCGGACCATAAGACTCACTTTTTTCCCAAAAAATTTTTGGGGAAAATGGGGGTGCGTCTTATGGTCGCAACATACCGAAAAGTCCGGTGGCGGCGGCTGTCCCAATGCAGCTTCGCTGCGGTGCGGTGGTGGTGTCGGGGCAGGAGCGGGGCTCTGTGCTGCGTGGGGGGCTCTGCCAGGCATTTCGTCCTAGCCGGAAAGCCCCCCACAGCTGCGACGCGGTTCCGGGCTGAAGAATGGCCGCCAGGGGCCTCCGGTGGTGGTCCCGATGCAGCCTGTGGTGCAGGGGTGGTGTCCGGGCAGCAGCAGGGCTCTGGGCTGCGTGGGGGCTCCGCCGGCATTTCATCCTAGCCGGAAAGCCCCCCACAGCTGCGACGTGGTGCCGGGCTGAAGATTGGCTGCCAGGGGCCTCCAGAAAGATGGCCGCGGCAAACTCATTCTAATCTCGGCAACGAGATCTTGTCCTTCCTTCAGCCCGGCACCACGTCGCAGCTGCGGGGGGCTTTCCGGCTAGAACGAAATGCTGGCGGAGCCCCCCATGCAGCCCAGAGCCCCGCTGCTGCCCGGACACCACCCCTGCACCACAGGCTGCATCGGGACTGCCACCGGAGGCCCCTGGCGGCCTTCCTTCAGCCCGGCACCGCGTCGTAGCTGCGGGGGGCTTTCCGGCTAGGACGAAATGCCGGCGGAGCCCCCCACGCAGCACAGAGCCCCGCTGCTGCCCCGACACCACCACCGCACCGCAGCAAGCTGCATTGGGACCGCCGCCGGATTTGTGAGTACCGTATATGGCCACCCCACAGAACATCCACCCCACAGTGCCCAACCACCCCACAGTGCCCAACCACCCCACATAGCACAGCCACCCCACAGAGCACAGCCACCCCACAGAACACAGCCACCCCACAGAGCACCATTACTGGACCAGCCTGGACCACCGAATGACCCCAGTGACCACTCCTCTACCTGTGCTGATCCGTTCGCTGGTAAGCTGAATTCGGACTGTAAGACGGACCCCCATTTGACACATTACTTTTCTTTTCCCAATTTTCCTTCTGAAAATTTGGGGTGCGTCTTATGGTCCGGTGCGTCTTATAGTCCGAAAACTACGGTATTTTGTGTGATATAACTCTCTGGTTTAAGAGCATAAAAATTTAAAGTTTGAAAACGGCTAAATTTTCAAAATTTTCAGCAATTTTTCAATATTTTCACATATAAACACAAAAAATCTTGTCCTAAATTAACCACTACCATATATTTCAATTCCTACTCGGTTTTGATAAACGCACAAAGAAAACACATCAAACACAAATTTTGCCAGAAGGCTATATCCACCGTGCTGGAGAGTTCGGCACCCAAGAGAACTGTTTCTAATATTTTCTCTATGGGAATTTACATGTTGGCGCGCCTGTCTGAACTGGCTGCCGTTAACTGATTACACCCTGAGAGAAACTGGCTAAATTAAGTGAGTGCAAAGCACAGGCTCGCCTGCGGTCTAGCACAGTGGTTCATAATCTTAAGAATATATATATATTTATATTCCTATTTCCCAACCAAATGTTCCCCTTCCTTCCCTGTATAAACTCAAGAAAATAGAGGAAAAGTCCGTCCTCGACTATATGGAGAATATTACATTAACCAAATATACACATACACATTAGAGTAAGTGCCGTGGACAAAGTCTATTGAAGCAGAATTGGAGCGCCCGCCAGAGCCGTGGGATACTCAGTGCCGGGCCGATTCTTAAAAGGGCAGTGTCACGGCAGCAGTGACCCGATCCGTGGCCCTGGGCATCCAATTAAAAGGGGATGATGATGAAAAAGGGGAAAGATAAAGAGTTTGTAATAAAGTGTTTGTGACACCACCTGTGGTACTCGGCAATAAAGATGTTAGCTGACGCTGCAGGTTCAGTCCAGTGGGACAGTTTTTGATGCTGCAGAGTTGGTTCAGAGCTAAGTCTCAGGGCAGTTAGGATATTAAAGAAAATGTTGGAGGTGAGTGTGGTGCAGGGCAGGTGACTCAGGAATAATTCAGAGGACACAGCGGGGTGCAGTTTCCAATGCTTTACTCACAGATCTCTTATGCGCAGATGCCCGCTTGGTGCCGTGTCCTCCAGGTGAGGGGTCCAGCAAGATCCCAGATAGATTAAGATACACCTTTCCAGGACTCCCTTCAATTTGTTCTTTTCCTGACCATCTCACTGTGCTGACTTTCCACCCATCCTGTCCAGCACCACAAGTCAGTGTCCCAAGCCAGTAGCCGCGGATCTTGTCAGGCGACGTCCTCTGAGTCCCCTTGCTCCTATATGGCTGCCTTTTCAGCGAAGATAACTGGGGCTTGTAGCTGAAACATCTAAAGGTGTCACTGCCTCAGGCTTGCTAGCTGAGTCTGCTGATTTCTCCACTAGTTTCGGGGACCGGTACCACACTGCGACCTGGTCCCTCCACTACTGGATCGGGCCCCATGGATGGATTGCTCACTATCCGTGCCCCTACGACCCCTTCTGTCCTTCCGAAAGCTTCCTTCTGTCTCTTGCTTATTACTATCTTTCTGCATCTGGGGACAAGCTCCTCACAGCTTGAGCTCCCTCCTGTTCTGGCTCTACCGTCTCCTTCCCACTCACTAAGCTCCACACCGATTCCTTCTACTTTCTCCATTCACTCTCCCAACACCCTTTACTACCCAGCCTGGGATGAGACCATCCTCCCGTAGGGTATGTCCAGGGTGCCCTGCTGCAATAGTCTGTGTTGGGTGCAGGTGCTAGAGTCCTGGGTGGTGCTCCCTCCTTACCTGAGAGTGAGGTACCACACCTCTGGATGAGGTGCAGTACCTCTGTGGCGACTGGACCCTCAGGGGCACCACATACCCCCCTTGTTAAACACAGCACGTCCGCGGGCTGGAACAGAGCAAAACACAGGTGTTACAGGAAAAATACAAAATTTTTGGTAATGCATTACAACAGGTATAGAAGTCAACCGCAACTTCCCTTTATGGGATGCACTTTTTTTTAACGTTGCATAATAATACAGGGTAGAAAACATAAATACTGACAAATACTTTTAATACAACATTCTTTAGCATTTACTGACATTTGCTACGGGTAAACTTTTTACTTTAAGGTGCTATCAAAACTTTTCTTCAGAAACATTTACTCTTATTGCAATTAACATTAAGTGCTACAAGACATCTTATATTAAGTGCAATAAAACCTTCTTTTTCAAGTTCAACAGGGTTCAGAAAAATCTCGAACCAATGTATCCTTCTTTTAGTGCAATATGGGGGACTTGTCTCAAACCCCCAATGTAGGCCTTGAATGGGCTACAAGGCGTTGCTGGTCTCCACATTGGACCACTACTTCGACCACGCCAGACGGTTTTTGTTCTGAGGTCAATTGTGAAAAGGTATAGGGTGTCAGATGCACCCTAAAGGCTTTAAGTAAAACCAAAAAGGAGCACATTAAGAAGTGCTAACTATATACAGGAGAAAGTTTGGATCAAACATTGTTCATGATCTCTCAGTTTGTGAATAGAGGAACTGGTAAACTTTTGACAAAACCCTCCCCCGGGTTAACTTTTAACTAAACGTACAGTCAGTTACTTTCTTCTTCTTTCATTTTCTTTTTGAGGCAGCACCTGGTGCTGGCTGTTCCCAGGCCTCGGAAAAGTCATGCACGAAGGCCACCCCTAGTGCTACAAACAGTTCATGGCTGACGCTGGCGTGAACAGTGAGGTCGTGTCCTGCCATGGGTGTCTGTGTGGCCTAAGAACGAACCGCAACTGGTTTTGTTATCACTGCCGTTCCTGCGGTAGTCACTGTGCATATGGTCACTTTAATGTAAGCTGTTGAGGCTGATGCTGCAGTTGGAATAACGGCCGGGACAGGTTTGGTCTCAGGTGTTTTCGGCACCACTTGTGTCTAAGGACCGGCAGCCCTGGAGTCAGGAGCAAGAGATCTACACTTACTGACGTTCAGGGCATACCAGCCCTTCTCACCGAAGTGCCGGGTGTAAGTCACTCTTTCTCCTGGATACAGGTACCTATGCCCCTCCCAGAGGTGAGACTCCATGTTCCTCCGGTTCACAAATATCTCTGCCAAGAGATCGGGTTCTTTTATGAACCCCCAGCCTCCTTTTAATCTGAGAGTAAACACGGTGCCCTGTTTTAGTGGGCCCGGGTCTGTGGATAGTCTTGTGGACCTGGGCCTTGGCCTGCAGATACCTCTGGTCAATCGCTCTACGCTGTGCATTGTGTTCTCTATCCTCCGCTTCCCATCTAAGGGCGACCTGCTGTTGGTATTCTCCCCAGCTGAGGGTTTCCACTTTTCCTCTTCCTTCCTGCTCGTTTCCAGGGAACCCAATCAAATCAGTCCCTGGGTTGGTCCAGCGATAGACTACCCTCTCCGCATACACTTTTCCTGATAATTGAGTGGGCTGGAGCGGGGCCCTTAGATGACTTTCTATGCCCAAGGCCTGGTCCCAATTTAAGGTAGCGTGAGCCCGGCAGGGTTTGAGGATTTGCGGGGCGTCTAGTGGGCCTATGAGAAATTCCTCGGTTACCGGGGCAGGGTCAGTATCATTACCTGCCTCTGATGTTGCGCCGACAACAGTTGCCTCTTTCACCGGGACCGTGGACCGCCTGCGTGGACGCGACTCCACCAGCTTCATTCTCAGAGCCGCCTTCCATCGGGTTACGGTGGAGAGCTGCACCCGCGGGAGCTGATTACTGAGCTCCTCCACTTCAGCTCCCAGGAGTTCCACAGGCAGCGAGGTAGGGCGTTCATCTGGTGAGCTGGGGGAGTCCATCACTTCCACCCCACGCTCCTGGTTTGCTCCGCTCGCCATCTTAGCTGGCGGGTCCTCCTGTGCTTCCACATGGCGTTCTCTCCGTCTCTTTCATGGGCGGGGCTTCTTTTCCCACAATCCATGATCAGCAGGCGGATCTCACTGGCTGATGGACAAGTTCTCCAGGCACAATAACACTTAGAGTGGGCAGCCATGATTTTTCGCGCCCCTACTCCGGTGCCACGACAACACACCTCCCTGCATGCCGCGTGTTACTGCAATGGCAGCGATGTTATAGTTCAATTAGATCTAAGGCACATGGGATCTGGTGATACAGGGTCAGTTCATCCTGTTCGTGACGCAAAAATAGAGCGCCCGCCAGGGCAGTGGGGATACTCGGTACTGGGCCGCTTCTTAAAGGGGCAGTGTCACGGCAGCAGTGACCCGGTCCGTGGACCTGGGCATCCAATAAAAGGCGATGACGATGAAAAAGGGGAAAGATAAAGATTTTGTAATAAAGTGTTCATGACGCCACCTGTGGTACTCAGCAATAAAGATGCTAGCCAACGCTGCAGATTCAGTCCACTGGGACAGTTGTTGATGCAGCAGTGTTGGTTCAGCCCTCCACAGGCAGGGCTATGTCTTAGGGCAGTTAGGATATTAAAGAGGATGTTGGAGGTGAATGTGGTGCAGGGCAGGAGGCGCAGGAATAATTCAGAGGACATAGCGGAGTGTAGTTTACAATGCTTTACTCACACTTCTCTTATGTGCAGATGCCTGCTTGGTGCTGTGTCCTCCAGATGAGGGGTCCAGCAAACTCCTGGTAGATTAGGATACACCATTCCAGGACTCCCTTCAATATGTTCCTTTCCTGGCTGTCTCACTGTGCTGACTTTCCGCCCTTCTTGTCCAGCACCTTTCAGTCAGTGTCCCAAGCTAGTAGCTGTGGACCTTGTCGGGCAACGTCCTATGAGTCCCCTTACTTCTATATGGCTGCCTTTTCGGCGAAGATAACTGTGGCTTGTAGCTGAAGCACCTTAAGGTGCCAATGCCTCCGGCTTTCTAGCTGAGACTGGTGTTTTCTCCACTAGTCTCGGGGGCCGGTACCCCACTGCGACCTGGTCCCTCCACTACTGGATCGGGCCCCACGGATGGATTGCTCACTATCCGTGCCCCTAGGACCACTTTTGTCCTTTCGGAAACTTCTTTCTGTCTCTTTCTTACTACTATCTTTCTGCATCTGGGGACAAGCTCTTCACAGCTTGAGCTCCCCTCCTGTTCTGACTCTACCATCTCCTTCCCGCTCACTAAGCTCCACCCCCTTCCTTCTACTTTCTCCACCCACTCTCCCAACACCCTTTACTACCCAGCCTGGGATGAGACCATCCTCCTGTAGGGTATGTTTAGGGTGCCCTGCTGCAATAGTCTGTGTTAGGTGCAGGTTTTATAGTCCTGGGTGGTGCTCCCTCTTTACCTGAGAGTGGGGTACCACACCTCTGGATGAGGTGCAGTACCTCTGTGGCGACTGGACCCCCAGGGGTGCCACAGAATCACTGCTACATCTTATATTTTCCCACAGAGAGACCCCACTTCCAGCAGAATAGAGAGGAAAGCACAAGTCTTTCCTGGAGTTCACTGTGTGCCATGTCAGCACCTAAATGTAGCATAGAATCCTTAGTTAATGAACAGCACGAAAACATAGGAAGAAATCTATGGTTTCAGGCCGTTGATTCTGGTAGGAAAACATGGTCTGTTGAGTCAATATGCCTAACTAACTAAAGGCTTTGTTCCGGTCTTGTGTCTCTTGGCGCCAAAAATATATTGTGATGCATGCACGTTTACTTACTGAGGCGCCGCAATAGGCTTTTAGTGTTTCTTACCACAGAGTCTGCTCCAAACAACACAATCAGGAGACGCAGATGGATGCAGAACTCTTCCAGCCGATGAGCAACACCGAGGAGGCTTGTGCTATAACGCTTCCACAGGATGCAACAATTCGCACTTCACAGGTCTCGAATACCTTTTGTTCTTTAACAGCTTTTACAGCATTAATTCCCTCGCATCCGGACAGGTTCGGATACCGGTTCAGTTCAGCTTCAATCTGCCGATGCTCTTTACTCAGTCGGGTGCTGTCACGAGGGGATGTCACAGTATCCCTCTCCAACACAGCCTCATACACTCCTCATTCTTGCAGACTCTGCTCAAGATGGCCACGCTTCCTTTTCCTGTCTTTCACTTTTATAAAACCCCGACCCTCACATCTTACAGACATATCACAGTCTGTTAAACATGTTCAAACAACAGCGACATATTGTGGCCAGTTAACAACATTAACTATAAAGAAACAAATCTATTGACAACAAGTATAAAGATTATTCAGGAATGTGTACAATTACATTTATCTTCAGTTATACCATTCTGGCGAACCGACACACATCTCACACATATACATGGATGAAATGTATTAGTGATGATGACTAGTGTTGAGCGATACGATACTGCAAATATCGGGTATCGGCCGATATTAGCTGTATCGGCCTTTCGATTCCGAATACCGATATTTTCGTCATATCGAATACCGGAATCGGATTTGTCACTGTCACTGTCTGTGTCCGTCGGTCGGGTCTGTCACTGTCAGTGTCCGTCGGTCGGGTCTGTCAGGAGTCAGCGGCACTTACCTGGCAGAAGATCTCCGGCGGTCACGGCCTGGACTGCTTCATGGCCGCCATCATCTTTCCCCGGCGGTCACATGCAGTTTCTCGCGATAACTGCAGTGACTGCTGGGTAATCCCGGCCGTAAAGCAGTCAGTCCGATGACGTCACCGCCGGGGAAGCAGGTAATCAGCTGTGCTGCGTCGCGATGACAGGCTCTGCCTGTCATTGCGATGTAGCAGAGCTGGATCGTCGTGGACAGTCGTTACTATGGACTGCGTCGGACAGGTGGTATACTGTTGGTTTGTTTTTTTCTTTTTTTACAGGAGATCGATGGCGTCGCAGGAATGAGAGTACAATAAAAGAAATGAAAACTGTGTTGTCTCTTTTATTTCATTAAAATACTTTTTTCTTGCTTTGTCTTTTTTTTATGCATTTAATAACTTTGGGATTAATAATGGATCGGTGTCTTATTGACGCCTCTCCATTATTAACCGGGCTTATTGTCACCGTGCAATCAACGGTGACATTAACCCCTTATTACCCCGCTTGCCACCGCTACAGGGCAAGTGGGAAGAGCCGGGTAAAGTGCCACAATTGGCACATCTTTTGATGCGCCAAATGTGGGGCTGCTGTAGCTGGTATTAGCTGTTGAGGCCAATCATGGGCTTGACATCTTTATACCAGGCCGCAGCAGTCTGCATTTTACTGGCTGGTAACAAAATAGGGGACCCACGCCATTTTTTTCGAGGGATCCCTATTTTGTTAATCAGCCAAGATATGCAGACTGCTGTGCTGGTATTATCAGGCTGGCAGGTCCATGGATCTTGGCTCCTAACAGCCTGAAAATCCAGGCCCTCAGCGTTGCTTCATCTGGCTGGTTAACAAAAATAGGGGGGACCCCACGCCAATTTTTTTCGAGGGGATCCCCTATTTTTGTTAATCAGCCAAGATATGCAGACTGCTGTGGCCTGGTATTATCAGGCTGGCAAGGTCCATGGATCTTGGCTCCTTAACAGCCTGAAAATCCAGGCCTCAGCGGTCTGCTTCATCTGGCTGGTTAACAAAAATAGGGGGGACCCCACGCCAATTTTTTTCGAGGGGATCCCCTATTTTTGTTAACCAGTTCCCTCTGACGTCACTGATTGTGTCCCTGGCTGACCTGAAGTGAAAGTGGAAAGCAATCAATTAAGCTTTCCACTTCCTCTCCTGTCAGCCAGGAGAGGAACTCATTCATTTGGGGGTTTACTGTGAGGCTGCAGCATTAGCTGCGGTCCCTGCAGTAAACATTAACCCTTTCTGAAGGATTACACCGTGGGACCTGACTGTACATCGGATTGGTAAGAATAATTTTGCTTTATTATTTTATTTTTATTACAGGAAATGGTTTTAGCAGGAAAATAAAATATGGTCAAAAACTGTGTGATTATTTCATTAAACTTCTTTTTTATTAAAGTGTGTGTGTTTGATTTTTCTTTCATACAATAGGATTAATAATTAGGGTTGAGCATTCCGATACTGCAAATATCGGGTATCGGCCGATATTGGCTGTATCGGAATTCCGATTCCGAGTTCCGATATTTTCGTCATATCGGATACCGGAATCGGGATTGTCACTGTCACTGTCAGTGTCCGTCGGTCGGGTCTGTCACTGTCAGTGTCCGTCGGTCGGGTCTGTCAGGAGTCAGCGGCACTTACCTGGCAGAAGATCTCCGGCGGTCACGGCCTGGACTGCTTCATGGCCGCAATCTTCTTTCCCCGGCGGTCACATGCAGTTTCTCGCGATAACTGCAGTGACTGCTGGGTAATCCCGGCCGTAAAGCAGTCAGTCCGATGACGTCACCGCCGGGGAAGCTGGTAAGCAGCTGTGCTGCGTCGGGATGTCAGGCTCTGCCTGTCATTGCGATGTAGCAGAGCTGGATCGTCGTGGGACTGTCGTTATGGACTGCGTCGGACAGGTGGTATACTGTTGGTTTGTTTTTTTTCTTTTTTTACAGGAGATCGATGGCGTCGCAGGAATGAGTGTATAATAAAATTAATGAAAACTGTGTTGTCTCTTTTATTTCATTAAAATACTTTTTTCTTGCTTTGTCTTTTTTTTAAACATTTAATAACTTTGGGATTAATAATGGATCGGTGTCTTATTGACGCCTCTCCATTATTAACCGGGCTTATTGTCACCGTGCAATCAACGGTGACATTAACCCCTTATTACCCCGCTTGCCACCGCTACAGGGCAAGTGGGAAGAGCCGGGTAAAGTGCCACAATTGGCACATCTTTTGATGCGCCAAATGTGGGGCTGCTGTAGCCTGGTATTATCAGGCTGTTGAGGGCCAAAATCCATGGGCCTTGACAGTCTTTTAATACCAGGCCGCAGCAGTCTGCATTTTACTTGGCTGGTTAACAAAAATAGGGGGACCCCACGCCAATTTTTTTTCGAGGGGATCCCTATTTTTGTTAATCAGCCAAGATATGCAGACTGCTGTGGCCTGGTATTATCAGGCTGGCAAGGTCCATGGATCTTGGCTCCTTAACAGCCTGAAAATCCAGGCCTCAGCGGTCTGCTTCATCTGGCTGGTTAACAAAAATAGGGGGGACCCCACGCCAATTTTTTTCGAGGGGATCCCCTATTTTTGTTAATCAGCCAAGATATGCAGACTGCTGTGGCCTGGTATTATCAGGCTGGCAAGGTCCATGGATCTTGGCTCCTTAACAGCCTGAAAATCCAGGCCTCAGCGGTCTGCTTCATCTGGCTGGTTAACAAAAATAGGGGGGACCCCACGCCATTTTTTTTTCGAAGGGAACCCCTATTTTTGTTAATCAGTTCCCTCTGACGTCACTGATTGTGTCCCTGGCTGACCTGAAGTGAAAGTGGAAAGCAATCAATTAAGCTTTCCACTTAAGGGCCCGTCTCACATAGCGATATCGCTACCGAGATCGCTGCTGAGTCACTAGTTTTGTGACGCAGCAGCGAGCTCACCAGCGATATCGCTGTGTGTGACATTCAGCGACGATCAGCCCCCCTGCCGGGTATCGCTGATCGTCGCTGAAATGTCAGGACCTTTTTTTGATCGCTGGTTTCCCGCTGACAGGCACACATCGCTGCGTGTGACAGGCGGGAGACCAGCGATCCGCTGGTAACCAAGGTACACAGCGGGTTTCCAGGCGCGGGGCTGTGCCTAGAAACCCGCTGTGTACCTTGGATACCAGCGCCCTGATGCAGGGAGCTGGTATCCAAGGTACACAGCGGGTTTCCAAGCGCTGCGCGGTGCCTGGAAACCCGCTGTGTACCTTGGTTACCAGCGGATCCCTGGTCTCCCGCCTGTCACACGCAGCGATGCGTGCCTGTCAGAGGGAAACAGCGATCAAAAAAAGGTCCTGACATTTCTGCGACGATCAGCGATACCTGGCAGGGGGGCTGATCGTCGCTGAATGTCACACACAGCGATATCGCTGGTGAGCTCGCTGCTGCGTCACAAAACTAGTGACTCAGCAGCGATCTCGGTAGCGATATCGCTATGTGAGACGGGCCCTTAAGCGATGTTACCCGCAGTGTCGCTGTCCCAGATCGCTGCCTGAACTGCCTGTTTGGCAGCTCAGCAGCGATCATGTAGAGATACACCAGCGATCCTGACAAGTGCATATCGTTGTCGGGATCGCTGGTGTATCGTTATGTGACACCCAGCCTTTACTCTCCTGTCAGCCAGGAGAGGAACTCATTCATTTGGGGGTTTACTGTGAGGCTGCAGCATTAGCTGCGGTCCCTGCAGTAAACATTAACCCTTTCTGAAGGATTACACCGTGGGACCTGACTGTGCATGGGATAGGTAAGAATAATTTTGCTTTTTTATTTTATTTTTATTACAGGAAATGGTTTTTGCAGTAAAATAAAAGATGGTCAAAAACATGTGTCTTTATTTCATTAAAATGATTTTTAATTAAAGTGTGTGTGTTTTATTTTTATTTCATGCAATAGGATTAATAATTGATAGTTGTCTAATTGACAGCTCTCAATTATTAACCTGGCTTAAGGTCACCTTTCAATAGCAAGGTGGCTTTAACCCCATATTAACCCATTCGCCACCGCTACAGGGCAATGGGAATAGACGGGCAAAGTGCCAGAAAGGGCGAATCTAATTATAGATTTGTCTTTCCTGGGGTGTCTGGGGGCAGATGTTAGTAGCCGGGGGGGGCAAAAATAATGGTCCCTCTCTGGGCTATTATTATCTGCCCCCACTCACTGGCTTTGTCTGTCTGGTTGCGAAAATAGGGCGGGAGCCCACGCATTTTTTTTCAGCAATTTTACACCTCATATATATATATATATACATGTCATTGAATTTGTGACACATATATATATATTTATATTTGTAGTTCTTTACACTTCTACATAGTATAATAGCCGCTAATTCAATTGCCGGCTTTTGAAAATGCAGAACCCGACATGAAATGACACTTGGAGTACATAGTGTTAACCATGTCTTTCATGTCCTTTGCTATCTAATTTGCACAAACAATTAAATCAGTCTATGTGTGCAAAATTTCACACCTGTAGGGGTTAATTAAAGGTGTAAATTCGTAGCAAAAAAGTCAGTTTTTTACAACGAATTTACACCTTTAATTAACCCCTACAGGTGTGAAATTTTGCACACATAGATGATTTAATTGTTTGTGCAAATCAGATAGCAAACGACATGAAAAGACATGGTTAACCTATGTACACCAAGTGTCATTTCATGTCGGGTGCTTCTGTCTTTTCACTGAAGCCGGTTTTACCTGGCAATTGAATCAGAGGATATTTTACTATGTAGAAGTGTATATAAACTATACATATATGTATTATATATATGTCACAATGACATGTATATATATATATATGTATTCTATGTGTGTATATTTAGTGTTTACAAGGAAAGAATGGGGTTTTTTTAGTTACGATATTTTGTTCCCATAGACTTACATGGGACCTCGGTATCGGTATCGGGTATCGCCGATATTTTAATGATATCGGCGATACCATTCCGATTCCGATACTTTTGGATATCGGAAAGTATCGCTCAACTCTATTAATAATTGATAGTTGTCTAATTGACAGCTCTCAATTATTAACCTGGCTTAAAGTGACCTTTCAATTGCAAGGTCATTTTAACCCCTTATTAACCCATTCGCCACCGCTACAGGGCAATGGGAATAGACGGGCAAAGTGCCAGAAAGGGCAAATCTAATTAGAGATTTGCCCTTTCTGGGGTGTCTGGGGGCAGATGTTAGTAGCCGGGGGGGGGCAAAAATAATGGTCCCTCTCTGGGCTATTATTATCTGCCCCCACTCACTGGCTTTGTCTGTCTGGTTGCGAAAATAGGGCGGGAGCCCACGCATTTTTTTTCAGCAATTTTACACCTCATATATATTAATATACATGTCATTAAATTTGTGACACATATATATATTATATATATTTATATTTATATTTATAGTTCTACACTTCTACATAGTATAATAGCCGCTAATTCAATTGCCGGCTTTTGTGAAAATGCAGAACCGACATGAAATGACACTTGGTTTACATAGGTTAACCATGTCTTTTCATGTAGTTTGATATCCGATTTGCACAAACAATTACATGAGTGTAAGTGTGCAAAATTTCACACCTGTAGGGTTAATTAAAGGTGTAAATTCGTAGCAAAAAAGTCCGTTTTTTTTACAACGAATTTACACCTTTAATTAACCCCTACAGGGTGAAATTTTGCAAAATGCTGTGTAATTGTTTGTGCAAATCAGATTGCAAACGACATGAAAAGAAAGGTTTAAACCCTATGTCACCAAGTGTCATTTCATGTCGGGTGCTTCTGTTTTTCCAAACCCGGTTTCCCCGGCAATTGAATAGAGGATATTTTATTTTAGAAGGGTTTAAAATAATATAAATATTGTATATATATATGTCACAATGACTGTTTATATATTTATATATATTTTTATATTATATTTTGTTTTTATGTGTTTTATTTTGTGTTTACAAGGAAATAAAGGTTTTTTTTAGTTGCAATTTTTGTTCCATAGACTTACTTGGCTTCCGGTATGGGGGAACGGATATCGCGATATTTATGATTCGGCGTTTACCATTTGATCGATATTTTTGTATCGAGCAGTATCGCTAACACTAATGTGACCAAACATAGACTGTTTAATATTATATGGAAAGGCAACCAATCTTTTTAAAAACTCTGTAAGCGTCTTGTTGAAGCCTTTTTGACTGCGCAAGCGTGACGCGCCTGCGCAGTCTGGTCCGAAGAAAGGGTTCAGCGGTACAGGGAGTGTGAATGGCCCCGGAGATCGCGGTACGTGTAGACATAATGTAGCGTCTTGGCCCATATTACCTGACCGGGGGAGTGTTGCCACGGCGCTTCTCTTTCGCCAGGGACCGGGCAGGGGGGAGTGTGGGGTGAACGCGCAGTGCTGGCTATCCGGCGCATTTTACTGAAGACACATTTCGGGGTCTTCAGAAAATTTTTGGCGGGATAGCGCGGTAGGGGCTTGGCGTACCCCGGCGTCGACTCCCCCCACCGGCCTCCAGTAGAATGGGACGGCTGGGACAGGGAAAAAGGTGAGATAAATTTTTTTTTTGTATGGAGCTTTTAAAGGGGGAGGGGGACCTACATAGCAGGTAGGGGGTGAGAGGTAGCGTGCATCCCAGGATAGGGGGGAGGGGACATGTTCAGGTTGGAGGTGAGGGGGCCCATGCATTCGGATTGTGGGTGAGTGGACCAGCATATCGGATTGTGGGGTTGGGGGCCTACTATCAGGATTGGGGGGGGGGGGACCATGCATTCAGGATTGGGGGGGTGAGGGGACCATGCATACAGGATTTGGGGGTGAGGGGACCATTATCCCCCCCGGTTGTGGGGTAAAGGGGACAGCTACCAGGATAAGGGAATGAGAGGCCCATTTTTTACAAGATTTGGGGGGATGAGGGAACCATGCATATGAGGATAGGGGGGGTGAGGGGGGGCCATGATACCAGGATAAGGGGGTGGGGGACCATGCATATCGGTCGGAGGTGATGGAAGATTTTGGATTGTGGGGTGAGGGGACATACATACAGGTTTGGGGGTGAGGGGACCAAATATCAGGATTGGGGGGGCGAGGTGCCCATGCATACCGGATTGGAGGGTGAATGGACCATGATCCAGGATTGTGGGGTGAAGGGACCATGCATAACAGGATAGGGGGTGAGAGGACCATTTATAACAAGTTGGGGGGTGGGGAACCATGAAACGAGGATGGGGGGTGAGGAACCATGCTCCAGGATAGGGGTGGGGGGGGACCATCATACTGGATTGGGGGGGAGGGGACCATGATAATGGATGGGGGGAGAGAGGACCATGCATACCAGGATTGGGGGGTAGGGGACCATGCATACCGGATTGGGGGGGTGAGGGGCCCATGCTCCCAGGTTGGGGGGTGAGGGGACCATGCTTCCAAGATAGGGGGGGGGGAACAAGCATACAGGATTGGGGGGTGAGGGGGCCATGCATACAAGGATTGGGGGTTAAGGGTCCTGCATACCAGGATTGGGGGGGGTGAAGGAACTGCATTCCAAGATTGGAGGTGAGGGGGGCCATGTACCAGATAGGGGGGAGAGGTCCATGCATGCTAGGATAGGGGGGTGAGGGGGTTCTGCCGTCTTACCATTGACACGGTGTGCAAATTTTTGATACAGCATAAACCACTATTCTATCTTCCAAATAAGCAGACTGTCCTCTGTAGTCAACTTGTTCATAGGTGAACAGTTATTGAACATGGCGGTTAAAACTATAAAAATACAAATGACATAGATAAATTTGGGCCACAGCTAACACTTTACAATTACAGGAAGTATACATTATGATGCAAACTTTAACGGTTTAAAACTTTCCTATGCATGGGGGTTTTCGTTAAAAACCCAAAATGCATTTTAGAGAAAAAATTGTCTTACCGATTGCTTTACCAGGTAGCAAATCAAAATTTGGGGTTAAGGAGAGCAGATGAAAACTGTTTCCCCCAAGTCATGGAAAAAAAAGGATTCTTTTCCCAGCATACCTTGCGTCAATCCACAAACAATATTACTGCTTGTTAAGGGACGGCTATAAACAGCCACCACAGATGGTGCTATAACAAAACAAAACCCGCACACAATACAAAAATACTGCCTGTACTCAGGGGCAGAACAAGGGGAACTGTATAGGATTGGGGGAGGGGGGGGCCCCTTTATACATGATGAGTGGACCATGATTCCAGGATTAGGGGGGTGAGGGGACCTGCTACCGGATTAGGGGGTGGGGACCATGATTCCCTTTTTGGGGGGGTGGGGGACCTGCATACCCCGGTTGGGGGGGAGGGGACCTGATACCAGGTAGGGGGGTGGGGGACCCGCTTATCAGGTTTTGGGGGGGGGGACCCCGTATACAGGATAGGGGGTGGGGGGACCCCGCAAAAAGGGGGGGGGGGGAGGGAACCCCGCATCCAGGATTGGGGGTGAGGGCCCCGATACCGGTTTGGGGGGGGGGTAAATGCTATCGTATTGGGGGTGAAGGGGGCCCTGCTACCGGGCAGTGGGGGAGGGGGGCCTAATAAAGGTGGGGGGGGGAGGACCATGCATTCCAGGATGGGGGGTGAGGGGGCCATGTAAGGATTGGGGTGAGGGGTCCTGCATACGGGGTTGGGTTGGGGGGGTTTTGTATTTAATTGGGGGGGGAAAGGGGGGGTTGCCATGAAACCAGAAATGGGGATGGGGGGGGCCCAAAAAAAAGGTTTGGGGGGGGGGGCGACGGGACCAGGGGAAACCCCGGTTTGGGGGGAAAAAGGGGGACCATGCTCCCCGGTTGGGGGGGTGGGGAAAAAACCTTGTTTTTAAGGATTGGGGTGGGCAGGCCCAATGCATACCGGTTTGGGGGGGGTGAGAGGACCATGCATCCCGGTTTGGGGAAAAGGGTGGGGGACCATGTACCGGTTGGAAGGGGGGGACAGCATCAGGTAGGGGGGTGGGAGGAATGCTTCAAGATTGGGGGGGGGGGAGGGGACCATGCCCCCCGGTAGGGGGAGAGGGGCATGCATACAGGTAGGGGGGAGGACCATGGAACCCGGATTGGGGGGTGGGGGACCTGCATACCAGGATAGGGGTTTGGGGGACCTACATCCCCGGATTGGGGGGTGAGGGGCCTGTATTCCAAAATTGGAGGTGGGGGCCATGCATCCCCGGGTTGGGGGGGGGAAGGGCATGCATGCCGGATAGGGGGGGTGAGGGGTTATGCATACCAGGATTGGGGGTGAGGGATATGCATCCCCGGTTTGGGGGAGGTGAGGGGAAAATGCTCCGGATAGGGAGGTGAGAGGCCTTGCACACAAGAAGGGGGGGGAAAGGCCCCTGCATACCAGGTAGGGGGTGGGGGCATGTACCAGGTTGGGGGGGGGGGGGGAAAAATACAGGATAGGGGGGGGGGAGGGGACCTGCATGCCGGATAGGGGGGTGGGGGGCCAGATGCCAGGAAGGGGGGTGAGGGATATATGCATATCATGTTGGGGGGTGAGGGGCCAAGATATCGGGTGAGGGGACCATGTTTTTCCGGATTGGGGGTGGGGGCCCTGCATATTAGGTTGGGGGGTGAGGGGACCATGCTCCAGGATTGGGGGTGAGGGGACCATTTTTCCCCCAATTTGGGGGGGGGGGGGACCAGCATACCAGGGGGGGGGTGGGGGCCCTGATACCGGTAGGGGGGTGAGGGAACCAGTTCCAGGATGGGGTGTAAGGGGACCATGCATATCAGGTTGGGGTGAGGGGCCATGCATCAGGATGTGGAGTGAGGGGTGATGCTAAAGGAGGGGGGGTGGGGGGACATGCTCCTGGATTGGGTGGTGGGGGGCCCGGGGCACCCCAGGATTGGGGGGGGGGGTTTTAGCCCCCGGTTTTGGGGGATGAGGGGGCCATGCATCAGGTTGGGGGGTGGGGGACCATGCATGCCAGGTTGGGGGTGAGGGGCCATGCACCCCGGGGTTTGGGGGGGGGGGGGGCCCATGCTTCCCCAAGTTGGGGGGGTTGAGGGGACCAGCATCCAGGTTGGGGGGTGGGGGGACAATGCAAACCGGATTGGGGGGTGAGGGGCCCATGCTTCCCCAAGTTGGGGGTTTTGAGGGGACAGATCCAGGATGGGGTTGAGGGGCCATGCTGCCAGGAAAGGGGGGGGGGGAATCCATGCATATTGTTGGGGTGGGGGAAAAGCATACAGAGTGAGGGGCCCATGCTTCAGGTTGGGGGGGGGGCCCCATGTATTAGGTTGGGGGGTGGGGGGACCTGCATACCAGGATGGGGGGTAGAGGAAAAGCATACGGATGGGGGGTGGGGAATCATGCATTCAAGTTGGGGGATGAGGGGAATGTATCCTGGGGGGGGGGGGGGGCCCCCATGCATTCAGGTGGGGATGGGGGCCCCATGTAGACGGTTGGGGGTGGGGGTTTTCCCATACTCCTTGTTAGGGATGGGGGGGCCCCAGATATAGGATTTTGGGGTGAGGGGCCATGATACCCGATTGGAGGTGGGGCCCATGCATACGGTTGGGGGGGTGAGGGGACCTGCTTCCCCGGGTTTTTGGGGTGAGGAGGCCATGATCCGGGTTTTTAAAGGGGGGTGGGGGACCATGCATTCAAGTTGGGGGTTGGGGGACCATATTCCAGGTTGGGGGGTGAGGGGCCTGCTCCCGGGGATGGGGGGGGGCATGTAAGGGGGTTGGGGGGGGGGGGCCGCTTCCAAGATTGGGGGTTGGGGGGCCCCGCTTTCGGAAATAGGGGGTGAGGGGACCATGTTTTCCGGTTTGGGGGGTGAGGGGCCATGCATTTCAGATTGGGGGTTGTGGGGACCATCATGAGGTAGGGGGGGGGGCCCCATGATTCTGATTGGGGGGGGGGGGGAAAAAGCATTCAGGGGTAATTATTGTAGAAACTGGGGATTTGAAAGGGGGGCAATGAAAATCAGAGAGGGTTTTTGAATGCAAATAAAAATATTTGTGAAAAGCAAAACCCCAAAAAATTTTTTAAAACCCCGTATGACATGCAATAAAAAAGCCCCCATTATAAAGCCCGTTTTTTGGGGAAACGGATATATAAGCCTTACCCCTATGCGAGGGGGTAAATTTCTTCGACGGGTCCTAAAAAAGTGACCAAAAGGTAAGTTGTGCCGGGGAAAAAGGCGGAATTTTCACACTGGGGTGTGTGAAGGTCGACCCCGGGTTTCGTAAAAAACGGGGGGCCAGAAACAAGTTAATTCGTTGTGGCTTAAATTTAGTAAAAACCAACAAAAATTATTGTAGTAAGTTTCCAAAAACATTCAACAGCTCTCCCGGAGGGTGTGAAAAAGGGGGTTTTTAAAAGAACCCTTTTAGAAAACAGTTTTTCCGATGGAGTAACCCCGGGTTTTTAAAACCCCAAATCAACAGGTTAGTGATAAACGTAAGGCAATTCTTTGAGAGAATGCCCCGAGATGGTAAAAAATGTGTGGGGGAAAAACCTAAGGTAACCTGGTTAGCATCTCCGGTAAAACACAAAAGATCTGTGAGGAAAAAAGCAGCTGGGTTGCAGGGGAAAAAAAAAAAATACTCCAGAAGGAGCCCCCGGCCGGGTTTTAAAAAAACAAAAGGAAAATAGGGCCAAAACAGCAAAATCTATTTAAAAAAGGGCAAATCATTGCAAATTTTCTAAAAAAAACCGGAAAAATGACTTACCCCCCAAAAACGGCCTCCCCGGCGGCCTGGACACCCCGTCCAGGTATCCCGAGAAACTGAGAATTTCAGGGGGGCATTGATGTTACTTAGGGGTTTCCAAAAATTTTTTTAGGGGGACCTTGCCATTAACTGATACTGAACCCCGGGTTTTTTGAAGTCTCAAAATTAAAAATATCCCGTACCACGAATTGTTCTTCGTATAACCAAAAATTGGGGAGGAGGAGGACTACGTCCCTGAAGTGTTAGGAGAGAGGGTTTTAAAAAGGAACATAAATACTGGGTGTCCCCTTTAAAGTCCGTGGTAGTTCAACCGACAGGCAACCCCCGCTCACAATCC
>JARQOD010000008.1:151699085-151836573 GCA_033576555.1 Oophaga sylvatica
TCCAATGCTCGATGGTTTCAGATGGATGGAGTGGAGGATGGCTGGTTGATGGACACCCCATGCAAACACGGCTACGGCGCCTACAAGGAGGAGGTGGAGTAATGTTTTGGGCTGGAATCATGGGGAGAGAGATTGTCGGCCCCTTTAGGATCCCTGAAGGGGTAAAGATGAACTCCATAGTGTATGTTGAGTTTCTCAAACAGCACTTCCTGCCATGGTTCAAGAAGAAGAACCGTGCATTCCGCAGCAAGATCATTTTCATGCATGATAATGCACCGTCTCATGCTGCACATAACACATGCTGCATCTCTGGCTGCTATGGGCATAAAAGGGGACAAACTTATGGTGTGGCCCCCATGCTCCCCTGACCTCAACCCCATTGAGAACCTCTGGAGCATCATCAAAAGGAGTGTCTATGATGGCGGGAGGCAGTTCACATCTAAGCAACAGCTCTGGGAGGGTATTCTGTCCTCATGCAAAACAATTGAAGCAGAAACCATCCAAAACCTGACAAATTCAATGGACGAGAGAGTTCAGAAGCTCCTTTCGAACAAGGGGTCCTATGTGCAAATGTAACATCACCTAGAATAAAGTTTTGAGTTGAAAACTGTTTGATTTCAGTTTGTAATAACCTGATAATGCTTATAATTTCAAAAATGACCATTTTTTTGTTCTTTATTAAAATGAAAAGGTTGAAAACTCTGCTGTGCATAATAATTTGGAACATGCATTTTGAGTGCAGTTTGAGTGTTTTATTTTTTAAAAAATATACTGTTATCATAGGCAGTTTGTACAAAAACCTTTCAATTGTACTCTAATAGTTATTTGACTGGAAAATTACAATGACTGAAATTCATATAGGTAATTGGGAAAATCTGAAAAAATATTATTTGCATAATAATTTGGAACACAGTGTATAATGCTCCCCATATATTGCTCCAACCATTAAAAAAATTAAATACTTCTCCTCGCTGGGCACTGCTCTACTCTGGACTCCTCAGCGTCGCCATCTTCCAGCTCTCTGCACTTGGACTGTTCAGGCAGAGGGCGCACAGACGTGACGTCATCGCGCTCTCTGACCTGAAAGTCACTGTCAGGAAACACGGAAGACGTCACAGCGGTGGAGCAGGGAGAAGTAAGTATTGCAAGTGCTGGGGCCCTAAGCAAGCAGGGGGGCCCACTCATGGGTGCCGGAAACTGGCACAGGGCCCCTCATAGTAAGCCGGTGTCTCTGACGGCGAATGGGCCCCCCCACCTGCTCAGGGCCCCGGCACTTGCCCGGGTGCACCACGTACTGACGCAGGCCCTGGGGGGAGGACAGCCCAGTTAGGGAGGTGGAAAAAGTGGCATAGGTTGAGGTGTAGGCTGGACGTTCAGCAGCTGCAAATGGAGGAATTGGAGAAGTCGGAGGAAGAGGAGGACAAAGCGAGCCATTTTGCTGGCAACTTATGTGTCATCAGGGGAAGGTGGTACAAAATCCTTTGAAACCCAGGCATGGTTCATTTTAATGAAGGTGAGATCATCAACATTTTGGGTCAACAGCCGGGTCCTTCTTTCTGTCAGGATTGATCCAACAGCACTGAAGACTCTTTCTGATAGCACACTACCTGCAGGGCAAGCAAGCTCCTGTAAGGCCTATTGTGCCAATTCAGGCCAGGTGTCCAGTTTACAGGCCCAGTAGTCAAAGGGGAATGACCTGTGAGGGAGAACATCGATAGGAGAGGGGAGGTAATTTTGAACCATAGCTGACAACTGTTGTCTCCTGTCTGTTGCAATCAATTCAGTATTACCAGTCGTGTGAGCAGTACTCGAGAAATCAGTCCACAACATGGTCATGAAACCCCTGTCTCCAGCGCCACTTCGGCTGTGTGCACCACAAACACCTCTTCCATGTTGCCCAGTATGGCTCGTGGTAGAACCTGCACCGCTGTTGTGTGCTGGGAATGCCTCTAACAAACGGTTTACCAGAGTTGCTTGTTTGTTCGCCAATATTAGCTTTAGGTTCTCCTGTGGCATGATGTTCTGTAATTTGCTTTCATAGCGTGGATCGAGGATGCTGGCCAACCAGTAGTCGTCATCCTTCATAACTTTGGCAATTCAGGGGTCCCTTTTTAGGATCTGCAAGACATAATCACACATGTGGGCCAATGTTCCAGGTGTCAATGATGCACTGCCAGTGGTGGGTGGAGGAGCACTTTCTGCCAAATCCACATTCCTCCATTCACGCACAAACCCTGTACCTGACCTTGGCAAGCCAACATTTGCCCCCTGAGAAGCATCATCCTCCCCAAAATAATCTTCCCCCTTATCCTCATCCTCCTTCTCTTCCTCTTCTTCCTTCACCTTGTTCAGGACAGTTCCCTGAGCAGACAATGCCTGACTCATGAAGGCTTCCCTCCTCTTCCTCCTCCGCCGCAGACGCCTGATCCTTAATGTGCGTCAAAGTTTGCATGAGCAGACGCATAAGTGGGATGCTCATGCTTATGATGGCGTCATCTGTGCTTACCAGCCGTGTGCATTCCCAAAACACTGAATGACTTTACAGAGGTCTTTCAGCTTTGACCACTGCCCACCCGACAACTCCATGTCCGCCCTCAAACTGCCTGCCCGTGTATCTTCCCACAAATGCATTACAGCCTGCCTCTGTTCGCACAGCCTCTCAACCATGTGCATGGTGGAGTTCCACCTTGTTGCAACGTCTATGATTAGGCGGTGCTTGGGGAGGTGGAGCGATCGCTGCAGCCTCTGCATATGACTGGAGTCTACGGGCGAGAGACGGATGTGCGAGCACAGTCTTCGCACCTTATGGAGCAGGGCTGGTAACTCCGGATAATTATTTATGAAGCACTGCACCACCAGGTTCAAGGTGTGAGCCAGGCAAGGTATGTGTCTGAGTTTTGCCAGGGCTAAAAATTACGTCCGTTACCACTGACTACCTTGCCTGGCTCAAGATGTAGACTGCCCAGCCATGACTCAGTTTCTCACTGCAAGTAGTTGACCAGTACCTCCGCGGTGTGTCTGTTGTCGCCCTAAGACATCATCTTTAAAACAGCCTGCTGACGCTTACCACTAACTGATCGATAGTGGGACACCTTGTGTGCAACACTGGCAGCAGTGAATGGAGTGCTCATGCGACTGCGCTCTGTCGACGAGCATTTGCTTCTGGAGGAGCAGGAGGGTCGAACGCCTACAGCCAACTGTTGCCTATACCGTGGGCTAGGCAGCACTGTCCCACCGCCGCTGTCCCCTGTGGACCCTGCATCCACCACATTAACACAGTGTGTAGTGATGGACACGTAACGGCCCTGGCCATGCCTACTGGCCCATGCATCTGTTGTGAGGTGCACCTTTCCACTCACTGATTGTTTGAGTGCATGGACAATGCGGTCTTTCACATGCAAGGGGAGGGCAGGGATGGCTTTTCTAGAAAAGAAGTGCCGACTGGGTAGGTCATAGTGTGGGACAGCATAGGCCATGAGCTCTCGGAACGCTGCGCTTTCAACCAAATGGAAGGACATCATCTCTAATGAGATCAGTTTGGCAATGTAGGCGTTCAAAGCCAGTGAGGTTTTGTAGTCCGTCCACGCTTGCAAGTGCATGGTGTTTAAATGTCTAAGCATGCAACTGGTATTCAGTTTTTGGAGATTTTTCCCTCGGTTAAAGGTCCTTCCGCACTTCTTACAGATAACCTTTGCCTCATCAATAGGATTTTGGTCAAAAAAGTGCCATTCTGCACTCTTCCTACTATGGTAAAAATTTTCAGGGCTTGCACGCAGTGCTAATTTGACCGTGTGGCCAAGCTGTCCTGCAACTATTGTTGATTTTTTAGCACGTTTTTGGACTGATTCAGGCCTGCCAGATAACCGCAGCTGCGATGTCGATGCCTGCCGGGGATCCTCCTCCTCTTCTGAGCCATTGCCAGCGGCACCCTCTTCCCCCAATGGATACCAATCCGGGTCAACAACTGGGTCATCCATTACTTCCTCTTCAATTTCATCTGCACCTTCCTCTGTGTCACTGTGTAAGGTGTTAGAGTATGCAGGAAGGGGCACCTGAGTTTCATCAGGGTCAGATTCTGGCTTAGTAGACTGCGAGGGCAATGTAGTGCTCTGGGTGAATGTACCAGCAGAATCAGATAGCAGTGGCTGTGCATCAGTGCACTTCATGTCATATTCATCTTGGACTGGGGAATTCAGGATTTCACTTGATAACCCAGGCATGGTATGTGAAAAGAGCTCCATGGAGTAATCTGAAGTGTGGCCTGCCACATCCTTCACTTTTGGTGGGGTGAAGGAAACAAGGAAAGGTGTTGTTCCTGACCAGGAGCCTGCACTGACTACTCAGTTCTTGCAGTTTTTGAAACTTCAGAAGAGGAGGCGATAGAGCTGGAGGCTGTTTCGGCAATGTAAGCCAAAACATGTTCCTGATGCTCCGGCTTTAAAAGCGGCTTACCTACTCCCAGAAAAGGGAGCGTTCCAGGCCTTCTGGAGCCAGACCATGACGCAGGCTCAACACCTCCTGCCTTAGGTGCTATTGGGCTTTTGGCACTACCAGCAGATGCACCACCACCACCATTCCCAGTTGGCCCCCCCGCCCACGTCCGTGGCCTCTTCCACCATACTTCCTCATGTTTGGGAAAATGTACCAAAATACCAGCAGATATATGGTACTGTATGAGGAGCGTATAGCTCTATATGGCTTAGGGAAAAATTTTAATCTCCGTATATATTTCCGGAGTCACACACAGTCGCTCTCTCAGAATGGATTTGACCGTAATACAAAGAGCAGATATAGAGTACTGTATCAGAAGCGACAGCTGTATACAGTGTAGGGTAAAATTGCAATCTCCGTATATATTTCCGGAGTCACACACAGACGCTCACTCAGTAAGGATTTGACCGTAATACAAAGAGCAGATATACGGTACTGTATCAGAAGCGTACAGCTGTATACGGTGTAGGGTTAAAATTACAATCTCTGTATATATTTCCGGAGTCACACACAGACGCTCACTCAGTATGGATTTCACTGTAATACAAAGAGCATATATACGGTACTGTCTCAGAAGAGTACAGCTGTATACGGTGTAGGGGAAAATTGCAACCTCCGTATATATTTCCGGAGTCACACACAGATAGTCAGCATGTATTTGTCCGTGATACCAGCTGGTACACGGTAGTGTGTGAGTAGCGTACAGCTCTATATGGTGTGGGAAAAAATGAACGGTCGGTAAGTGTGCAGAAAAAAAGAATCAAAGTATTAGTGCTGTGTAAAAAGCAGTCTGCACAGCAGTGTACACACAGCAATACAGCTATCAGGCAGCCTAATAACCAGCGCTACTGCACAAAAGAAAATCCTCCCCTGTCACTGCACACTAACTGTACAGCACAATTGCTATCAGCACAAGCACATAAGAACTTCTCTTTCCTGCCTAACTCCCTACTGATAAACAGCGTCAGCAACCTCTCCCTACTGTTAATATCGGCAGAAGTAAAATGGAGGTCGGCGGTCAGGGCTTTTATAGACACTATGACGCCCCCCAAAGCAAGCCAATCACTGCAATGCCCTTCTCTAAGATGGTGGTGGACGCTGCAGATGTCATCTCGTTGCCCACAGTGTACGTCCATGCTCATTGGCTGAAAAAAGGCGCCTGCAAGCATTATGGGATAGCCGACTTGGGCGCTCGGGTCGACGACCCCATGGCCGACTGCACGCTATGGTCGGGTTTCGGCCAACGAAACCCAACTTTGGCGAAAGTCGGGGATTTTTGAATCTGACCGACCTGTTTCGCTCAACTCTATTCATTACCAGTTCATGTGCAGACTTTAGAATGGAAAGAGGATAACCCCTTTTAAGAAACCGTGATTTTAATTCATCTATTTGTGTTTCAAAATTGGTATCGTTACTATTAATTTTCCGTAGCCTAACCATTTGATTAAAAGGTAAACTTTGTTTCATATGGGGCAGGGTGTGAACTGTTAAAGTGTAAAACTGAGTTAGTTGCTGTTTCTTTCCTGTGCACCTTTGTTACAATACCCCCTTCAATAATTTCAATTTTTACGCCTAGGAATTCTAGGCTATGATGTCCAAAATGAAAAGTGAAGCGCATATTATCTGCATTTACATCATTCAAATGGCATACAAAGCAGGCAAATTTATGTTCAGGACCATCCCATATAATGAAAATATCATCCAAAAATCTTAAAAAGAAGCAGATGTATTTCAAAAATGGGTTATTGTATTAATATATTTGCTCTCAAATACCGCTAGAAACAAGTTTGCAAAAATGCATACCCATTGCTGTACCGGTTTTTTGTAAGTACCACTGATCCATGAATTTGAATGCGTTGTGTGACAAAACAAAATCAAGACTCTCCAGGATAAAAGATATCAAATCTGGGGCTTTGTCAGTATTACACAGAATTTTTTTGTATCGCTTCAATTACCAAGTGTCGGGGGATTGGGGTATACAAATTCTCGACATGTATTGATGCAAAAGAAAAACTTGGTTGTAAATCAAAATTTTTTTAAAGATAATATGAAATCACCTGAATCTTTGATAAATGATGGGATTGATGATAAAAGTGGTTTATTACTGCTTATGGGTTAGTGCTGCACTTTTTTGGACAATTTTCCAATTTATCATCATACTGCTGAACAAAAAGTAGGATAACACGCAATCAAAAAACAGATATAAATAAACATGGTACCTCTGAAAACTTCATCTTGTCCCACAAAAACCAAGCCACCATACAGCGTCATCAGAGAAAAAATAAAAAGTTATAGCTCGCAGAATAAAGTGATGCAAAAATAATTATTTTTTTCTATAAATACAAAATAGTTTTTATTATATAAAAGCGCCAAAACAGAAAAAATTACATAAATGAGGTATCCCTGTAATCATACTGACCCAAAGAATAAAACTGCTTTATCAATTTTATCACAAGTGGAACGGTATAAACGCCCCCCCCCAAACAAATTCATGAATTGCTGGTTTTTGTTCATTCTGACTCACAAAAATCAGAATAAAAAGCGATCAAAAATTGTCATGTGCCCGAAAATGGCCAAAATATGGAAAAATCATAGCTCTCAAAATGTGATGATGAAAAAACTATTTTTTGCAATAAAAAGTGTCTTTTAGTGTGTGACAGCTGCCAAACATAAAAACCCGCTATAAAAACCTGCTATAAATGGTAAATCAAACCCTCTTTATCACCCCCTTAGTTAGGGAAAATAATAAAATAAAAAATGTATTTATTTCTATTTTCCCATTAGGGTTAGGGTTGGGGTTAAAGTTAGGGTTAGGGTTGGGGCTACAGTTAGGGTTAGGGCTAAAGTTAGGGTTAGGGTTGGGTCTAAAGTTAGGGTTAGGGTTGAGACTAAAGTTAGGGTTAGGGTTGGGACTAAAGTTAGGGTTAGGGCTGGGGCTAGAGTTGGGGTTAGGGTTTGGATTATGGTTACGGTTGTGATTAGGGATAGGGCTGAGATTAGGGTTAGGGGTTTGTTAGGGCTAGGTTTGTGGATATGGTTAGGGTTGAGATTAGGGTTAGGGGTGTGTTGTGATTAGGGTTGGAGTTAGAATTGGGAGTTTCCACTATTTAGGCACATCAGGGGCTCTCCAAACGCAACATGGCATCTCATCTCAATTCCAGCCAATTCTGCGTTTGAAAAAGTCAAACGGTGCTCCTTCCCTTCCGAGCTCTGCCATGCGCCCAAACAATGGTTTACCCACACATATGTTGAGGCGAGCCATAAGATCAAATACTTAATTAGCCTCAAGACATAAGAGATTGAGAAGAACTTCCCATAAAGTGTATTATTTCACCTTATATAAGCTTGCTCAGATCCAAGTGTGACACTAAAGATGGCTACCATTTCCTGTTTCACCACACACCATGTGCTGGTATCCAAGATGACGCCCACCCTGATGACCTCATAGATCCGCCCACGATGACACTCATTGCCCAACCCACTAACCAAAGGAATACATCTGATCACTCCCATTTTACAGCTGACCAAGCCCCTTACAGGGGACATATGAACCTATGTTTGAGTTTCTCTCTTGCCCTCTTGTAACTGTACCATAGATTGATCAAAGAGAGGTTACATCTGACTGTGTCTCTGGTGTGATTTCTTTAGTGCACACTGATCAATATCCATTGGGCCAGGAGCAGGCAACTAGTGAACATTTCTTATTGTTCAACCTAACATTTTGGCTGCCCAACGTGGGGCCAGCAGAGGAAGAAGCCCTAAACCCTAAAGACCTGCAAATGGAATGGCAGGATGTGCTGAATGCCCCGAACCAGGAGACTGATCACCTGCTTATCAGAACACGGTAAGTCTGCTGATTTTTATAATCTGTAGTCTTTGCCTGTGTCCTTCGGGTTATCCTGTGCAGATTGCCTGACTGTGTCCAATTTTCGTGGTATCTGTAAGACGGCAGAAGGGTCTCTCCGCTGCTGGCCATTTAGTTGCAAGAACCGTCAGTTGCCTGCTGCCTGTTATGTGTTGTGTTGAGGGGAGATGACTGGCTGGTAGGAGAGCAAGTGGGTTTTTCAGCAGTGTCTAAAAAAAAAAGGATAGTTTGTGTTATAGTACACGGGTGTCGCCTGTGATACAATTTTCAGTTCTGGATAGGAGAAAGTAGGTCTTGAGTGAGTGCCCTTTACCTGCTAGGGCCACGTGACTTTGACTGAGTGACTCAGCAAGTGGCCTTGTGAGTAAATTAAGTTTTTGACACGTCAAATTGAGTTTTGCCACATGACTTTGAGTGAGTGACTCAGCACGTGGCCTAGTGATGAAATTGAGGTTTGCCACGTGACTTTGAGTGAGTGACTTAGCACGTGGGGGCCTGGTAATTTTGATTAATACGGGGTAATTTTTTGGGGTAAAATTCAGAACACGGAAATCAGACAGGGACCACGTGCCAAGGACGAATAGGAAGTGTGTGCTGCAGACTCAGTTCTTTTTAGAATCTCAAGTTTGAGACATCTCCTCCGTCTTATTGTTTGTTTGGTGTTTGTTATCTTGAGATATATGTATATACAGTACAGACCAAAAGTTTGGACACACCTTCTCATTTAAAATGTTTTCTGTATTTTCATGACCATGAAAATTGTAAATTCACACTGAAGGCATCAAAACTATGAATTAACACATGTGGAATGATATACTTAACAAAAAAGTGTGATATCAAACAGAAGAGAAAGTGAGTCACTGGTGACAAAAATTCATAATATAAAAATGGGTATTTATTAAACATTGCATAAGTAACACATAAATAAATATAAACAATGAAAACACATATACAGGACATGTGCAGATATATGGAGGGGATTCTCCCAGCGATTAAGGCAAATATACTGTTGTGGCATCAGTAGTAATACAACACATTGCAGCTCATAATACATCAAATATATCAAAGTCCCCCAAAATAATCCCCCAAAATGAGGAAGGTAAAGAGGTAACAGAGCTACAAATATACAAATACAATTGCCACATAAAGTAGAGCATGTCCCACAGGTCATAGCACTTAGGTAATAGGGCCAGTGGCGGTCAGTACATTGCTGGCCATATCTAGTGAAGAACCATGCTCACCAATTAAAATAGTAGATGCCACGCTAGGAGGGATCACCCCATATAGGAGATGCCACCCCCGACGCACGTTTCGTGGCACGCCTGCCACTTTCTCAAGGGGATAACTCTGCTTGGTACCAAGGACCTTTAAATGCCTCCCACAGTCAAATCACATGTCGCATATTAGCGAATAGGAGCAGGTATAGCGGCGCATGCGCCGCTGGAGCCGGGGAGGCCTCCAGTGACGGGGGCGTCAAGCATCCGGACATGCGCAGAGACACAAGGTCAGAGCGCACTCCAGACACAGAAAGACGCCCCACCACATGGAGAATCACCCAGGCAACAGCGGGGCACGCGCACACCAAACTCCGAAAGGATGTATAAATAAACAGGAACATGAGGCGCGATCGTAATAGTCAAATTACATAAAAGAAGCGTGACAACAGAGACACAAAATATCAGCACATACAATCTTCATAACAAAATTACAAAATACAAAGGCTATGCATGGTATATCATCTCGTCTTTCTGTCGCTGTATTCACGCTTCATTCTCCATAACTTCTCATGTTGATCAATCAGATGCGGATAGGATTAACGGTCCCATATAGGTAACAGAATAGACACAACTATAAGTGGCAAATTTAAAAAAAAGAAATAAAACAACAAGTTAAAAGAGAGAAGGCATCAGATAGAACCAGAAAGGGGATAACAGAAGGAAAATATCTATAAAAAAGAGGCAAAATTTAAAGATTCTTGAGGCCACTGGGCACCATTGTGTCAAGTTGGACAATCCAACGGGCCTCCATTTGGGACAAAATTTTCTTATAATCCCCACCTCTAACACCGAGGTGTAGGACGTCAATTCCGCGCACCTTAAAAGATGTAGCATCACAATTGTGGAAATACTTAAAGTGACGGGGATTGTCTTTAGATCTGAAGAGTCCGAAATGGATCTCGCTGCACCAATGTCCCTAACGTGCTCCCTGATTCGTACTCTCAATTCTCTGGTGGTTAAGCCAACATAGATCTTCGGACAGCCGCATGTAGCGTAATAGATAACGTTCGAGCTGCCGCAGGATATACGTTGGCGGATATCGTATGTCTTATCACCACCAGAGGATGAGAACTTTAGAGCACGTAGGGCATTGGCGCACGCAAGACAGTGGCCGCAATGAAAAAAGCCTATGGTGGGGCCACGAGAACCAAAGACATTTACAGAAGGTGGAATATAGTGACTCCGAACGAGAGTGTCTCGTAAATTCCTTGACCGTCTTGATGTCATGGAGGGGAAACTGCCCAGCGAACGCGACAGAGCAGGCTCGGTTTTTAGGACATCCCAATGTTTGGTAAGAATTTGTCGGATGTCAAACCACTCGTGATTAAAAGTGGTGATGAATCTAATGGGTCCTTCATCACTCGTCTGTCTGACTACACGGGTAGAATTAAGGAGATGGTCACGTGGAGTCCTCCTTGCCCGATCGTATCCTTTTTTGATACAGCGGTTGCTATAACCACGTGCCCTGAATCGATCACCGAGATCCCTGGCTTGAGTCTCAAAGGCATCATCGGTAGAGCAATTGCGTCTCATTCGGAGGAACTGTCCGACCGGGACGGCCCTAATGGTGGCTGGATGGTGAGCTGAATCGGCGTGAATTAATGCATTCACAGACGTCGGCTTCCTGAACACATCCGTCCGGAGGCGACGATTGATGTCAACCTCCAGGGAGATGTCCAGAAATTCTACCCTCTCACGACTGTGTTTATAAGTTAGACGAATATTGAGGGAATTCCGATTCAGTCCCATCATAAAGTCCTCGAGCTGCTGCACCGTCCCATCCCACAACATCAAGATGTCATCAATGTACCTAAACCAGTACAGCACATGGGAGGCGGCCTGTGTGCCCGCATCGCCAAATAAAGATCTCTCCCAGGCCCCCAGGAAGAGATTTGCGTAAGCGGGCGCACAGGCCGCGCCCATGGCCGTACCACGTCTCTGTAAGTAGAAGACGTCCTTAAAGACAAAGAAGTTGTGGGTAAGGACATAGTGGAGCAGCTCGAGGATTAGCTCACACATAGGGCCGTCCAGGTCGGAGGAACCCAAAAATAGACGAACAGCAGCCAAGCCATCGGAATGATCGATGCAAGTATACAAGGACTCCACGTCAGCCGTCACCAGAATGATAGACTCATCCACAAGGATGCCGTTAACCCTTGCCAGGACGTCCTTAGTGTCACGAACAAAGGAAGGTAATGCCTCCACGATAGGTTTAAGGTAGAAATCAATAAATTTGCAGACCAAATCACATGGGCCGCCAATGCCCGACACTATAGGACGTCCAGGTGGGTCAAGGGCATCCTTGTGGATTTTCGGAAGTATATAGAAAGTAGGGGTCCTAGGATTCTTCACCAGTAGGCCCTCATACACCTTTTTTGGAATAATATTAGACTCATACGCACCATGTAGGATATCCTGGAGTTCAAGAGAATAGGAGGACAAGGGGCTATGCGATAATCTAGTATAAGTATCAGAGTCCCTAAGTTGACGAAATACCTCTCGTTCATATTTCTCACATGGCCAGATCACGATGTTCCCCCCCTTGTCAGCAGGTTTAAAGACTACGCCAGGAAGAGATTGTAATTGTGACAGGGCCTGTCGTTGTCCATGTGTCAAATTATCAAATCTACGCCTTGTAGAGAGATTTTTTAAATCTTCTGTCACCAATTTTGTAAATACTTCAACTGCTGGACAAAGTGACAAGGGGGGGAACCTCGTTGATCTAGGCAGTATTTTCGTCGGGAACCTACTTGTACTGGAGGTGGATTGTTCCTCAAGCAGTTCCTCAAGATTGAGTAAGGCCTCCCTCTCATTGTCACTCCAGGATTCCGACATTTGGTTGCGGCTGTGCAGTTTCTTTAGTATGAGTTTACGGGAGAACAGGTGAAGGTCCTTCAAAACTGTAAAAAAGTTAAAGGCATTAGTTGGTGAGAATGTAAGGCCCCTACCTAAGACATCTAATTGTGCGGCAGACAGAGTATGATGTGATAGATTCACTACCTGTAGTCCGCTCTGTGGCGCAGGCTGAGCAGACCCCCCTCCACGATTTTGGGTCTTAATTGTCTGACGTGTTGTCATCTTTTTTGCAGTAGTCACTACATTGTCTGGAGCATAACCGTGAGACTTTTTGATCGTAGGGTCATCATTTGTCGATATATTAGACCGCACAGAGGCAGATCTAGATCTAGAGTAAGATGTATTTCTATACCTAGGGCGTGACCTTTCAGTGGGATTGCGCCACCTGTAGACTCTTGAGAGTAATTTATCCTGGGTGTCGCGTTTAAATTTCTTTGATTTAGTAGACTGGATCTCTAATGCCCACTTTTGTAGGTCCGCATCAACAGAATCGTTCAGTTTTTTTAAAGTCTCACTGGTCATCTCACGTCGTAAGATAATTTGAACGGAGTCAATCTCGGATTCAAGTGTTTCTAAGGTATTATGATTCATTTCCTTCAATAGTTGCATAAAGCCAATGGAGCATGTGTTAGTAAGCTCCTCCCAACGGCTCTTAATAGAGTCGTCCTGAACAGGGAATGATGGAAACACTTGAACCCTGAGACCCCTAGGTATTAAATTATTCTGTATATACTTGTCCAGGAACTCGTGGTTCCACCAGACCTTAGTCCGTTTTTTAAGAAGGTCCTTAAAAAGAAATATAGCCTCTTGTAATTCCTTCTGAGACCCCTCACTGGATCCCTCTGCACCATCCTGTAACGTTTCATTGATTTGAGCACGCCAAGTGGCATCTTTGGCTCGAAAATCCATAAAGAAGCTGGAAAAAGCTGTGAAAAACACAGAGATAATTAATGACAACAAATACAGCTGCATGGATATATAGAAAATGTGGGTAACACAAAAATGTGTGGTGCGTATGAGTCTAATATTATTCCAAAAAAGGTGTATGAGGGCCTACTGGTGAAGAATCCTAGGACCCCTACTTTCTATATACTTCCGAAAATCCACAAGGATGCCCTTGACCCACCTGGACGTCCTATAGTGTCGGGCATTGGCGGCCCATGTGATTTGGTCTGCAAATTTATTGATTTCTACCTTAAACCTATCGTGGAGGCATTACCTTCCTTTGTTCGTGACACTAAGGACGTCCTGGCAAGGGTTAACGGCATCCTTGTGGATGAGTCTATCATTCTGGTGACGGCTGACGTGGAGTCCTTGTATACTTGCATCGATCATTCCGATGGCTTGGCTGCTGTTCGTCTATTTTTGGGTTCCTCCGACCTGGACGGCCCTATGTGTGAGCTAATCCTCGAGCTGCTCCACTATGTCCTTACCCACAACTTCTTTGTCTTTAAGGACGTCTTCTACTTACAGAGACGTGGTACGGCCATGGGCGCGGCCTGTGCGCCCGCTTACGCAAATCTCTTCCTGGGGGCCTGGGAGAGATCTTTATTTGGCGATGCGGGCACACAGGCCGCCTCCCATGTGCTGTACTGGTTTAGGTACATTGATGACATCTTGATGTTGTGGGATGGGACGGTGCAGCAGCTCGAGGACTTTATGATGGGACTGAATCGGAATTCCCTCAATATTCGTCTAACTTATAAACACAGTCGTGAGAGGGTAGAATTTCTGGACATCTCCCTGGAGGTTGACATCAATCGTCGCCTCCGGACGGATGTGTTCAGGAAGCCGACGTCTGTGAATGCATTAATTCACGCCGATTCAGCTCACCATCCAGCCACCATTAGGGCCGTCCCGGTCGGACAGTTCCTCCGAATGAGACGCAATTGCTCTACCGATGATGCCTTTGAGACTCAAGCCAGGGATCTCGGTGATCGATTCAGGGCACGTGGTTATAGCAACCGCTGTATCAAAAAAGGATACGATCGGGCAAGGAGGACTCCACGTGACCATCTCCTTAATTCTACCCGTGTAGTCAGACAGACGAGTGATGAAGGACCCATTAGATTCATCACCACTTTTAATCACGAGTGGTTTGACATCCGACAAATTCTTACCAAACATTGGGATGTCCTAAAAACCGAGCCTGCTCTGTCGCGTTCGCTGGGCAGTTTCCCCTCCATGACATCAAGACGGTCAAGGAATTTACGAGACACTCTCGTTCGGAGTCACTATATTCCACCTTCTGTAAATGTCTTTGGTTCTCGTGGCCCCACCATAGGCTTTTTTCCTTGCGGCCACTGTCTTGCGTGCGCCAATGCCCTACGTGCTCTAAAGTTCTCATCCTCTGGTGGTGATAAGACATACGATATCCGCCAACGTATATCCTGCGGCAGCTCGAACGTTATCTATTACGCTACATGCGGCTGTCCGAAGATCTATGTTGGCTTAACCACCAGAGAATTGAGAGTACGAATCAGGGAGCACGTTAGGGACATTGGTGCAGCGAGATCCATTTCGGACTCTTCAGATCTAAAGACAATCCCGCGTCACTTTAAGTATTTCCACAATTGTGATGCTACATCTTTTAAGGTGCGCGGAATTGACGTCCTACACCTCGGTGTTAGAGGTGGGGATTATAAGAAAATTTTGTCCCAAATGGAGGCCCGTTGGATTGTCCAACTTGACACAATGGTGCCCAGTGGCCTCAACGAATCTTTAAATTTTGCCTCTTTTTTATAGATATTTTCCTTCTGTTATCCCCTTTCTGGTTCTATCTGATGCCTTCTCTCTTTTAACTTGTTGTTTTATTTCTTTTTTTTAAATTTGCCACTTATAGTTGTGTCTATTCTGTTACCTATATGGGACCGTTAATCCTATCCGCATCTGATTGATCAACATGAGAAGTTATGGAGAATGAAGCGTGAATACAGCGACAGAAAGACGAGATGATATACCATGCATAGCCTTTGTATTTTGTAATTTTGTTATGAAGATTGTATGTGCTGATATTTTGTGTCTCTGTTGTCACGCTTCTTTTATGTAATTTGACTATTACGATCGCGCCTCATGTTCCTGTTTATTTATACATCCTTTCGGAGTTTGGTGTGCGCGTGCCCCGCTGTTGCCTGGGTGATTCTCCATGTGGGGGGCGTCTTTCTGTGTCTGGAGTGCGCTCTGACCTTGTGTCTCTGCGCATGTCCGGATGCTTGACGCCGCCGTCACTGGAGGCCTCCCCGGCTCCAGCGGCGCATGCGCCGCTATACCTGCTCCTATTCGCTAATATGCGACATGTGATTTGACTGTGGGAGGCATTTAAAGGTCCTTGGTACCAAGCAGAGTTATCCCCTTGAGAAAGTGGCAGGCGTGCCACGAAACGTGCGTCGGGGGTGGCATCTCCTATATGGGGTGATCCCTCCTAGCGTGGCATCTACTATTTTAATTGGTGAGCATGGTTCTTCACTAGATATGGCCAGCAATGTACTGACCGCCACTGGCCCTATTACCTAAGTGCTATGACCTGTGGGACATGCTCTACTTTATGTGGCAATTGTATTTGTATATTTGTAGCTCTGTTACCTCTTTACCTTCCTCATTTTGGGGGATTATTTTGGGGGACTTTGATATATTTGATGTATTATGAGCTGCAATGTGTTGTATTACTACTGATGCCACAACAGTATATTTGCCTTAATCGCTGGGAGAATCCCCTCCATATATCTGCACATGTCCTGTATATGTGTTTTCATTGTTTATATTTATTTATGTGTTACTTATGCAATGTTTAATAAATACCCATTTTTATATTATGAATTTTTGTCACCAGTGACTCACTTTCTCTTCTGTTTGATATCGCATTTTTATGAGTGGTGACTTTTGGTTACACATTTTTGTGTTACCCACATTTTCTATATATCCATGCAGCTGTATTTGTTGTCATTAACAAAAAAGTGTGTAACAACTGAAATTATGTCTTATATTCTAGGTTCTTCAAAGTAGCCACCTTTTGCTTTGATGACTGCTTTGCACACTCTTGGCATTCTCTTGATGAGCTTCAAGAGGTAGTCACTGGAAATGGTTTTCACTTCACAGGTGTGCCCTGTCTGCTTTAATAAGTGGGATTTCTGGCCTTATAAATGGGGTTGGGACCATCAGTTGTGTTGTGCAGAAGTCTGGTGGATACACAGCTGATAGTCCTACTGAATAGACTGTTAGAATTTGTATTATGGCAAGAAAAAAGCAGCTAAGTAAAGAAAAACGAGTGGCCATCATTACTTTAAGAAATGAAGGTCAGTCAGTCCGAAAAATTGGGAAAACTTTGAAAGTGTCCCCAAGTGCAGTTGCAAAAACCATCAAGCGCTACAAAGAAACTGGCTCACATGAGGACCGCCCCAGGAAAGGAAGACCAAGAGTCACCTCTGCTTCTGAGGATAAGTTTATCCAAGTCACCAGCCTCAGAAATCGCAGGTTTACAGCAGCTCAGATTAGAGACCAGGTCAATGCCACACAGAGTTCTAGCAGCAGACACATCTCTACAACAACTGTTAGGCCGGCGTCACACTGGCGACAAAATCGGACGACTTCAGTGCGATGAAATATCGCATTGCAGTCGGACCAATGTTAATCTATGGAGCAGCTCCCAGTATCCGATTTTTTGTGGTCTGTTTTAAACGTGCGAGTGCAATCGCAGCATGCTGCGATTGTCACCGATTGTGGGTCGACTATCGCCAATGCAAGTCTATGGGAGCGATGAATAATCGGATTACAAACGGACCGCACGTGTGACTTGCGATTATTCCAGGTGCCAGGAAATTGCATCAGTAATTGTCAGGAAGGCTTCACATGCTAATTAGAGTACCTTAAATCAAATCAAAACAGGAAAACGCCTCCACGGAGTCAGAACCATGGGCACCCACATTAACGTTGAGATGTTAATAGTTCTGGTCCAGGAGAGGCCAGAACTTTGGGACCATCGAGATGCCCATTATTCCAACAGGTCAAGAAAGGAGGCGGCTTGGCGTCGAATCTGTGGGCAGATGTTCCCTGATTTTGGCGACAGATCTAGGGAGAACCAGGAGCGCATCAGTAAGTTAAATAATGAAAACGCTTACAAAATGTTCTTCCTACTCTGTATGTACCAACACCAATGTCATATAATGTCCCTCTACCCTTATATTGTCCCAAAGCTGAATTGCTATCCACCACTTTACAATGTTTAAACACACAGTGTTATGTGACTACAGAATCAACATAACAATATTGATACAGTAAAGATGTATATCTTAGTACCGTGTTAGCCAGTAGATAGACAAATATTTAGAATTGACAATATTGACATCCATCAGTAATGGTCGACCATTTAGGCTGTAAAATGTTTGTATACACCTTTATCACACAAGAAATGTGTCGGTCATGTACTTAATGTGTGTCCCTTTTGTTAAGGCCATAGCTCTGTCCCAAAGTAATGGTCATTATTGTTACACATACCTCATACAGCTTTGTTTCTATGCATGTACCCTTCTACTATGATCTTGTTAGTTTGCCTACATACAACTTTATTGGTGTTGTGTACACATAACAGGGCAAACAAATCGAATGTTGATGCTAATAGCTACAGATGGTTGAAATATATTAGAAGGGCACATAAGTTATGTATTTTTGTATTTTGTTTGTTAACTTTTCAGTGACAGATGTGACAAGGCGTTGGCGCAGCTGTAGAGACTGCTACCGCAGAGAGAGACAGCTGAGGGGGTGCAGTGGGGCAGCAGCAACCATCAAAAGGAAGTATGTCTACTTCGATAGACTGAATTTTCTAGCCCCAGTTATGGAACTGCGATCGTAAGTGCATGTCTGTAGAAAGCCTATTAGTGGTTTGGAAATAAAATATAATACTCTTTTTTTTTCCTCTATAGCACCGAGTCTAACCTTACAGAGAGAGAGACTGCTTCGGACTCGGAGGCAGTAATTGACCCCGTGGGGATGTTGTTGAGGAGGCTGGACCTTCCTCGTCAGCCAGCGCAGCAGCAGCAGCATCACCACCACTACCAGCAGAGGAGTCTGTAAGGTTGCCTCAAGAGGCACAAGACAATCCCCTGAGCAGCAGCCCTAGTAGGCCGCAGGATGTGTCTTCACCTCCTGCCATAGTTCCACGGCGACCCTGGCGCAGAAGAGAAGGAGTTGGGTCTGGCACAAGGAGGCAGGTGGACAGAGGAGTTCTGGACTATTTGTCCACTGCTGCCCATGATGATGGGGAGGAGGCATTTGGACGCAGTCTTGCTCGGTACCTCAGGGGTATTCCCCGTGAGTACAGACTGCGGATCAGAGGTGGACTACAAATAGTTCTTGATGTAGGAACCCCACCAAATGATCCCAACACCGTATTAGGTTTTCTGGAAAGATGGCAGCTTTCTACAGAAAATCTACTATGGTTGTTGGGAAGCCAGCGTGGGGAGTCTGCTTCTGCCTCTGATCCTCATCATCATCATCATGAAGCTCCTCCTCCACCTCCTCCTTGTGTACAACACATACCAACTCCTCCTCCTCCTCCTCCACAAGCTCCTTCCTATCAACCTGTACCTCTCCAGGTACAACAGATGGGACAGAGTGGCCATTCCCAATATGCCCACTCGAACATACCCAATGTTGTTAGCTGGCAACAACATGGGTATGGTCGACATGGGCATATTGGGGGCTATAGTCAAAGTGGGCAGTCATATAGTTATGACTACCCATAACAGTTCCCAATGTTTCCCTACCCAAACCCCCATCATGATCCAGCCAGAAGCAACCAGCAAACTGGCCATTCATCCACCACTCACGTGACACACTGGCTGTAGAGCACTCTAGCCAACCCCCACAAGCTGGCCCTCCAGCTTCACCACCCAACACCTACCATAACTTATAGGTGTCATGTAACATTTTGGTGTTATGTTGTTAACTTCTGTTAATTTGTTACTGATGGCAATTTTGCTGCCAACATTTTGTTTATCCCTTTGGACAGATTAGTCCATTTGGGTTTTTTCATAGCGACAAACAAATACCAACTATATAAAAGGTTTGAAGTCGCATTGATTGTATGTGATTATTATTTTACTTGATGGGCTGCGTAACTTATACACAACATGAGAGTACAAACAGCATTACATAAAGGTGAAGGTAAATTTGTTTATGGCACAAAAAAACAAACACACTACATATCTAACACCTCCTCTTGCCAGAAAGTAGCACCCTCAGGGGACACAAAATAATGAGTCAGCACATCACGTACTTTAAGGCCTGAAGGTGGACGACGAGGATGGATGAGTGGTCGCATAGGGCTAGACACATTAACAGACCCAATGTCAGCCACATCATGTGAGGAGTAGTGTTGAGCATTCCGATACCGCAAGTATCGGGTATCGGCCGATATTCGCTGTATCGGAATTCCATACTTAGTTCCGATATTTTTCCAATATCGTATACCGGAATCGGAAGTTCCCATAATTCTTTGAGAGGCAATGTGATTTTAGTCAGCCAATGAGGAATCTTATGAAGTGTGGGCACATCCTGTAATGCTGCGGTCATCTTAACTAATGGCATGGCTGTGATTGGCTGCTGAAATGATGTCAGAATGCACTATAAAAGGCGCCGCCGCCATTTTAGCATCACTGTGCTGTGAACTCAGTTAGGGACAGAACGCTGTTCTGCTGACTTTGAGGGACAGTTAGATATTGCGATTTTGTGTACTGGGCTTTAGGCAGGCTAGTTTACCAACCGCTGTGTAAAGCTTCCTTTTGCCAGTGTTGATTTAACAGCTCTGTGCAAGGTGTGTGTGAGAGTGCAGGTGACGCTGCAGTTTGCTCTGCATGCAACGCTGTCTGTAGGCATCTGCACGTGTCACTGACAGACTCTTTTTTTTTTCTTCAGTGTAATTCTTGCTGCTCCATGCAATTTAACTATTAGTGTGACGCGCTTCCATCCGTATCCAATACATTGGTTGCAAACACTATAGAAGTAGACAAAGGAGTAGCCTTTCACAGCTTGTGAACAGTTGTGTTTCAGTGTTCACTTCAGTCTGTGTTTTTTATTTTTTGAGTGCACATCACGCTCCAGTTACTTGTTCAAGCACTGCTGCTTGTACTCTGCTGAGCGTGTCTCAGTGCCTCATCCTTTTCATTTATCTCCAATTGGTGCTGCTCCATTCCATTTAAAATCTAATCTATTAGTGTGACGCGCTTCCATCCGTATCCAATACATTGGTTGCAAACACTATAGAAGTAGACAAAGGAGTAGCCTTTCACAGCTTGTGAACAGTTGTGTTTCAGTGTTCACTTCAGTCTGTGTTTTTTATTTTTTGAGTGCACATCACGCTCCAGTTACTTGTTCAAGCACTGCTGCTTGTACTCTGCTGAGCGTGTCTCAGTGCCTCATCCTTTTCATTTATCTCCAATTGGTGCTGCTCCATTCCATTTAAAATCTAATCTATTAGTGTGACGCGCTTCCATCCGTATCCAATACATTGGTTGCAAACACTATAGAAGTAGACAAAGGAGTAGCCTTTCACAGCTTGTGAACAGTTGTCTGCAGTGTTCACTGCAGTCTCTGAGGAATAACCACACTTAGGCCTTATAACTTTTCTGACTTTCTTTATCAATCTACCAAGATGAAGAAGGCAGGGAGTAAGGCACGTGGTCGTGGCCGTGGAGTTTCAGCAGGGAGAGGACGTGGGGATTCTGTGGCTGCTGCCGCACCCAGTGACACAGCATCCACCAGTTTTCCCCGTGAGCGTTCCTTTATGCGCACTTTTGTAGGAGCTCAGCGTACCCCCCTGCTGCGGGAAGAACAAATTGAAGCCGTTGTTGGTTGGATGGCAGCCAATGCATCGACTTCAATTCCTTCCACCTCCTCTCAGGACCACAGCACTGTTGAACAACCATCTGTCTCTTCACCGCCTGCCAAATTGCCCAGGCAGTCAGAGAGTTCTGAACTGGAGCCAGCTGAGTCTCTGCTTCTGTTCTCAGAATCTGTTGGCTTGCAAACAGGGGCCCAGCCAAGCAGCATTCTGGAATGTGAAGAAGAGGCAGTATGCAGTGATGCGCAACAGCTGTGTCTCTCTGAATGTGAAGAGGCGGGTGAGCCAGTGCCGATGGTCAGCACACCGCAGAACGCATCTGATGATGATGAGACTCAGGTGCCATTTTCTGTTGAGCATGGTGCTGGCCAGACCACCCAACAGCAGCAGGTGTTGGAAGAGGGTAGTGGAGATGATGAGGTCCAAGACCCAACATGGCGTGAGGAACAGGAAGGTGGTGGTAGCAGCTCTGAGGAAGAGATTGCCTCAACGGTCCAAACAGTAGGGAGAGGTAGGCTGCAGACTCGGTTGCCTGTAGCCTCCAGTTTGGCACCCGTTTGTAGCAGTTCTCTTCCAACAGCCAAAACGGGCGCTCCCAGGACTTGCACTGCGTGGTCCTTTTTTGACACACTTGCAGATGACATTTGCTATGTCAAATGCAAGCTGTGTAATCAAAAAGTAAAAAGAGGTAAAAATGTCAGTAACCTTAATACCACAAATATGTGGAAACATGTGCGGTCAAAGCACGTGGTTGAGTTCCAAAGACACACTGGAGATGTAGGCCAACCTACAGCAGCACCTACATCTTCAGCTCGTGTTGGAGCCTCTTCCTCCAGCTCACACACAGCTGGTTCGGCTTCCTCACAGGATCGCCATGGAAGAACCTCTGTCACTGTTGTCCAGAGACCCAGTGTTATTCCACCCACAGCTACAAGTTCCCTGTCATCCTCACACTCCCAGGCCACAAAACAGCCATCGGTAGCACAGGCATGGGATAAAAGACGGCCATACTCGGCAAACCATCCACGAGCACAGGCTCTGAATGCTGGCATTGCAAAACTCCTGTCCCTTGAAATGCTGTCATTCAGGCTGGTGGAGACTGACAGTTTCCGTAACTTAATGGCATTGGCAGTCCCACAATACAATGTGCCCAGCCGATTTTATTTCAGCAGGCAAGCCGTCCCTGGTCTGCAAAAGCATGTTGAGGGAAAAATTAAACATGCGCTACTAAACGCCGTCAGTAGCAAGGTCCACCTGACCACCGATGCATGGACCAGTACCCATGGCCAGGGACGATACCTTTCCCTCACTGCCCATTGGGTCAATGTTGTGGAGCCGGGTACAGATCTTGCCAGTGGCGCTGTACGTGTTCTGCCAACTCCAAGGATTGCAGGAATCAAGTCTGTCCACATTGACTCCTCCTCCTACTCCAGTTCCTCAGAATCATCGCTGCAGGAGCCGTCACGGTCTACCTCCACATGGACCCGTGAACGCTTACCTGATGCGACCGATATGAGCACAGCCGTGGCCAAACGTCAACAGGCCGTCCTCAAATTAATTTCAATGGGGAATCGAAGCCACACAGCGCAGGAGGTCTGGAATGCCATCAAGCAGGAGAGCGACGTGTGGTTTTTGCCAGCGAATCTCCAGCCAGGCTTGGTAGTGTGTGACAATGGCCGAAATCTGGTGGCAGCTCTGGGCCTTGGCAACCTCACTCACATACCATGTCTGGCACATGTGCTCAACTTGGTCGTGCAGAGTTTTTTGAGGGACTATCCGGATATTGATGCACTGCTGCACAAGGTCCGCCTAGAGTGCGCTCACTTGCGATGTTCCAGCATGGCCAGATAGCGCATTGCAGCTCTGCAACGCAGATTTCGCCTTCCTGAACATCGCATCATATGTGACGTACCCACCAGGTGGAATTCCACGTTACATACAGTATGTTGGAGCGGTTGTGTGAGCAGCAGCCAGCAGTAATGGAGTATCAGCTGCATCAGGCGCAATCAACTCGCAATTTGCGCCGTTCACACTTCACCACTACTGAGTGGGCCTCTATGAAGGACATCTGCCACGTTTTGCGTGCGTTTGATGAGTCAACGCAGATGGCGAGTGCAGATGATGCACTAGTCAGCCTGACTGTCCCCCTTATCTGCCTGCTTCAAAAAACACTGCAAGCACTAAGGGGTGAGGTTTTGGAAGAGGTGGAGGATGAGGAGTCACAAATTCCATCACCTTCTGGACAGTCAGCGCAACGTGGTTCCTCACAAAGGGCTGGGCAGGGCTCACTTTGTGAGGAGGATGAGGAGGAGTCAATGGAGGAGGAAGACATCGCTCCAGAGGGAGGTACACAACGCTCTAGTCAGTATGTAGAGCGAGGGTGGGGTGATGCAGAGCAGGCAGAGATGACGCCTCTTGCAGGGGACAGCGTTTGTTGGCCAGTTGGGAGTCTGCAGCACATGGTTGATTTCATGCTGCAGTGCCTGAGAAACGACCGCCGCATCGCCCACATTCTCACCACGTCTGATTATTGGGTGTACACCCTCCTAGACCCTCGCTACCGGGACAACTTACAAAGCCTCATCACACCGTTGAACCGGGAGCGTAAAATGCGGGAGTACCAAGACACACTGGTGCAATCCATAATGTTCTCCATTCCAGCCGAGAGCACTGCTGCTGGTACTGCTTTACAAAGCAGCTCTGTGCGTCGAGGCAGTGGAGACAGCTCTGCAACAAGAGGGAGCACAAGCAGCGCCTCTTCAAAAGGCAAGACCAGTATGTTCCAAATGTTGCGAATGTTTTGTGGCAGCGCCACAAATGTCTACACCATCCGAGATGGCTCCAGTCAGCAGGAGGCAACGTTTCCGTAAGATGGTGACAGACTACATGTCTTTCCCTCTCAGTGTACTCCCAGATGGCTCTTCCCCATTCAAGTTTTGGGTCTCTAAGCTGGATACATGGCCAGAGCTTAGCCAGTATGCATTGGAGGTGCTGGCTTGCTCTGCTGCCAGTGTATTATCTGAGCGCGTCTTTAGTGCTGCAGGTGGTGTACTAACAGACCGTCGCATGCGACTATCCTCCGATAATGTAGACCGGCTTACTTTTCTGAAAATGAACAAGGCATGGATCTCGCCAGAATTTGTCTGTCCGTTTTCAGATTAAATAACTGGTTCGCAACGTTATCCATGTCTCCTGTTATGTTCATCTTTCTACCACCTGAACTCTACTCCCTGGGCTACAACACTGGCAGTTGCTGCTCAGAAGTGTCGTGTCCACAGACCAATACACAAGCTATAGTGTTACTGGGGTTCAGTAATGTCAGCTGTTCCCCTGCTGTGTGAACGGCAAAAAGTCATGCTGCCTCCACCCTGTTGTCTTCTCATCCCTGGGCTTCAACACCGCCAGTTGTTGCTCGGAAGTGTCATTGGCACGGGTACTCACTCCTGCCCAGACTGGTTACAGCACGCCATCTGTTTCCTGTCAGTGTAAACGTCACTTAGCCTCCAATAAGTTGTCCTGTCGTGTTGCGGTCGGGTTAGCCGACTCTATGGTGCTTGGAGTTTAGGTGCTTCCTATGTGTGCTGCGGGATATGCAAATAAAGGCTCTTTCCGTTGTGACAATAGGACAATCACCCACTGTAGTACTGTGTGATTCGGTAACTGCGGCCGGCTCGCGGCCTGTCAACTTAAATTTCCATGGATACCTTCTGCTACCCGTCCAGGTTCCAGTACCGTCAGCTGGTTCTCCGCAGTGCCTTTGCCCTAGGTGCCTCCATCTCGGTATCCGAGTTCCAGCAACGTCTGCTGGTCCTTGGTAGTGCTTTGGAGCACAGGTACCTCCTGCTTAGTAACCGTGTCCCAGTAACGTCAGCTGGTCCTCGGTTGTGCCATTGGCTCTTTTCCTTCTGCTGCCCCTCCGGGTTCCAGCACAGTCAGCTGGTCCTCGTTACTTGCATTGGCTCTTGTACCTTCTGCTACCCGTCCGGGTTCCAGTACCGTCAACTGGTTCTCCGCAGTGCCTTTGGCCTAGGTGCCTCCATCTCGGTATCCCAGTTCCTGCAACGTCTGCTGGTCCTTGGTAGTGCTTTGGAGCACAGGTACCTCCTGCTTAGTAACCGTGTCCCAGTAACATCAGCTGGTACAAGGTTGTGCTACAAATACAAGATACAGAACAAGAGACACAAGAACAATAAGCAGAAGATCTAAAAGCAGAAGAACATGAAGTATAAGACCAAAATGAAGAGCAAAATATATGCTCTAAATTATAAGCAGAAGAAGACTAAGCAGTGTATGGGGGTGAATCCGTTCCTCCTCGTGGTGCCCCTGGAAAATGCCTGCTGCTGCTGCAGGCTAAACTGAACACGGACAAATAATGTTGTAATTTAAATCTTTTGTGACAGCAAGAACGGAAGGATGAAAAATTCATACTTTGACAGATTACAAGTACAGGATTCTCTGTCACAAATAAGAATATGATGAAGAAGATGAAGTACAATATGAATAAGAATAATAGTTTAATAAGAAGAATATGAGTAATGTTAAAAAAAAGATATAGCAAGAAGTTTAAGAAGAAGATAAAGAAGGTGAAGATGAAGAATAATTTGATGAAAAAGATGATGCTGCTGAAGATTATGAAGGAGAAAGTGTGTCAAAAGTTAAAAAGGTGAAGAGCATGGAAGTTGTGAAATATACATATTTGCCAAAATAGAAAAAACGTGAACAACATTGTCAATTTCTTCGTCAATCCGAACATCTTTAAAAAAAAAAATATTAATGCTATTCCATTTGATTGGGTTAAAAATCTATGCCTTTAATGTCTCCTCACCTTCCCCAATACATTCTACATTACTCTTTGTTGTTTTCCTTCATGTACAATTAACCAACAAGGCAAGAATGGGGTTTTTTTAATTCCGATATTTTCTTCCCATAGACTTACATTGGATTTCCGGTATCGGTATCGGGTATCGCCGATATTTTTTGGGTATCGGCGATACCATTCCGATTCGGATACTTTTGGATATCGGAAAGTATCGCTCAACTCTAGTGAGGAGCATTCATGCATTCTACAGAAATTATGTAGGACCACACATGCTTTCACTACCACATTGACATTCTGTTCACTCAGTTGAATGGCTGATTGTAGTACCCGCCATTTAGCACAAAGAATTTCAAATGTGCACTCCACCAGGCGTCGTGCACGTGACAGGCGACAATTAAATATTCTCCGCCGATGGGTGAGATAGCGACGGGGATATGGCCTCATAACATTACGTGTTAATTGAAACGCCTCCTCCCCTACCATAACATAAGGCACAGGTTCTAGATTTGAGTCTGTAAGATGACTTGCTGGTGGAAGGTCCAATTGGTTATTGCGTATCCGCCGACCCATTATGGAAGTATTGAAGACTCTGGAGTCTCCAGTCCTTCCATAGGCCCCAATGTCTACAATTATAAACCTGTAGTTTGTGTCGACCAAGGCCAACAACACTACAGAGAAAAATCGCTTATAATTGAAGAATTGGGAGCCTGAGTTGGGCGGCTTACGAACACGTATGTGCTTCCTGTCCAGGGCTCCTATACAGTGTGGAAACTGGCACGTTTCTTCAAATCCCCGTGCAATCCACAACCAGTCACACATTTTGGGCTCAGGCATGACGTCTTGATGTAGTCTGGTCCAAATTTCAACACAAGTAGAGCGCACAATGCCTGAAATTGTGGATTTCCCAATTAAGAACTCTAAGTGCAGAGCAGCGTAGGACATGCCAGTAGAAAGGAACCTGGAACACACATAGAACATAGAACATGGAGAAATCAGCACCAAAAACAAGAAACACTCCATTCACAACACTTACAATGTCTCAGTTTGTGAAAGCACACATGCAGTAAATGATATTACAAGCCATGCCTTCTGTGGAATAGACCAAAGCTAATAATTTAGATAGGTAAGCTTGAGAAATACATTACTCACAGTATAACTGTACAATAAGTGTGCTCCAACACTTGCAAAGTAGCTATGTAGAGGCAAACATCATCAACATATCGTTGACACACATACCTTAATGTTAGGAGAAGGCGTTCCACTGCAGAAATAGCTTTTCGCATCCTGGTGTCCTGAAATGTGATCCCAGGGCGCACAATCTCCAGCAACTTATCAAAGGTAGCTATGCTCATGCGACAATATTGAAAAAAATTATCGCCATGGCTACGCAGCCACAAATATAGGCGGTGAAAATGGCCTTTACTTATCCTTCGCGTCAAAAGTGGATGGACCCACATTCTTCTGCGCCTTCTGGGATCTGCAATCACAGGATATGGCTCCCCAAAACGTCGGGATATAACCCAATTGAACAGCACACGCTCAGTGGTATTAAATATCAGTGTGTCACTCATGTTTCTGATAAAGCTGCAAGAAAGCACTAAGCACAAGTAAGCAAATGACACCAGTGCAAAGGAGGGAGGGTCACACCTGTTATTGGTCCATTTTGGTAAGCTACCACAAAAAAAACGGTCGTCGGATGTAAATCGGATGTTACATGTACGGCCACATGCGACTAAATCGCATCATTCCCGGAAAATCGGATGCCAGACGGATGACTGTTCATGACATTTTGCTGCGATAATCGACCGACTAAAACGGTCAGATTTTTTAGTCGGTGAGTGTGACGCCGGCCTTAAGAGGAGACTTTGTGCAGCAGGCCTTCATGGTAAAATAGCTGCTAGGAAACCACTTCCAAGGACAGGCAACAAGCAGAAGAGACTTGTTTGGGCTAAAGAAGACAAGGAATGGACATTAGACCAGTGGAAACCTGTGCTTTGGTCTGATGAGTCCAAATTTGAGATCTTTGGTTCCAACCACCGTGTCTTTGTGAGACGTAGAAAAGGTGAACGGATGGACTCTACATGCCTGGTTCCCACCGTGAAGCATGGAGGAGGAGGTGTGATGGTGTAGGGGTGCTTTGCTGGTGACACTGTTGGGGATTTATTCAAAATTGAAGGCATACTGAACCAGCATGGCTACCACAGCATCTTGCAGCTACATGCTATTCCATCCGGTTTGCGTTTAGTTGGACCATCATTTATTTTTCAACAGGACAATGACCCCAAACACACCTCCAGGCTGTGTAAGGGCTATTTGACCAAGAAGGAGAGTGATGGGGTGCTACGCCAGATGACCTGGCCTTCACAGTCACCAGACCTGAACCCAATCGAGATGGTTTGGGGTGAGCTGGACCGCAGAGTGAAAGCAAAAGGGCCAACAAGTGCTAAGCATCTCTGGGAACTCCTTCAAGATTGTTGGAAGACCATTTCCGGTGACTACCTCATGAAGCTCATAAAGAGAATGCCAAGAGTGTGCAAAGCAGTCATCAAAGCAAAAGGTGGCTACTTTGAAGAACCTAGAATATAAGACATAATTTCAGTTGTTTCACACTTTTTTGTTAAGTATATAATTCCACATGTGTTAATTCATAGTTTTGATGCCTTCAGTGTGAATGTACAATTTTCATAGTCATAAAAAAAAGAAAAATCTTGTCCAATCTTTTGGTCTTTACTGTATATATAGAGTCCATCTATTCACCTTTTCTGCGTGCAAAGCAGTAATCAAAGCAAAGACCTGTGTACATTAGTCGCAATTCGTAAAGGAAAAAGTCATGTAAAACAACGTAAAAAGTTTATGAAGTTGTGTGGAATGCCAGAAGGAGGAAGGTTAGAGCCCCTGGAGTGGAAGATTGTCTTGAAAGAAAGGAAAGATATCCTAGAAGATAATGGATTGCTGTCTACTGCTAGGGCAAGGGAGTCTCTGAAAGTTTGTATAGAGAAAATTGGGTAGAAGAGGAAAGGAGTAAAAAAAGGACAGAGTTTTGAGTTATGCTTATGTGTATTACAAAAATGTATCCTGTGAGCGGCCACCGCCTTATAATGGTGGCCCTAGCCATGTGCTAATACTGATGGCAGCCATTTTGGTGAATGCCATGTGTTTCTTCTGGCAGCCATTTTGGTGAATGCCATGTGTTTCTTCTGACAGCCATTTTGGCGAAGGGAAATGTGTTTCTTCTGGCAGCCATTTTGGTGAATGCCACATGTTTCTTCTGGCAGCCATTTTGGTGAATGCCATATGTTTCTTCTGGCAGTCATTTTGGCGAAGGGAAATATGTTTCTTCTGGCAGCCATTTTGGTGAATGCCATGTGTTTCTTCTGGCAGCCATTTTGGCGAAGGGAAATGTGTTGCTTCTGGCAGCCATTTTGGTGAATGCCATGTGTTTCTTCTGGCAGCCATTTTGGTGAATGCCATGTGTTTTGTTGTGAATGTGTTAGAAATGAATTCTGAGCAGAAGCTCCCTCTGGTGGTTACAAACAGTACTGAACCATTCAATGAAGATTGTGAAGATTGGCAATCAGGAGTTACAGACTGGTCTTATATAAGGGAGGTTCCCTCCCATCAGGGTTGCCGGTGATCAATTGTTCTTGTCTCAACTTTGGTTCCTGGTTCACTTGGAAGCTTGCTGAGTCTTGCCTGCATCTTCTGCTAATAGATAAGATATTTTCTGCTTTTATTTTTGTGCTTGCTTTTTGCATTTTTTCCTGCACTTCTCTGGAGGTCAGCCAGGTCCCCTCCGGGGGCTTGTGCTCCTCTCAGTTTATCTTAGCCACTGTTATTTGTTCATTTGCCTTTTCCAGTTTTTTCAGTGGCTGCGGCTTAGTTTTGTTACACCAAAGAACTAATTTAGGTGGTAGAGGTCGTGTGATCTCAGGTGTTTTTGCAATTAGTAGAGTTGGTATTTTTTTAGGGTTTTTTGGATTGCAGTAAGTGTCCTTCCTATCCTTTTCTTTCTAGGAAGATTGGGCCCCAACGTTTGCTCATACTATTTTCTGTCTGTGTCTGTATTTCCTCTTGTCTAACGGCCATTACATGTTTGGGGGCTTCCTATGTTCTTTGGGGATCTGCTCCGGGGCAGATAGCTTTCCTCTTTCTATCTTTAGGTGTAGTTAGCCTCTCAGGCTGTGACGAGGCTTCTAGGACCAACGTAGGTACGCTCCACGGCTGCCTTTAGTTGTGGTGGTTAGTCAGGGTACTGCAATCCAGTAGATTCCAACCTCTCTGGTGTATTGCCGTTTTTGCCTGCTCTCCTCAGCTACCAAATCATAACAGTGTTTCTTCTGGCAGCCATTTTTTCGAAGGCCATGTGTTTCTTCTGGCATCCACTTTGGCAAAGGGAAATGTGTTTCTTCTGGCAGCCATTTTGGCGAAGGCCATGTGTTTCTTCTGGCAGCCATTTTGGCGAAGGCCATGTGTTTCTTCAGGCAGCCATTTTGGAGAAGTCAAATGTGCTTCTTCTAGCGGCCATCTTGGAACGTCGCCCCAGATCATACAAACTGAGCCATATCATCATGTGACTAACATAGATCTGTCTAAGTCGAGTGAGGCATGATTCAGGAAGACACACACAACTTCCAGTGATGAACATCTTAGATTAAGGCTACACACCACACCACCAAATTGTTGTTACTGTCACGCTCACGCCCTGGCTGATGGGCGTGAGCCAAGGGGGGTTGTGGCCCCACTGTGCCACAAACCAAACTACCCTGGAAGGGACGTGACTAGGACAGCTGCCTCGGTCTTCACTGGAGCCTCTGATGGTGAGTTCAGGCTTGTGTTGCAGGCAGCTGCCAGGTGCCACTCCAGGTTGGTGTCTGGCTGTGGCTGCTGATCCAACTTGGGGAGACGGTATGGCTGAGACACGGGCAGGCAGGCACGGATGCGACACAGGGCAGGCTGGCACAGATGAGACACAGGGCAGGCTGGCACGGATGAGACACAGGGCAGGCTGGCACAGATGAGACAGGGCAGGCTGGCAAAGATGAGACACCGGGCTGGCTGGCACAGATGAGACAGGGCAGGCTGGCACAGATGAGACAGGGCAGGCTGGCACAGATGAGACAGGGCAGGCTGGCACGGATGAGACACAGTGCAGGCTGGCACGGATGAGACACAGGGCAGGCTGGCACGGATGAGACACAGGGCAAGCTGGCATGGATGAGACACAGGTCAGGCTGGCATGGATGAGACACAGGGCAGGCTTGCCCTGTTCACACAGCAAATGCAGATACTGGAACTGACTGGAAGGAATGGTGTATGGAGAAACAGGTAGAGACCTATTCACACAGCCACCCTAGATACTGGGACTGACTAGAAGGAATGGTAAATGGAGGGACAGGTAGAGATCTGTTCACACAGCAGGTACCGGTACTGGTACAGACAGAAAGGAATGGAGCATAGAGGAACAGGTAGAGGCCTGTTCACACAGGAGGAGAACCGAAAGGCTGCGGAGAAGGGTTGTAGAGCCACAAGAGATACTGCGGAGGCAGGAGCAAAGCAGAGCGAAACCGCAAGATATACTGAGAGGAGCTGCAGCAAGAGATTGCCGCAGCTGCAGTAGTGAAGCAGAGCGGAACTGCAAGATATGCGGAGAGGAGCTGCAGCAAGAGATTGTTGCAGTAGCAAAGCAGAGCAGAACCGCAGGAGTGCGGACAAGAGGCAGAAAGAGATACAGAGAGACCACAAGGCAAGACACAGCAGAGAAGAAGCCACAGACAAAGAGACCAAGAGACAAAGGTAGGACAGAGTTCAGACAAAGTAATGACACGAGACAAGGTACAGGGACAAAAACACCGAGACCAGGATATACTGCCTCCTGGAGGGCGGACAAACAGGTACAAGGCAAAGCAAGGAATGAGGCCTCCAAGATGGAGGAACACAAAGTAAGACCTGGCAGCTCAGCAGCAAGATACTAACTGAGTTAACGCATTGCACAGGAAAGATCCACCGGGTGGAGCTGCCTTAAATACTAGAGGGCTAATGGTAATTGGTCAGTCAGGTGCACCCTGACTCCATAAGAACCAGAGTGTTCTGGTGCAGCTCCCTATGGACACAGCCAGGAGACATGCAGAGCAGAGCACAGATAGAAAGCAAGAGGTACAGAGCTTGGAGCTGGCAGCAGACAGAAATCACAGCATGACCTGGAGCAGTGAGCAAGTAGGTGTGTGAGGGATGGGAGGCCATGCAGTGATGCCAGCAGGGTTGTTACAGTTACCCAGTAATGACCAGTAATGGCCAATACTATATTCCTTCGGGAAGTGAACAGGCTTTACCCATTTTCCCTATTACAATGGGTTCCAGTGGGCCACCGACCCTTTCACCTATCATTTCTGTCATGAATCCATCAATCCTCCCACCTGGATCATCCCTGGCACCAACCCTTTCTACCAGGGCCGGCTCCAGGATTTTGAGGGCCCCGGGCGAAAGAGTCTCAGTGGGCCCCCGCCCCACATTAAGGCTATGTGCACACGTTCAGGATTTTTCGTGGTTTTTTTGCATTTTTGTGGCAGTTTTCCGCTGCAAAAAAGCTTAAAAAACGCATGCATTAAGCATCCTATTGTTACAATACATTCCGCAATTTTTGTGCACATGCTGCTTTTTTTTCCGCAAAAAAACGCATCGCGGAAAAAAATGCAGCATGTTCATTCTTTTTTGCGGAACCGCGGCGATTCCGCCGCCATAGGAATGCATTGAACCCCTTACTTTCCCCATGTGTCTATGCCCACCATGTGCAAAATGAGCGGTTCATGTGCGGTTGGTACCCAGGGTCTGGAGGAGAGGAGACTCTCCTACAGGCCCTGGGTACCATATCCATGTTACAATAATGAAAAAAAGTGATATTCTCACCTTCCGGCGACCCCCGCAGCCTTCCTGCCTCTCAGCGACGCTCCCGGCCAATCCCGTTCCCAGTAATGTCTTGCAACAATGACCTGTGATGACGTAGCGGTCTCACGTGATGCTACGTCATCTGGGGTCATTGTCGCTATGCATTACTGGGAACGGGATTGGCCGGGAGCGTCGCTGAGAGGCGGGAAGGCTGCGGGGGCCGCCGGAAGGTGAGAATATCACAATTTATTATTTTTTTTATTATTATTTTTAACATTAGATCTGTTTACTATTGATGCGGCATCAATAGTAAAAAGTTGCTCACACGAGTCAAACACTTGTGTGACTCGTGTGACCAACCTGTCAATCAGTTTTCCAAGCGATGCTACAGATCGCTTGGAAAACGCTAGCATTCTGCAAGCTAATTACGCTTGCAAAACGCTAGTTTTTAGCGGCAATACACCTACCAATAAAATGTGTATTTCCCTCGGCATGGAGGTGCGGAATTGCCACGGAAATTTCCGCGGCAATTCCGCCACGTGTGCACATAGCCTAACACATACCACGATTCATGATGCATTGATACAGCAGAGAGATATAGGTATAGTACAATGCCAGATTTCACTTCCTACAGACTCACACAAGCCAAGTTTTTTTTTCTTTTCTGGCAGTTGCAGCTGTTATCAGATTCATCTTATTGAAGTGTGACTGTCACTATGCACGAAGCTAGTAGTTTATCACTTGGGACTCAAGTAGTGACAGTCACACTTCAATAAGATGAATCTGATAACAGCTGCAACTGCCAGAAAAGAAAAAAAACTTGCCTGTTCTCACTGCAGAGCTGGCTCATTGCTTTCACAGCAGGGAGCCAGCTTTGTAATCAGCTCGTTCACGGAGTCTGTACTCACTGACTAGTCACTGACACTGCCGCAGGACTCAGGACCCGTCACTAGTCGGAGGAGCCTCAGCGAGCGCTGGAAATCTGTGCAGTGCCGGGACCATCTCTCTCTCTCTGTCAAGCTGCCTGCACACGAAGCTTCTGTCCTCTGCCGCCTCCTCTTCAAATCTCTGTCTCGTCACTTCCTCCCTGGCTGCAGCACCAGTGAGAAGAGACAAGGGGGGGAGCTCTACTGCACTCCACCAATCCTGACCATCTGGATTCATATAGAAGCACGTCTGCTGCTGTGAACATGAGTGGGCCCCCTCGTCTCGCCAGGGCCCCGGCACTTGCCCGGGTGTGCCGGGTGCTGACGCCGGCCCTGCTTTCTACTGTCACTTCCACTGCCAATTTAGCCAGCCACTCACATGAGATACCCCAAGCAATGATCTCCCCTCCCAAAGCTTCTGCTACAACAGCACTCTCACCCAGTCTACCTAACCCTATACCCAGTTCCTCGCAGGCTCTCTCACACCGAAGTGCACAGCTGTATGGGACAGTGGCAACTGTATCAAGGGGGACTCAATCTGGGAGGGGGATACCAACATCACAGGAAGCACAAAGGGGAGGGAATGTTGGCAACCTTTTTTTGAAAAAGAACTTCCTGAGGGACCCTTGTTAGTGGTGGAAAAGGGTGACATAACAATGGAAACAGACGATATGGTTAATGCTGCTAACTCTCGGTTAGAGCACAACGGAGGTGTGGCTAGAGCTATAGTGGAAGTAGGAGGGGCGACTATTCAAGCTGACCGTCGAATCATTGTTGAGGCACGTGGTCAGATAGCTGTTGCGGACATAGCGGTGACTAAATCTGGCAATCTTCTGTGTAGAATGATCATACACGCTATGACCCTTACTTTTGACCCCATTCATCCAGACGTTAGTGCTCAACAACTTCACGCAACAATAACTCGCATTTTAGAGTATGCGAATATTAGTAAGCAGATTGAGACTTTAACATTTCCTGCTATTGGTGTTGGCATTTTCGGTTTCCCTGTTCATGCATGTGCAAGAGAAATTGCTGGAATTGTAATGAACAAGTGTAGCCCCCCAAGCATTTGCTACCTCTCCGAAATCAAGTTAATTAGTAATGAGGACAGGATTGTTAAAGCTTTTAAGACTGCCTGCGTCACCTGGACTCCATCCCATGATATTGGAGCTGCCCAAATAGAGCCCCTCATTCCAGGACTGTTACCTACTCCTGCTCCTCATACACAAGTGATTACATCTGTTCTCTTCTGTACAGAGCTATGGCCAGAACTAAGCAGACTGCTCGTAAATCCATAGGAGGGAAAGCTCCTCACAAGCAGCTGGCCACTAAGGCTGCTAGGAAGAGTACTCCCGCCACCAGTGGAGTGAAGAAGTCGCACCGTTATCAGCCAGGAACAGTCGCTCTCCGTGAGATCTGCCGCTATTAGAATTCCACCGAGCTGCTGATCCATAAGCTCCCCTTCCAGCGCCTGGTGAGGGAGATCGCCCAGGACTTGAAGACCAACCTGCGCATCCAGAGCTTGGTGGTGATGGCCCTGCAGGAGGCCAGCGAGGCTTATCTGGTGGGACTGTTTGAGGACACCAACCTAAACACCTGTCGCTGCAGAGTCCTATGAGACTTCAATGTTCCTTCTTGATTCCCGGATAATGTCACACTTATCCGCTGCACCATCCTCAACTAGTCCATGCTGCTTCCTCTTTCCAGGGGGGATGTGGATGATGATACTGATGCTCTCAGTGAAGATGCCTTTACACACTCAGAGGATCATGACTGTCTCAAACAAATGCAGGAAGAAGCAGCCTCCAAGAAAAACGTGTCAGAAGACCCATTCCCACATGCTGACCTGACGTTCTTCACTGATGGTTCCAGATTTGCAGATGAAACAGGAAGGTTCCATACGGGATATGCCGTGGATACACATGACCAGGTCATCTCAGCCGGATCCCTACTACCGCATATGTCTGCACAAGAAGCGGAACTTCAGGAAGCGACAGAGAAGGTGGTCAACATCTACACAGATTCAAGATATGCTTTCGGAGTGGCTCATGATTTCGGCAGTATCTGGGCAGCCAGAGGATACCTAACATCCAGTGGAACTCCTGTAAAACATGCTGCTACCATAGAAGAACTTGTGGCCGCTCTAGATCTACCTTCGGAGGTTGCAGTGTTCAAGATCAAAGCTCATGGGAGATTGAATTCTCCAGAAGCAAGGGGGAACTTCTTCCCTGACAAAACAGAAAAAACTTATGCTGCAGATCCATTTGGGAAAGCGAAAGCAGCGGAGAACATGTCACAAGACACTGAAGAAGGACCTCAAAAGCTCTCTTATGAGGTTTATCCATCTACATCAAGACAAGACACCAGATGATGAAAAGAAGTCGTGGCAAGAAGGAGGAGCTAAAAAGGATGAAGACGGAGTCTAGAGGATGAACAAAGAGATCTGTCTACCCCGTAATCTGTACCCTCGGTGACAGAATGGGCACACGGTATCACTCACAGAGGCAAGAATCAGATGAATGTCTTGATTTGGAAGACTTATATGGCACCTGGGATCTCTACTGTCACCCAAAAATATTGCAAGTCCTGCCTTGTGTGCGCAACATGCAATCCAGCACCGCCTCAGAAAGTTACTCCGAAACATTTGGCTAAACCACTCTAACCCTTCCGGAGAATTCAAATTGATCATATTCAAATGCCAAAAGTAGGGAAGTATGAGTATGTACTGGTAGTGACTGACATGTTCTCACGATGGCCCGAAGCCTAACCAGTAACCATCATGACTGCCAGAGTGACTGTTAGAAGACTGATGACTGAAGTAGTATGCAGATATGTGGTCCCAGACATGCAGATATGGGGTCCCAGAGGTAATTGAGAGGGACCAAGGACCCGCATTCACTGCAGCACTGACTAAGGAACTATGGACATTAGTAGGGGCTGATTTAGGTTTACATACTGCATATCACTCTCAGTGCAGTGGAAAAAGTAGAAAGAATGAATGGCACCTTGAAAAAATAAAATACTGAAAAACGATCAGGAGGTCAGACTTCTTTGGACAGACATTTTGCCCATTGCCTTATACTCAGTCAGAAACACTCCAAGGGGTCCCACTAAACTCACACCATACGAGATTCTTTTTGGGGGCCTCCAAGGTTGGGTCAAAATTTTCCACAACAGCAAGCCTTAGTCAGTGATACTCTTGTAAATTATGTCATTGCCCTTACTAAAGAACTGTCCCTAACACATGCATGTGTTTTATCATCCATTCCAGATCCAGATTCCAGTGAAGGTACTTATACTTTCCAACCTGGTGACTATGTGCTGGTAAAGAAGTTCATCAGAAAAACATCCCTGGAGTCGAGATTTGAGGGTCCCTATCAAGTGCTCCTGACCACTCCTACTTCGATCAAACTTGAGGGAAGACCAACGTGGATACACGCCTCTCACTGCAAGAAGTTCGTGCCTCCATCAGAACCTTCTGCATAATGTTGCTTGCTGTGTTAATTTCTTTTCAGAGTTGCTGATGACCTCCTGGATCCATCTATCACTCTATAAACTTGTCAGACAGGTAGGGACAGAACACGATCTGACTTGCTTGTCAAAGTCCAGCTACAAAGGGAGGTTTTCCAAGGGAAAACTTGTCTCAAACTGGTGAAGACTCCAATTCCCCCTCCCGGATGAGACGGTCAGATCTAGGATGTGTACATCAGGGTTAGTCACATGTGTATTCTTTGTAACCATGGTGATGGGAGATTGGAGAGTAATGGACCTAGTAGGTAGGAAAGTCCTGAGGACATGGGTAGCGCGCACCTATATATCTATAATTGGTCACACATTCTCTGGTGTCTATAGCATCCGTATTGTCATGAAGCCTCTGATGTCATAGTGACACTTAACACTGATGAGTTAGGGAAGCACGGTAGAATCAAGAAAAGAAGGTTAATAAAGTACTTAGGGGGGACTGTTGAGGAGAGCCATAAGATCAAATACTTAATTAACCTCAAGACATAAGAGATTGAGAGGAACTTCCCATAAAGTGTATTATTTCACCTTATATAAGCTTGCTCAGATCCAAGTGTGACACTAAAGATGGCTACCATTTCCTGTTTCACCACACACCATGTGCTGGTATCCAAGATGACGCCCACCCTGATAATCTCATAGATCCAGACACAACGACGCCCACTCTGATGACCTCATGGACCCGCCCAGCCTGATGACCTCATAGATCCGCCCACATTGACGCCCATTGCCCAACCCACTAACCAAAGAAATACATCTGATCATTCCCATTTTACAGCTGACCGAGCCCCTGACAGGGGATATATGAACCTATGCTTGAGTCAATAAAGCTCTCTCTCTTGCCCTCTTGGAGCTGTGCCATAGATTGATCAAAGAGAGGTTACATCTGACTGTGTCTCTGGTGTGATTTCTTTAGTGCGCACTGATCAATATCCATTGGGCCAAGAGCAGGCAACTAGTGAACATTTTTTATTGTTCAACCTAACAAATATGGGGTATCAGCATACTTGCTGATACAAATTGCGCAACAACATTTGGAGTCCAATTTCTACTGTTACCCTTGGGAAAATAAAAAATTGGGGGCAGAAATATAATTTTTGAGAAAAAAATATGATTTTTTATTTTTACGGCTCTACGTTATAAACTTCTGTGAAGAACTTGGGGGTTCAAAGTACTCACCACACATCTAGATAAATTCCTTAGGGGGTCTACTTTCAAAAATGGTGTCACTTGTGGGAGTTTTTACTGTTTAGGCACATTATGGGCTCTTCAAATGCGACATGGCGTCCGATCTCAATTGCAGTCAATTTTGCATTGAAAAGTCAAACGGCGCTCTTTCCCATCCGAGCTCTGCCATGCGCCCAAACAGTGGTTCCCCCCACATATAAGGTATTAGCGTACTCAGGACAAATTGCAGAATAACTTTTGCAGTCCCATTTCTCCTGTTATCCTTGGTAAAAAAAATTGGATCTGAAGTAAATTTTTTGTGAAAAAAAGTTAAATGTTCATTTTTTTTAAACATTCCAGAAATTCCTGTGAAGCACCTGAAGGGTTAATAAACTTCTTGAATGTGGTTTTGAGCACCTTCAGGGGTGCAGTTTTTAGACTGGTGTCACTTTTGGATATTTTCTATCATATAGACCCCACAAAGTGACTTGAAACGTGATGTGGTCCCTAAAAAAAAATTGGTGTAGTAAAAATGAGAAATCGCTATTCAAATTTTAACCCTTATAACTTCATCACAAAAAAAAAATGTTGGTTCCAAAATTGTGCTGATGTAAAGTAGACAAGTTGGAAATATTATTTATTAACTATTTTGTGCAATATAACTCTCTGATTTAAGTGCATAAAAATTTAAAGTTTGAAAACTGCGAAATTTTAAATTTTTTTTGCCAAATTTCCATTTTTTCACAAATAAACACAAGTTATATTGAATAAATGTTATCACTAACATGAAGTACAATATGTCCCGAAAAAACTTTCTCAGAATCGCCGAGATCTATTGAAGCTTTCCAGAGTTATAACCTCATAAATGGACAGTGGTCAGAATTGTAAAAATTGGCCTGGTCATTAACGTGCAAACCACCCTCGGGGGTAAAGGGGTTAAAAGCAACCACTACATAATGTGGTTAAAAAATATCTGTTATACCCAATTCAAGAGGATACGAAAAAACTGTACAATAGATGCAAAGCAACCTTGATGTTTGTGTAACTGATAAATAACACATCACAACCTTACTTTTAAGGCAATATAACAGGTGAGATATTCATGTAAAAAAGAAAATACACACCAGATAGATTGTGTTATGCACCTGTACTCATTCTATTGGAAGGTTTAATCCATTCCATGTTAACCCCTTCAAGACCGATTTCATTTATGTCTTATGTCATGTCCCTGACTTTGATGTGGGCTCTGACGCTGAGCCTGCCGCTTCCCCCCCCCCACACATTGTGACTGATTTATTCAGCCATCATGTGCCCTAAACAGTCGAGGTGCTCCACTCAGACTGTTAATCAGTTTAATCCCACTGTCAATCACTGACAGCGGGATTTAACACTCGCTGACTATAAATGCCTCATTAATCCCACCCATCAATTGATCGCAGGGCACCGACGGATTGTCACGGATCAAGAGAAGACCCTGTGACTGTCATTATCATACTCCTGTGAACGCTGGCTCATGTTTGGCGTTCATATGAGATCACCATTTCCATTGGTCAGACAATGAAAGCTTCAAGTCTCCTAAGAGGACTATTGCCGGTAAATAAAGTAAAAAAAGGTTTTAAAAAAATTTAATAGAAAAAAAGTTGAAATCATCCACTTTTGCCCCATTGAAAATAAAATAGTAAAAAAACACATTTTGTATCGCTGTGTTCAGAAATGTCCGATTTACCAAAATATAAAACAAATTATTCTGATCCTTCAACAGCATGACGCTAAAAAATTGAAACACCAGAATTACGTTGTTTTGGCTGCTGCAACATTGCAGTAAAATGCAATAAGAGGCACTCAAAATATCGTATCTAGCCAAAAATGGTATCAGTAAAAACATCAGCTCAGGGTGCAAAAAGTCTTAATTCCTTACCGATAACTGGATTTTTCGGAACCTATGACAGCAACACGATAGAGGGGATCCGCCGTCCAAGGACCGAAAATTTTGGTCCACTTCTCTTTGCAGATCATCTCTAAATCATTAAGATTTTGAGGCTGTCGCTTGGCAACTCGGAGCTTCAACTCCCTCCATAAGTTTTCTATGGGATTACGGTCTGGAGACTGGCTAGGCCACTACATGACCTTAATGTGCTTCTTTTTGAGCCACTCCTTTCTTGCCCTGGCTGTATGTTTTTGGTCATTGTCTTGCTCGAAGACTCAGCCACGGCCTATTTTTAATATCCTGGTGGATGGAAAGGGGTTGTCACTCAGGATTTTACGGTACATGGCTCCATCCATTCTCCCATTGATGCGGTGAAGTAATCCCATGTCCTTACCAGAGAAACACCCCCCAAACATAATGTTTCCACCTCCATGCTATGGTGTTCTTTGGGTTATAGGCAGCATTTCTCTTCCTCCAAACACGGCGAGTTGAGTTAATGCCAAAGAGCTCAATTTTTTGTCTCATCTGACCACAGCACCTTCTCCCAATCACTCACAGAATCATCCAGGACTGCAGGATTTTAAACCTTTATTGTTATGTTATGGTAGCTGAGGAGGCAGGAGCAAAAAAACTGCATAGGCAGCCTAATACCAGAGAGATTGGAAACTAATAGGTTGCAGGCCCCTACGGTGGTCCTAGACGCCTCTGCACAGCGGAGAGATAGCTATCCCTGAAGATGGAAAGAGGAAAGCTAACTGCCCTGGGGTAGATCCCAAAAGAGTAGGAAGCCCCCAAACATATAATGGCGGTTAAACAAGATGAAAATACGAACACAGACAGAAAATAGATTGAGCAAACGCTGGGGCCCAAAACTGTCTAGATAGGATAGCACAGGAGAGAATACTTTCTGCACCAGAAAAACCCTAGGAAAAACTCCAACACTTCTGAATCCAAAAACACAGAGATCACATGGTCTCGACCACCTATATCAGATCTCTTGTGTGGACACGTAGCAACCCAGCAGAAAAATATCACAAGAACTGAGCAAATGAACAAATGCAAAAAACGAACAGAGACCAGCCAAAGCCCCCCATAGGGGACCCGGCTGAAGACAAAAAGCAATGCAGCAAAAAGCAAGGAATTCAAACCACAGTAAAAAAAACTGAAAGAGACTTATCTGAACGCAAGCAGGAGACAGCAGTAAAGCAAGCTGAATTCCAAACTAAACCAGGAAGCACAATTGATCACCGGCGAGGATCATGGGAGATCAGCTCACTTATATCAGGCCAGTCAGTACCACCTGACACCCACTCGTTATCTGCGGGTGTAGGACTCTTGGTATTCAAGATAGGTTCAATACCCTCAGCAACCACCAGAGGGAGCTTCAGCTCCGAAGTCGTCTCCAAAATGTTCACAACACTTTATGGTGTAATGTGTCACCAATAGTTTTTTTGGAGACTGTGGTCCCAGCTGCCTTGAGATCATTAACAAGTTCCCCCCGTGTAGTTTTAGGCTGGTCTCTCACCTTCCTCATAATCAAGGATAACCCACGAGGTGAGATTTTGAGTGGTTCCCAGATCGATGTTGATTGAGTCATTTTGTATTTCTTCCATTTTCTTACTATTGCACCAACAGTTGTCTCCTTCTCACTCAGCGCCTTACATATGGTTTTGTAGTCCAGCTTTGTGCAGGTCTATGATCTTGTCCCTGTCATCCTTAGAAAGCTCTTTGGTCTTGCCCATTTTGTAGAGGTTAGAGTCTGACTGATTAATTGAGTCTGTGGACAGGAGTCTTTTTATAAAGGTGACTATATAAGACAGCTCTTTTTAATGCAGGTAATGAGTTGATTACTAACATAAACATAGTTAGCAAGGCCGAAAAAAGACATTTGTCCATCCAGTTCAGCCTATATTCCATCAGAATAAATCCCCAGATCTACGTCCTTCTAAAGAACCTAATAACTGTAAGATACCATATTGTTACGCTCCAGGAAGACATCCAGGCCTCTCTTGACCCCTCGACTGAGTTCGCCATTACCACCTCCTCAGGCAAGGAATTCCAGATTCTCACTGCCCTAACAGTAAAGAATCCTCTTCTATGTTGGTGGAAAAACCTTCTCTCCTCCAGACGCAGAGAATGCCCCCTTGTGACCGTCACCTTCCTTGGTATAAATAGATCCTCAGAGAGATATTTGTATTGTCCACTTATATACTTATACATGGTTATTAGATCTCCCCTCAGTCGTCTTTTTTCTAGACTAAATAATTCTTATTTTGGTAATATCTCTGGGTATTGTGGTTCTCCATCCCCTTTATTAATTTTGTCGCCCTCCTTTGTACTCGCTCTAGTTCCATTATATCCTTCCTGAGCACCGGTGCCCAAGACTGTACACAGTACTCCATGTGTGGGCTAACCAGGGATTTGTACAGAGGCAGTATAATGCTCTCATCATGAGTATCCAGACCTCTTTTAATGCACCTTATTATCCTATTTGCCTTGGCAGCCGCTGCCTGGCACTGGCTGCTCCAGGTAAGTTTATCATTAACTAGGATCCTCAAGTCCTTCTCCATGTCAGATTTACCCAGTGGTTTCCCATTCAGTGTGTAATGGTGATATTGATTCCTTCCCATGTGTATAGCCTTACATTTACATTTGTTAAACCCCATCTGCCACCTTTCGGCCCAAGTTTCCAACTTATCCAGATCCATCTGTAGCAGAATACTATCTTCTCTTGTATTGACTGCTTTACATAGTTTTGTATCATCTGCAAATATCGATATTTTACTGTGTAAACCTTCTACCAGATCGTTAATAAATATATTGAAGAGAACAGGTCCCAACACCGACCCCTGCGGTACCCCACTGGTCACAGCGACCCAGTTAGAGAATATACTATTTATAACCACCCTCTGCTTTCCAACACTAACCCATTTACACACATTTTCCTCCAGACCCAGCATTCTCATTTTGTGTACCAACCTCTTGTGTGGCACGGTATCAAACGCTTTGGAAAAATCAAGATATACCACGTCCAATGACTCACCTTAGTCCAGTCAATAGCTTACCTCTTCATAAAAACTGATTAGATTGGTTTGGCAGGAGCGATTCCTCATAAACCCAGGCTGATATGGAGTTACACAGTTATTCTCATTGAGATAATCCAGAATAACACCCTCAGAAACCCTTCACATATTTTACCAACAATAGAGGTTAGACTTACTGGCCTATAATTTCCAGGTTCACTTTTAGAGCTCCTTTTGAATATTGATACCATATTTGCTCTGCGCCAGTCCTGTGGAACAGACCCTGTCGCTATAGAGTCCCTAAATATATGAAATAATGGTTAGTCTATTACACTACTTAGTTCTCTTAGTACTCGTGGGTAGAGTTGAGCGATACTTTCCGATATCCTAAAGTATCGGAATCGGAATGGTATCGCCGATATCACTAAAATATCGGCGATACCCGATACCGATACCGGAAGTCCCATGTAAGTCTATGGGAACAAAATATCGCAACTAAAAAAAACCCATTCTTTCCTTGTAAACACTAAATATACACACATAGAATACATATATATATATATATATACATGTCATTGTGACATATATATATACATATATGTATAGTTTATACACTTCTACATAGTAAAATATCCTCTCATTCAATTGCCGGGTAAAGCCGGCTTCAGTGAAAAGACAGAAGCACCCGACATGAAATGACACTTGGTGTACATAGGGTTAACCATGTCTTTTCATGTCCTTTGCTATCTAATTTGCACAAACAATTAAATCAGACTATGTGTGCAAAATTTCACACCTGTAGGGGTTAATTAAAGGTGTAAATTCGTTGTAAAAAAACCGGACTTTTTTGCTACGAATTTACACCTTTAATTAACCCCTACAGGTGTGAAATTTTGCACACATAGTCTGATTTAATTGTTTGTGCAAATTAGATAGCAAAGGACATGAAAAGACATGGTTAACCCTATGTACACCAAGTGTCATTTCATGTCGGGTTCTGCATTTTCACAAAAGCCGGCAATTGAATTAGCGGCTATTATACTATGTAGAAGTGTATGAACTACAAATATAAATATATATATATATGTGTCACAAATTCAATGACATGTATATATATATATGAGGTGTAAAATTGCTGAAAAAAATGCGTGGGCTCCCGCCCTATTTTCGCAACCAGACAGACAAAGCCAGTGAGTGGGGGCAGATAATAATAGCCCAGAGAGGGACCATTATTTTTGCCCCCCCCGGCTACTAACATCTGCCCCCAGACACCCCAGGAAAGACAAATCTATAATTAGATTCGCCTTTTCTGGCACTTTGCCCGTCTATTCCCATTGCCCTGTAGCGGTGGCGAATGGGTTAATATGGGGTTAAAGCCACCTTGCTATTGAAAGGTGACCTTAAGCCAGGTTAATAATTGAGAGCTGTCAATTAGACAACTATCAATTATTAATCCTATTGCATGAAATAAAAATAAAACACACACACTTTAATTAAAAATCATTTTAATGAAATAAAGACACATGTTTTTGACCATCTTTTATTTTACTGCAAAAACCATTTCCTGTAATAAAAATAAAATAAAAAAGCAAAATTATTCTTACCTATCCCATGCACAGTCAGGTCCCACGGTGTAATCCTTCAGAAAGGGTTAATGTTTACTGCAGGGACCGCAGCTAATGCTGCAGCCTCACAGTAAACCCCAAATGATTGAGTTCCTCTCCTGCCTGACAGGAGAGTAAAGGCTGGGTGTCACATAACGATACACCAGCGATCCCGACAACGATATGCACTTGTCAGGATCGCTGGTGTATCGCTACATGATCGCTGCTGAGCTGCCAAACAGGCAGCTCAGGCAGCGATCTGGGACAGCGACACTGCGGGTAACATCGCTTAAGGGCCCGTCTCACATAGCGATATCGCTACCGAGATCGCTGCTGAGTCACTAGTTTTGTGACGCAGCAGCGAGCTCACCAGCGATATCGCTGTGTGTGACATTCAGCGACGATCAGCCCCCTGCCGGGTATCGCTGATCGTCGCAGAAATGTCAGGACCTTTTTTTGATCGCTGGTTTCCCTCTGACAGGCACGCATCGCTGCGTGTGACAGGCGGGAGACCAGCGATCCGCTGGTAACCAAGGTACACAGCGGGTTTCCAGGCACCGCGCAGCGCTTGGAAACCCGCTATGTACCTTGGATACCAGCTCCCTGCATCAGGGCGCTGGTATCCAAGGTACACAGCGGGTTTCTAGGCACAGCCCCGCGCCTGGAAACCCGCTGTGTACCTTGGTTACCAGCGGATCGCTGGTCTCCCGCCTGTCACACGCAGCGATGTGTGTCCTGTCAGCGGGAAACCAGCGATCAAAGGTCCTGACATTTCAGCGACGATCAGCGATACCCGGCAGGGGGGCTGATCGTCGCTGAATGTCACACACAGCGATATCGCTGGTGAGCTCGCTGCTGCGTCACAAAACTAGTGACTCAGCAGCGATCTCGGTAGCGATATCGCTATGTGAGACGGGCCCTTAAGTGGAAAGCTTAATTGATTGCTTTCCACTTTCACTTCAGGTCAGCCAGGGACACAATCAGTGACGTCAGAGGGAACTGATTAACAAAAATAGGGGTTCCCTTCGAAAAAAAAATGGCGTGGGGTCCCCCCTATTTTTGTTAACCAGCCAGATGAAGCAGACCGCTGAGGCCTGGATTTTCAGGCTGTTAAGGAGCCAAGATCCATGGACCTTGCCAGCCTGATAATACCAGGCCACAGCAGTCTGCATATCTTGGCTGATTAACAAAAATAGGGGATCCCTCGAAAAAAATTGGCGTGGGGTCCCCCCTATTTTTGTTAACCAGCCAGATGAAGCAGACCGCTGAGGCCTGGATTTTCAGGCTGTTAAGGAGCCAAGATCCATGGACCTTGCCAGCCTGATAATACCAGGCCACAGCAGTCTGCATATCTTGGCTGATTAACAAAAATAGGGGATCCCCTCGAAAAAAATTGGCGTGGGGTCCCCCCTATTTTGTTAACCAGCCAGATGAAGCAGACCGCTGAGGCCTGGATTTTCAGGCTGTTAAGGAGCCAAGATCCATGGACCTTGCCAGCCTGATAATACCAGGCCACAGCAGTCTGCATATCTTGGCTGATTAACAAAAATAGGGGATCCCCTTGAAAAAAAATTGGCGTGGGGTCCCCCCTATTTTTGTTAACCAGCCAGATGAAGCAGACCGCTGAGGCCTGGATTTTCAGGCTGTTAAGGAGCCAAGATCCATGGACCTTGCCAGCCTGATAATACCAGGCCACAGCAGTCTGCATATCTTGGCTGATTAACAAAAATAGGGGATCCCTCGAAAAAAAATTGGCGTGGGGTCCCCCCTATTTTTGTAACCAGCCAGATGAAGCAGACCGCTGAGGCCTGGTTTTTCAGGCTGGTAAGGATCCAATATCCATGGACCTTGCAAGCCTGATAATACCAGGCCACAGCAGTCTGCTTAGCTTGGCTGGTTAACAAAAATAGGGGATCCCCTCGAAAAAAAAACGGCGTGGGGATCCCCCCTATTTTTGTTAACCAGCCAAGTAAAATGCAGACTGCTGCGGCCTGGTATTAAAAGACTGTCAAGGCCCATGGATTTTGGCCCTCAACAGCCTGATAATACCAGGCTACAGCAGCCCCACATTTGGCGCATCAAAAGATGTGCCAATTGTGGCACTTTACCCGGCTCTTCCCACTTGCCCTGTAGCGGTGGCAAGCGGGGTAATAAGGGGTTAATGTCACCGTTGATTGCACGGTGACAATAAGCCCGGTTAATAATGGAGAGGTGTCAATAAGACACCGATCCATTATTAATCCCAAAGTTATTAAATGTATAAAAAAAAGACAGCAAGAAAAAAGTCTTTTAATGAAATAAAAGAGACAACACAGTTTTCATTTTTTTTATTGTACTCTCATTCCTGCGACGCCATCGATCTCCTGTAAAAAAAAAAAAAAACAAACCAACAGTATACCACCTGTCCGACGCAGTCCATAACGACAGTCCCACGACGATCCAGCTCTGCTACATCGCAATGACAGGCAGAGCCTGTCATTGCAACGCAGCACAGCTGATTACCTGCTTCCCCCGGCGGTGACGTCATCGGACTGACTGCTTTACGGCCGCGATTACCCAGCAGTCACTGCAGTTATCGCGAGAAACTGCATGTGACCGCCGGGGAAAGAAGATGGCGGCCATGAAGCAGTGCAGGACATGACCGCCGGAGATCTTCTGCCAGGTAAGTGCCGCTGACTCCTGACAGACCCGACCGACGGACACTGACAGTGACAGTGACAATCCCGATTCCGGTATCCGATAAGACGAAAATATCGGAACTCGGAATCGGAATTCCGATACAGCTAATATCGGCCGATACCCGATATTTGCAGTATCGGAATGCTCAACACTACTCGTGGGTGTATGCCATCCGGACCCGGAGATTTATCTCTTTTATTCTTATTTAGCCGGTTATGATATTGTTGCCGACGAGGACAGTAGCAAAAATAGGCTAGGCAACCAGACACCCAGAGAGGTTGGTAACTTAGCGGATTGCAGATCACTGAACTGACATCACAACTTGAAATAGCCGTGGGACGTACCTACGGTGCCCTAGACGCCTTGACACAGCCGGATAGTTAACTAAGCCTAAAGAAAGAAAGGGAAAAGCTAACTGCCCCGGACTAGAACCCCAAAGGAATAGGTAGCCCCCAAACATATATTGGCGGTGAGATAAGATGAAATACAAACACAGGCAGAAAATAGAGCAAGTAAACGCTGGGGCCCAAACTGTCTAGACAGAACAGGACAGAAAAGAATACTGTCTGCAATCCAGCAAAAGCCCTAAGAAAAATTCCAACACGTCTGATATGCAAAAATACTGAGACCACACGATGTCTCCCCACTAGATCAGAACTCTGGTGTGAACTGGTAGCAAATCAGCAGATACTGAAATAACAGGGAACTGGAAATACATAAACTGACTCTGTTGTGAACTGGTAGCAAATCAGCAGATACTGAAATAACAGGGAACTGGAAATACATAAACTGACTCTGTTGTGAACTGGTAGCAAATCAGCAGATACTGAAATAACAGGGAACTGGAAATACATAAACTGTGGCAAATGAGAAACAGAGTCCAGCACAGGCCCACGCAGGGGAACCTGGCTGCACTAACTCCAGAAAGGCAGAAAACTGAGTTAGAAAAAAGGAAAACAATTGCCACAGAAATAAACAGCAAAGTAACTTATCTGAAAGTTGCAGAACAAACCAGGAAGCCAGCAGACTTCCAAAAGGGCTCAGGAAGAAACAAATCACGGCAAGGATAATGGGAAGGCTGCTCACTTATATCTCCCAGTCAGCAACACCTGATTGCCAATCATCGCCCTCAGGTGATAGACTTCTGTTAGCCAAAGCAGCTTCATTACTATTAGCAAACACCAGGGGGAGCCCAAACTCAGAAGTCAGGTTGAAAGTGTTCACAATACGCATCTCTTCTTGGGTTAGATTGGTGACCCTTAATATAGGGTTTTCTTTGTCTCTCAGCATTTCATTTTCCACCGTGAATACTGTGGAGAAGAAGGTGTTATGAATGTTTTAGAAATGAATTCTGAGCAGAAGCTCCCTCTGGTGGTTACAAACAGTACTGAACCATTCAGTGAGGATTGGCAATCAGGAATTACAGACTGGCTGGATATAAGGGAGGTTTCCCCCCATCATGGTTGCCGGTGATCAATTGTTCCTGTCTCAACATTGTTTCCTGGTTCACTTGGAAGCTTACTGAGTCTTGCCTCTTCTCCTGCTCTCAGATAAGATATTTTCTGTTTTTTGTTTTTGTGCTTGCCATTTGCATTTTTCTCAGCATTTCTGTGAGGTTGGCCAGGTTCCCCTCCCCGGGGGGCTTGGGCCCCTCTCGGTTCCTCTGGGGCCACTGTTGTTTGTTCATTTGCCTTTTCCTGTTTTTTCAGTGGCTGTGGCTGAGTTTTGTTACACCAGAGAACTAATTTAGGTGGTAGAGGTCGTGTGATCTCAGGTGTTTTTGCAATTAGTAGCGTTGGCTTTTTTTTAGGGTTTTTTGGATTGCAGTAAGTATCCTTCCTATCCGTTTCTGTCTAGGCAGATTGGGCCCCAACGTTTGCTCATACTATTTTCTGTCTGTGTCTGTATTTCCTCTTGTCTAACCGCCAATACATGTTTGGGGGCTTCCTATGTTCTTTGGGATCTGCTCTGGGGCAGATGGCTTTCCTCTTTCTATCCTTAGGTGTAGTTATCCTCTCAGGCTGTGACGAGGCGTCTAGGACCAACGTAGGAACGCTCCACGGCTGCCTTTAGTTGTGGTGGTTAGTCAGGGTACTGCAATCCAGTAGTTTCCAACCTCTCTGGTGTATTGCCGTTTTTGCCTGCTCTCCTCAGCTACCAAAACATAACAGTATCACCGGCCCAACTGAAAATTGTATGGTACTCACAGAAGGGAAAAATAGTGTGGAAACAATAAAGGTTGTCAGAGTTGTCAGAGATTTTTTTTTTTTCTGTTTGTTGCATTTTTTCCCTATTTTTCTCTGGGTGCTGAGGAGGATTTTTTTTTTCTCAATGGAGTTTGCACAGTTGTCTGGCCGTGTGGATCAGCTTGCCACTGAGGTTCGGAGTATTGCTACCTTTCTTGCTAGGTTGCCAGTTGTGGAACCCAGGATCCCCAGCCAGATTTGTTTTTGGGGGATCGAGCTAAATTTCTGAATTTCAAAAATAACTGTACGTTGTTTTTTGCCTTAAAACCTAAGTCCTCAGGGAACGCAGCACAGCAGGTTCAAATTGTCATCTCTCTCCTGCGCGGCGATCCTCAGGATTGGGCTTTTTCCCTGACACCTGGGGACCCTGTTTTGAGTAATGTTGATGCATTTTTTCTGGCTCTGGGGTTATTGTACGATGAACCTAATGTCACTGATCAAGCTAAAAAAACCTTGTTGGCATTAAATCAGGGGCTTGAGGACGCTGAATTGTACTGTCAGAAATTCCGAAAGTGGGCAGTCCTGACCAAATGGAATGATGATGCTTTGGCAGCCCTTTTTCTGAAGGGTCTGTCAGAGAATGTAAAAGATGTTATGGTGGGTTTCTCTGCTCCCTCTGGTCTCAATGATTCTATGTCATTAGCGATTCAAATTGACAGACGTTTGCGTGAGCGTAGAAGTATGCGTGGAATAGTGTTGCCTTGTGAACCAGCTTCTGAACCCATGCAGTGTGATAGAGTGGCTTCTGGGGCACAGCGTCATGATTTTCGAAAATGCAATGGGTTATGTTTCTACTGTGGTGATGCCTCTCATGCTATTTCAGTCTGCCCTAAGCGGGGAAGACGTTTTGCACACTCAGTTGTCTTGGGTGGTGTTCAGACTAAATTTCTGTTGACTGTTACCCTGATTTGCTCCCTGTCCACATTTTCTGCTCAGGCTTTTGTTGATTCGGGAGCAGCTATTAACCTGATGGATTTTGATTTTGCTAAACGTTGTGGGTTTCCATTGATGCCCCTACGGAAGTCTATTCCCCTACTGGGGATTGATTCTACCCCTTTGGCGGAGAATAAACCCCAGTTTTCTACTCAGGTGATAATGAGGGTTGAACCTGATCATCAGGAGAATTGCAAATTTTTGGTGTTGTATAATTGCATGACATTATTGTACTAGGTTTCCCTTGGTTACAGTCTCATAATCCTGTTTTGGATTGGAAATCTGTGTCTGTAACCAGTTGGGGCTGCCAATGTGTTAATGCCAACACTCCTGTTTTTTCTGCCTCTCCCCAGGCTCAAGATGTTCCTGACTTTTTGACTGATTTTTCTGATGTGTTTAGCGAAAGTAAATCTGCATCCTTGCCCCCCATAGGAGCTATGACTGCACTATTGAATTAGTGCCTGGTAGTAAATTCCCTAAAGGTTGCCTTTTTAACTTGTCTGTACCTGAACATGACGCTATGCGGTCTTATATCAAGGAGTCATTGAGAAGGGTCATATCAGACCATCCTCTTCACCCTTGGGTGCCGGTTTTTTCTTTGTGGACAAAAAGGATGGTTCATTAAGGCCGTGTATTGATTATCGTCTCTTGAACAATATCACTGTGAAATATCAATATCCGTTACCCTAGATTTCTGACCTGTATTTCCAGGGTGAAAAGTGCTACTTGGCTTACCAAGCTTGACCTCAGGGGGGCGTATAACCTTATTCGCATTAAGCACGGGGATGAATGGAAGACGGCGTTTAATACCCCAGAGGGGCATTTTGAGTACCTAGTGATGCCCTTTGGGCTCACTAATGCTCCTTCTGTCATCCAGTCCTTCATGAATGACATTTTCAGGGATTTTGTGGATAAATTTCTGATTGTTTATTTGGATGATATCTTGATTTTTTCCAATGACTGGGACTCTCATGTGAAACATGTTCGGACTGTGTTCCAGATTTTGAGAGAGAATGCTCTGTATGTGAAGGGATCAAAGTGTCTTTTTGGTGTACAGAGGATCTCATTTCTGGGATTCATTTTGTCTCCATCTGTTATTGAAATGGACCCGGTCAAGGTTCAGGCCATCTGTGATTGGGTCCAACCTACTTCATTAAAGGCTCTTCAGAGATTCTTGGGTTTTGCCAATTTTTATCGTAAATTTATTGGTAATTTCTCTATTATTGTTAAACCATTGACTGATTTGACCAAAAAGGGTTCTGATGTGGTGAATTGGCCTCCTGAGGCAGTCTCTGCGTTTCAGGAACTTAAACAGAGATTCACTTCTGCTCCTGTTCTACGGCAGCCTGATGTTTCTCTGCCGTTTCAGGTGGAGGTTGATGCCTCTGAAATTGGGGCAGGTGCCGTTTTGTCCCAAAGAGATCCTGAGACCTCTAAAAGTAACCTTTGTGCTTTTTTCTCTCGAAAATTTTCTCCAATGGAACGTAATTATGACGTGGGTAATCGGGAGTTTTTGGCCATGAAGTGGGCTTTTGAAGAGTGGAGACATTGGCTGGAGGGAGCCAAACATCAGGTGGTGGTCCTCACGGACCATAAGAATCTGGTTTATCTGGAATCAGCCAAGCGACTTAATCCTAACAGGCCAGGTGGGCCTTGTTTTTCACACGTTTTAATTTTGTCGTTTCCTTTCTTCCTGGCACTAAGAATGTTAAGGCGGATGCCCTCTCGAGGAGTTTCCTTGCGGACTCTCCTGAGTTATCTGATCCTGCTGTTATTTTGAAAGAGGGTGTAGTTCTTTCCACCATCTCGCCCAATTTGAGACTGACTCTGGAAGGGTGTCAGGAGGATAAACCCGAGCGCTGCCCTGTTGGGAAATTGTTTGTCCCAGACCAGTGGAAAAAGAGTGTGATGTCTGAGATTCATTGTTCCGCGTTGGACGGTCATCCCGGAATTTTTGGTACCAGAGACTTGGTGAGTCGGTCCTTTTGGTGGCCTACTTTGTCTCGTGATGTCAGGGAGTTTGTGCAGTCCTGTGGGACTTGCTCTCGCTCCAAGCCTAGCTTTGCTCTAGTGGTTTGTTGATGCCATTGCCTGTGCCCAAGAGACATGGACCCATATCTCTATGGATTTTATTTCCGACCTCCCTGTTTCTCAGAGAATGACCGTTATCTGGGTGATTTGTGATAGGTTTTCCAAGATGATACATCTTGTGCCATTACCTAAGTTGCCTTCCTCCTCCGAATTGGTGCCTTTGTTCCTTCAGCACGTGGTTCGGTTACACGGCATTCCTGAGAACATTGTGTCTGACAAGGAGTCCCGTTTGTTTCCAGATTTTGGAGGACTTTTTGTTCTAAACTTGGTGTTCAATTGTCCTTCTCCTCTGCTTTTCATCCTCAGACCAATGGACAAACTGAGAGAACAAACCAGACATTGGAGACTTATCTGAGATGCTTTGTGTCTGCTGATCAAGATGATGGGTCTCTTTTTTGCCTTTGGCTGAGTTTGCTCTTAATAATAGGGCAAGCTCTGCCACTTTGATGTCTCCATTTTTCTGCAATTTTGGGTTTCACCCTCGATTTTCTTCGGGACAGACGGAGGCTTCTGTCTTTCCGGGTGTTGACTCTGTTGTGGAGCGTATGCAGCAGATTTGGGACCAGGTAGTGGAGAGGTTGTCCCTCTCTCAGGAGAAGGCCCAGCGGTTTGCCAACCGGCATAGGACTGATGTCCTCGGTTTAAAGTGGGGGACTTGGTTTGGTTGTCCTCAAGAAATATCCCTATGAGGGTTGCATCTCCAAAGTTTAAGCCTAGGTCATTGGACCTTATAAGATCATGGAGATTCTTAATCCTATTTCCTTCTTCCAGGGACATTTAAGATCTATAACGTGTTCCACAAGTCCTTATTGAAGAGGTTTGTCGAGCCAGTGGTTCCTATGGCTGCGCCTCCTGACCCTGTTTTGGTTGAGGGCAATCTGGGTATGTGGTTGAGAAAATATTGGATTCTCGTTTTTTCTAGACGGAAACTCCAGTATTTGGTTAAGTGGAGAGGTTATGGTCGGGAGGACAATTCTTGGGTGTTTGCTTCGGACATCCATGCTAGGAGACTGATCCGTGCATATCACAGAGCTCATCCTGACCGACCTGGTTGCACAAATGAGGGTTCGGTGACCCCTCCTCAAGGGGGGGTACTGTTATGAATGTTTTAGAAATGAATTCTGAGCAGAAGCTCCCTCTGGTGGTTACAAACAGTACTGAACCATTCAGTGAGGATTGGCAATCAGGAATTACAGACTGGCTGGATATAAGGGAGGTTTACCCACATCATGGTTGCCGTGATCAATTGTTCTGTCTCAACATTGTTTCCTGGTTCACTTGGAAGCTTGCTGAGTCTTGCCTCTTCTCCTGCTCTCAGATAAGATATTTTCTGTTTTTTGTTTTTGTGCTTGCCATTTGCATTTTTCTCTGCATTTCTGTGAGGTTGGCCAGGTTCCCTCCCCGGGGGGCTTGGGCTCCTCTCGGTTCCTCTGGGGCCACTGTTGTTTGTTCATTTGCCTTTCCAGTTTTTTCAGTGGCTGCGGCTGAGTTTTGTTACACCAGAGAACTAATTTAGGTGGTAGAGGTCGTGTGATCTCAGGTGTTTTTGCAATTAGTAGCGTTGGTTTTTTTTAGGGTTTTTATGGATTGCAGTAAGTATCCTTCCTATCCTTTTCTGTCTAGGCAGATTGGGCCCCAACGTTTGCTCATACTATTTTCTGTTTGTGTCTGTATTTCCTCTTGTCTAACTGCCATTACATGTTTGGGGGCTTCCTATGTTCTTTGGGGATCTGCTCCGGGGCAGATGGCTTTCCTCTTTCTATCTTTAGGTGTAGTTATCCTCTCAGGCTGTGACGAGGCGTCTAGGACCAACGTAGGAACGCTCCACGGCTGCCTTTAGTTGTGGTGGTTATCAGGGTACTGCAATCCAGTAGTTTCCAACCTCTCTGGTGTATTGCCGTTTTTGCCTGCTCTCCTCAGCTACCAAAACATAACAAGAAGGTGTTTTTAATATATTAGCTTTTTCCTCATCATTTACAACCATTCTTTAATCACAATTTTTTAAGGGGCCTACTCTTTCTCTTTTGATCCTTTCACTATTGAGATAGTTGAAGAAAGTTTGGCATTAGTTTTACTCTCCTTAGCAACGTGCTTCTCTGTTTCCTTTTTGGCAGCTTTAACCCCTTTCTGACCTCAGATGTTCTTTTCCATCCATGTGACCTGGGACTTAATTCCCATGGATGGAATAGTACATCATAGGCGATCAGCCGTGCTCACGGGGGGAGCGCGGCTGATCGGGGCCGGGTGTCAGCTGATTCTTAGAGCTGACACCGGCACTTTAACCCCCGGAACACTGCGATCAAACATGATTGCAGTGCTCCAAAGCCGGCAGAGTGGCTGATAGCCCCTCTGCCTTTGGATTGGAGACCTTGAGGCATGACGCAGGGTCCCGATCGTGCCTTGGAGACCCAATGTCAGCATGATGATATCCGGGTCTCCAGGCCTGAGGGACTTCCTTTCATCGCAGTGATGACCAGGAAGTCTCTCAGGTCAGGGTAATAGATCTGCATGCTATAGAAGTGATCAGCCTGCATAAAATGAGTGTCCCATAGTGGGATAAGGTGTAAAAATAAGAATTAAATAAAAAAAATTGCAAAAACAAAAAATAATAACAAATAATAATAAAAAAAAATCAATATTTATTCCATCTATAAATAAATATTTAAACAATAAAAGTACACATATTTAGTATTGCCACATCCCTACCGACCTGACCTATAAAACTGTCCCACTAGTTAACCCCTTTAGTGAACACCCTTAAAAAAAAACAAAGCAAAAAATCAATGATTTATCATCATATCACTGAACAAAAAGTGGAACACGCGATCAAAAAGACGGATATAAATAAACATGATACCGCTGAAAACATCATCTTGTCCCGCAAAAAACAAGCTGCCATACAGCTCAATAACTGGAAAAATAAAAAAGTTATCGCTCTCAGAATAAAGCGATGCAAAAAAAAATATTTTTTATATGAAATAGTTTTTATTGTATAAAAGTGCCAAAACATAAAAATGATATAAATGAGGTATCGCTGTAATCATACTGACCTGAAGAATAAAACCGCCTTATTAATTTTAACGCACGCGGAACAGTATAAACGCCCCTCCCCCAAAAGAAATTCATGAATTGCTGGTTTTTGTTCATTCTGCCTCACAAAAATCGGACTAAAAAGCGATCAAAAAATGTCATGTGTCCAAATATGGTACCAATAAAAACGTCAACTCGTCCTGCAAAAAACAAGAGCTCACATGACTCTGTAGGCCAAAATATGGAAAAATTATAGCTCTCAAAATGTGGTGATGCAAAAACTATTTTTTGCAATAAAAAGCGTCTTTTAGTGTGTGACAGCTGCCAAACATAAAAACCTGATATATATAGTAAATCAAATCCCCTTATCCTCCGGTTAGTTAGGGAAAAATAATAAAATTAAAAAAATGTATTTATTTCCATTTTCCCATTAGGGCTAGGGTTAGGGCTAAAGTTAGGGTTAGGGTTGGGGCTAAAGTTAGGGTGAGGGCTGTGGCTAGAATTGAGGTTAGGGTTTGGGTTAGGTTTGGGATTAGGGTTAGGGTTGGGATTAGTGGGTGTGTTAGGGTAAGGTTTGTAGTTAGGGTTATATTTGTGGTTAGGGTTATGGTTAGGGTTGGATTAGGGTTAGTGAGTGACTCCCTGACGAAGCAACTGTGAAACGCTCATTGGAGTGTGGGGTGGCTGTGCCAGCATATTCAGCATGAACTCCGGTTAGTAATTTTACTATTTGTGATTTATGGGCATGCCTATATTTTACATTGGATTTGCACTGTGCACTTTGTTTACTGGTTGAACCTATTCTGAAATTGAGAGGTCTTTATGACCATGTCTTTTGTGTATGCTAGTGGGGTGGCAGAGAGACAGAAGGATTAATTAAATACATGCACTGCAGTTTATTTTGATTTTTGTTATAATTGATTTGTTTCTCTGCGTTCCGAGTATCTCACCTTGTATAATCCAAATGAAATTTTCTGTACATATACTTGATTGTTATTTATAATGCGGTGTGTTGACCTTCTTCCCTTTTGGTTTTATTATTTGTTCTTTTATTATGTCTTATTAATTTGTTTTAAAAAAAATGTGTTCTTGCTTGGTGTCTAAATTTAATAAAATGTAATTTATCAAGTGATATTCCTCTGCAAGCATCCTTCAAGTAGTTTTCTTTTGTTTCAGAATTGTAAAAATTGGCCTGGTCATTAACATGCAGACCACCCTTGGGGGTAAAGGGGTTAATTAGTTTTTTAGATTAGGAGCGTCTGGTTGGTAGGGATCAAATACTTATTTATCACTGCAGAATGTAAATAAATTTATATAATTTATAAAATTTTATTTTTGATATTCTAAAATTAACCTACCCTTAAAATTATAGACTGTTCATGTCTTTGTCAGTGGGCAAACTTACAAAATCAGCAAGGGATCAAATACATATTTCCCCCCTGTATCTGGCTGAAGATGGCCTAATTTAACTCACACTCTGCCTGCCTGAGTTGATTGCAGCCTAAAAAGTCCAATTTGATGTTTTCTCTCCCTCTCATATGAAGAGCTGTTAAGGACAGGAGATGACTTTTTCCACTAGATGGAATAAGTGATCTGTCACCTCCATGAAGGGTCTGGATCGGGTCCTCCCTTGGTGGTTTATGTACGCCACTGTCACCTGATTGTTGGAGAGGATCCTGATATATGACCCTGCAGGGACATAAGGAGTCTTCTTACTGCTAACTCAACTGACAGCAATTCCTTTAGGTTTGATGAACAACCTGTCTCATGGCATGACCAAATTCCCTGGATTTCTACATCACTTAGATGTCCCCCCAATCCCTGGGGCTTGTGTCCGTGGTGAACCCCCACTGGATAGATTAGTGAAATTCAGTCACCAAGGAAGGGATCATATTCCTCACCAACTGTTACACTGATGCCTCTACCTTGTGCCCGTCATTACACTGGTTGCCCATCCATGGGCGTACCCAGGATCAAAACTAGGGGGGAGGCAAGCCAATGTTGCATCTTATACAGGTTACATCATATACACTGTACATTATCCTGCATAATAGGTATGGAGCATTAGAACTGTTGTATATTGTATAATACAGCAGTGTATGTGACACTACGCTGTATATACCATATATTATACATGGCAGTCGCGCTCATGTCAGGAGCGGTACCAGCAAGTCCGAGGATTGCAGTGCGATCCTCGCATGAGTTATACGGCCGTCTGTCTATGCCCTTGTTATAATAATACTGAAATATTAATCTATTATTAAAGTATTAAGGAGCTCACAAGTAAAAAAAAGCCCCCTACCTCCCCTGTCCCCCACCCACACCCCAACAGCCCATCGTCTCACATGCACCCCTTAATGTTCTGTCCCACTGACCCCACAATACCCCATCCTCTCACAGTAAACCCCCAGTGCCCTAGTCCCACAATACCCCCATCCTCTTACATTCAACCCCAGTGACCTGTCCACCCTCCCTCACAATACCCCATCCTCTCACATCAACCCCTGTGCGCCAGCCCCCACAATATCCCCATCCTCTCACATTCACCAACCCGTGCCTTGTTGCCCCTCCCCCACTTCAGCCCCACAATACCCCCATCCTCTCACATTAACCCCCCAGTGCCCTAGCCCCCACAATACCCCATCCTCTCACATTAACCCCCCAGTGCCCTAGCCCCCACAATACCCCCATCCTCTTACATTCACCCCAGTGCCCTGTACCCCTCCCCCACAATACCCCATCCTCTCACATTAACCCCCCCAGTGCCCTAGCCCCCACAATACCCCCATCCTCTTACATTCACCCCAGTGCCCTGTACCCCTCCCCCACTGTACCCCCATCCTCTCATATTCCCCAACAGTGAACATGACATGCCTGAGCAGAATGAATTTAATAAATTCCATCCCCTCTTACCATGAAGCTTGCAGGCAGTGACTGAGGCAGGAGCAGGAAGTGTCCAGTGTTGCACACAGAGGGCACTAGGACCCAGCGTGGCTGAGACAACCAGAGCCTGCAGGGCAGAAAGTGAAACTACAGCTGCTGCAGCCAGGAAGAAGCTCCTGTGGTGAGACAGCAGCTCCGTGCACTGCGCACACAGACAGGCTCTGTAATCTGTGGCAGAGGGAGCCGGCATTGTGCTGCTCTCTCCGCTCTATTTCATTGTGTGCCCCTGCTTCTAGGGGGGGGAAGTTGCCCCCCCTGCCCCACGGTGGGTACGCCCATGTGCCCATCCACTAAAGAGTTCAATATAAACTTATCACTCTAACCCACAAAGCACTCCATGGTTCAGCACCACCCTACATCTCCTCCCTGGTCTCAGTCTACCATGATACCAGTGTCCTCCATTCTGCTAATGGCCTGAGATTAACATCCTCAATAATCAGAACCTCCCATTCCTGTCTCCAAGACTTCTCATGTGCTGTGTCAATTCTTTGGAATGCATTACCCAGGATAATTTGTTTAATCCCCAATACCCACAGTTTTAAGCGTGCCCTAAAAACGGGATACTATATTGGAGTATCTGAGGCTGAATAACCTCATGACACAGTATCAGCATGGGTTTACGAGGGACCATTCTTGTCAGACTAATCTGATAAGCTTTTATGAAGGGGTAAGTTCAGGACTGGACCAAGGGAATGCAGTGGACGTGGTGTTCATGGACTTCTCAAAAGCTTTTGATACAGTGCCACACAAAAGGTTGATACATAAAATGAGAACACTGGGGATAGGGGGAAATATGTGTAAGTGGGTTAAGATCTGGCTCATGGATAGAAAACAAAGGGTGGTTATTAATGGAGCACACTCGGACTGGGTCACGGTTAGCAGTGGGGTACCACAGGGGTCAGTATTGGGGCCGCTTCTCTTTAACATATTTATTAATGACCTTGTAGGGGGCATACAGAATAGTATTTCAATATTTGCAGATGACACTAAACTCTGCAGGGTAATAAATACAGAGGAGGACAATTTTATATTACAGGAGGATTTATGTAAACTAGAAGCTTGGGCTGATAAATGGCAGATGAGCTTTAATGGGGATAAATGTAAGGTCATGCACTTGGGTAGAACAAACAAGATGTATAATTATGTGCTTAATTGTAAAACACTGGGCAAAACTGTCACTGAAAAAGACCTGGGTGTATGGGTGGACGACAAACTCACATTTAGTGGCCAGTGTCAGGCAGCTGCTGCCAAGGCAAATAAAATAATGGGATGCATTAAAAGAGGCATAGATGCTCATGAGGAGAACATAATTTTACCTCTATACAAGTCACTGGTGCGACCACACTTAGAATACTGTGTGCAGTTCTGGTCTCCGGTGTATAAGAAAGACATAGCTGAACTGGAGTGGGTGCAGAGAAGAGCGACCAAGGTTATTAGAGAACTGGGGGGTCTGCAATACCAAGACAGGTTATTACACTTGGGGTTATTTAGTTTGGAAAAACGAAGGCTTAGGGGTGATCTTATTACAGTGTATAAATATATGAGGGGACAGTACAAAGACCTTTCTAATGATCTTTTTACTCTTAGACCTGTGACGGGGACAAGGGGGCATCCTCTACGTCTGGAGGAAAGAAGGTTTAGCCATAATCACAGACGCAGATTCTTTACTGTAAGAGCAGTGAGACTATGGAACTCTCTGCCGTCTAATGTTGTAATGAGTGATTCTTTACTAAAATTTAAGAGGGGACTGGATGCCTTTCTTGAAAAGTATAATATTACAGGCTATATTCACTAGTTTCCTAGATACTGCGTTGATCCAGGGAGCTAGTCTGATTGCCGTATGTGGAGTCGGGAAGGAATTTTTTTTCCCCAATGTGAAGCTTACTGTTTGCCACTTGGTTTTTTTTTGCCTTCCTCTGGATCAACATGTTAGGACAGGTTAGGATAGGATATGGGTTGAACTAGATGGACTTAAAGTCTTCCTTCAACCTTAATAACTATGTTACTATGTTACTAAAAATGCTTTTCTTCAGACTGGCCTACCGCCTCAACACATTTTTTTAACTATCCCTATGTTGCATATTCAAAATTTTCCCAATAACCAGGATCCTCGTATCATGTTCTCACATACTTTATGCATTTAATAGCCCTTTGTGTCTGTACTTTTACATATTCTGGCTGATAACCGGTTCATGCAGCATTACATGAAGACTCGATTTCTTACATTATGGCTGGTAAGAACAATGAAAGCAATTGTTACCATCCACCTTTTGTGTCTCCCCTATTTCCTCATAGATTGTAAGCTTGTGAGCAGGGCACTCATTCCTCTTGTATCTGTTGTTTATGTGATTATTATTCTATAATGTCTTTTATTGTCTGTACAAGTCCCCTCTGAAATGTAAATTCCTGCTGAATATGTTGGCGCTATAGAAATAAAATTATTATTATTCGACTGTATATCACCCCCTCTAGTTGTGTAGTGCAACTGAGCTGGAAATTGTATATAAGGCCTCCCCAGTCTGAAGCTTCATTGGTGGGGCCCAGTCCTTTTGTCTGCCCTTATACACACACTGAGGTCGACATTGACCCATGGTAAGGTTTTTTATATTAGACAGTGTAGGACTGTCCTGTCAGAGTTGCCTTGACGTGGTGGATGGCTTTTATGCTATTTTTAATCAAAACAGGTGTTATACATAATAAGTGAGTACACTATATACTAAGGGATGGCGCTATACATAATAAGCAAGTAAACTATATACTAAGGGACTGTGCTATACATAATAAGTGAGTACCACTTATAAGTCCTTTCAGGACTTATCTACAGCATTCTTTAATGCTGTAGATAAGCCCCCGATCCGATCTGAAAGATAAGAAAAATAAGTTTTATAATTATACTCACCCGGGGGGCGATCCGGTTTGATGAGTGTCGGAGGTCAGGGTATGGCGCCTCCCATCTTTTTGCGATGCCGCCCTCCTGCTTGCTTCATGTCTCCCCGGCATTGCGCTCCTGCACAGGCATACTTATCTGCCCGGGAAAGGTCAGAGAGACCCAGCACCTGCGCACTGCAGTACTTTGCTCTGCCCTCAACAGGGCAGATAAGTACGCCTGCACAGGAGCGCGCTTCCAGGAAGCCACGAACCAAGCAGGAGGGCGGCACTCAAGAAGATGGGAGGCACCGAACTCGGACCTGCGACACCCATCGGACCGGACCGCACCCCGGATGAGTATAATAAAACTTATTTTTCTTCACTCGCAGGTCAGATCAGGGGCTTATCGACAGCATTATAGAATGCTGTCGATAAGCCCTGAAAGGCAGTGGCAGCATCTTATAGTGGTCAAAACAGGTGACAGCTTCCATTTAAATATTATAAGCGATAATAACGTCTTCCTCAACCTCGCCCTGTTCTTAAATCCATTATAAATCTCCCTTCCTCCCTTCCCAATCCCCACACCCATCATTGTCCTCCTCTCCCCGCATCCCATTATTGTCCTCTGCCCCACCCCCATCATTGCCTTCTCCCCCAGGACCCCATCATTGCCCTCTCCACCACATTTATCATTGCTTTCTCCCCCACCACCTCATTATTGTCCATTCCACCACCTCCATCATTGCCTTATCCCCCACCCCCCATCATTGCCCATTCCACCTCCTCCATCATTTCCTCCTCCCCTATCACCCCCATCATTGCCCTTTCCACCATCATTGTCATTTCCACTACCACCATCTTTGTCTTTTCCACCACCACCCCCTCATTGCCCATTCTACCACATCCATCATTTCCTCCTCCCCAACACTCCCATTATTGCCCTTTCCACCATCACCCCATAATTGTCCTTTCCACTACCACATCATTGCCTTTTCCCCACCACCACCATCATTGCCCATTCCACCAGCTCCATCATTGCTTTCTCCCCTACCAACCCCTTCATTGCCTTCTCCGCAATCACCCCATCATTCCCCTCTCCTACACACACACACACACACACAATCACCCCATCATTCCCCTCTCCTACACACACACGCACATACACCTCTCACCTCTCCGCACGCTCTCCCGCAGCATCACATTTGCCGGCAGCTTCCTCTCTCTGGCACATCCATCAGCCGCAGTGCTGAATGATGACGTCATCCAGCCGCGCCGCTGACTGCTGTGAGAGACAGGAAGCGTGGCCAAGACACAGGGCAGATCGCTGCAGCTCTGCTGCCATTTGCTCTTGCAGGCAGCAGAGCTGCAGGGATCTCTCCCTGCCTGCAGCACATGAGTGCAATCTGGCCAGGGGCCCCCCGGAGCCTCGGGGCCGGATAAACAGGCCAGATTGCCCTCATTATTAGCTGCCCTGCAGGGGCCCCCTGGAGCCTCTGGGCCTCGGTGCAGCCGCACCAGCTGCAAATGCTGTGTGTCTGCCCATGGCTCTGAGACTTCTGAGTCTAGGACCTGTTGCAATGCTGTTGAAGACCAAGAGGGAGTTACCATGAACCTCTCTTGCGGGATTGATAGGAACTCTATCTTTAGCCCAGATCTTATTAGGCTAAGAATCCAATTACTCGATGATATTTCTTCCCAGGCATGGAAGAAGAATGATAGCCCCCCCATCTAGGCTGGAGGTCATTGGCCAGGTTTTTTGGAAAATCCTGGGAGGAGGTTCTGAACATGAAACCTCTACCTTTCCTCTTCCTGTCATCCAACTTGATCTGATCTCTGGAGGGCTTCCTTCTGGCGAACCTTCTTTTACTGAAGGAACGCTTGTAGGATGGGAAACCTCCTCTTATCGTTGCCCGCCTTCTCCAGAAGTTCATCCAAAGCAGGCCAAACAGATATTCCCCCCTCACAAGGAATGGCGTACAGCTTTGATCTGGCCTGGATGTCCCCTGGCAAGCACTTCAGCCATAAGGTCCTTCGGGCCGCGTTTGAAAGGGCTGCGGATCTCACTGCTAAATGGACCGAATCCACTGAAGCATCTTGACAAAAAAGCTGCGGCTCCTCAAATCAGCGGGACAGTGGACAGTATGTGGTCTCTAGCTGTCTAATCCTTTATTTGAGTCTCCAGACGGTCCAACCAGACCATTAAGGACCTGGGAGTACTTGTAGCAGCCACCACTGGTTTGAGGACTCTTGATGATGTCTCCCATGTCCCTTAAAGAATGGTATCTGCTTTGTTGTCAAGAAGTTCTTTTAAATTTCCCATGTCCTGAAAGGGTAGAGGGTCTCCTAGAAGCCTTTGCAACAGCCGCATTCAGCTTTGGGTCTTTATCCCAGCTTGATGAGGAAGGCTCATCAAAGGAATTTCTCTTAAATGCCAGGGGAAGGGAGCCTTTAATTTAAGTGAAATGATCTATGCCTCTTTTGGTCCAAGTCTCCAATATGATATCCTAAACCAATCTTTTGGGCTTGCATTCTACTATCCCTATGGTATTTATAACAGCTTTAACAAGTTTGCCCATCTGATCTATGGGGAAACAGAAACAACTTGACTTGTCGTCTGAAGAGGAGCAAGCTGATGAAAAGGATTTGGAGGAGTTGTCATTTTTTTCTGACCCACTAAACACATCTGACTCAGGGGACTTAGCTCTTTTATTTTTTCTTTCCCATAGGGATTTAAGGGAATCTCTTACTTCCGCACTGAAGATAGATATTAAATAAGGCTAGTTTCACACTAGCGTTTGAGCGACCTGGGTCTGTCTGCGCACGGCCGCCGCTAAGCTCTGCCTCCGGCCGCGGCTCCTCCCGACGGCTCCGCCTATGGACGCATGATGCTGCATGCGACCTGCGCACCCTATCTTTAGCATTGGGTATGCAGGCCGTGTGCAGGTATGCATTTGGCAGTGCATGCATCCTTTTGACGGTGCGCCGAGTGCACCAAAATGCAACATGCAACATTTTGGTGCACTCGGCGCACCGTCAAAAGGACGCATGCGCCGCCAAACGCATACCTGTGCACGGCCTGCGTACCCAATGCTAAAGATAGGGTGCGCAGGTCGCATGCAGCGTCATGCGCCCATAGGCGGAGCCGCTGGGAGGGAGGCGGAGCTTAGCGGCGGCCGTGTGCAGACAGGCGCAGGTCTGTCAAACACTAATGTGAAAGCACCCTTAGTGGCAAAGCGGGTGAGCACTATAAAATGCTTGGGTGCTCATTGCTCGGGTCGAGCAAATTGGAATGCTCGGGTGCTCGACCCGAGCAACGAGCCCAATGAAAGTCTATGGGAAACTCAAGCATTTTTCCAGTGGCCTCCCTGGCGGTCTGCAGAAGGACTAGAAATTGCGGAAATCGATGGGAGCAGTGCTCAAATTACATGGGAACAGCATTGGGAAGACCCCTGTAAGCATTTCAGACTCCCAGGTCACTGCTGTAAACAATGATGTCAGAGTCTTAAGCCACTTTTACAGACTCACAATAAAACATACAAAAATGAAACCAAAATGCAAAAAATGTCCCATTAAAAAGGAGCGGGTCTCCAAGACTTGGAATGCCCATACACTAAGTGTATGGGCTGGCAAACATTTTCCCCTGTGGGGTACGCCTCAACCTTTTCCATAACAAGTATTTAGCACCCAGCAAAAACACCCACCCTTGTTAGGATTTTGACACTGGCTGTAGTAGCACTGAACACGTTAACTCTGGTGATCTAGTGACGGTGGATGATGAGACGTGGAGGAAGGCCTGATTAAAAACTAGGCCCAATTTAAAAGAGCGGGGCTCCTAAACTTGGAATGCCCATACACTGGCTGGCAAACATTTCCCCCGGGGGTAGATATCAACATAGTGTCTAAAATTTTTTAATAGGGCATCATAAACATCTTTCAAAACTGTAACGTTGTTTCCTACACAGTTGCTGCTGGGAAGGTGCAGGTTTTTAGTAAAAATATGGTGGACAAATCGTTAGACGAAGTGATCAGGAAAAGGGGCATGGTGATTACAGGAATGGGAAAGTACATGATTAATAACAGCCGTGGCTATGGGAGGTATGAGATACAGGACACAGCCTACAATGATTTCATCCATACATATGAACAATAAGATCCAAATGTCCCAGTGGAAAATTATTTGTCATAGTGTAACGAACAATGTTAAAGGAATGCCACTAAACGTACATAACCGCGACCCTTGGAAACACCAGATTTCCTCTTTACAAGATATAGACAATGATGGTATTGATGACAACTTTGAAATTTACCACATCCACACCAAGAAGATGAAGATCACAGCTGCAAAAAATGTGCAAAAAAGGCCGTGAATGTCTGGAAAATCATTTTCTCTAGGGCTAAGTTACCCTCTTACTAAAGTGGCACCGAATAATGTATACACAGCTATCATGTCTACTCAGCGTGAGATGATTGAAAGATGATGTATTCTGATTTGTCCATGTCCACTTTTTGAAAGCAGCAGAAAAGAAGGATGATATAGCAGGAAGACGTGTGATTTGGGTCAGTAAGGAGGTGATGTCAGGTACAGCTGTCCCAGGCCGAAGGTGTAGATGGAGAAGAGTAGGGGTCCTAGAACAGAGCCTTGGGAACACCGAAAGACAGGTGTTGAGGTCAGGAGGTGGTGTTGGAGAGGAAGACAAGGAATGTCCCCCTAACAGTCTTGTTGTTTTTTAAAGACTCTGCCGATAACCCCAAAAAGGCCATTTGCACCACAGGCCATGCCCGCATCAGCAGGGCTAGCAAAACTACCAGCCCTACCACCACCAGCATGATCAGGCACATGGCAGCAAAGCACCCGACTTTATTGGTTGAACACCAGGCTCCATGAACAGTGTCTGCGGGTGATACCACTGCGTCTTCCGCTATTGTGCGTGCAAGCCAATCCCCTGTCCATGGTGCATGCAAAGATGCCTCCTGCCCTGCATCTGTAGTTGCACACAAACTCAACTAGCACCATTAACAATCACGTCCACATCCTTGTCCCAACGCAGCGTTCAGTTGTCCATACCCCAAACCTAGGAACGCAAGCGGAAATACGCAGCCAACGCCACAGTACTAAAATCACACATTTCTCGTCTGTTTGCGATGGAAATGTTGCATTTTAGACTTGTGGAAGATGGAAGCTTTCCGCTACCTGATGGCGGTGACCGTAACAAGGTACTCGGTCCCCACCCAGCAGTATTTCTCCTGGTTTGCCGTAGCGACATTACACAAGCAAGCACGTCTCCCACAACATTACCCGGGCCATCAACAATGCTGTTACAGGAAAAGTGCACCTAACCAAGGACACGTGGACAAGTGCTTGTGGGCAGGGACGGTACATCTTGCTGACGGCACACTGGGTTAGCGTTGAATAAGTCATGAGCCAGTCGGACATTGGGAGACGATGTCACAGATGTATGGAGGATACAGTTTCTGGAAGGCTTTGTAAGTGAGGCCGTACTGGGGGGCCACGGCCCGTAGAAGGGAGGACAGCATGACAGGGTTGAGAGGGACATGGAGAGCATAGGGAAAGGTTAGAAAAGGGGGTAAGGAAAGGGTTAATTTGGAAAAGTGGATAAGGGACGGACTGCGTGAAAGAGAAGGATGGCCCTTAGGAGGGGGGAGGCAGGTATAAAAGGGGGGAGCTATTTTATGGGGCAACCATTTTAGGTCCCCTTCTCTTGGTAGGAGCAATCTGTCTATCTTACCTATGGAAGTTGAAGCGGTCCTTCAAATGCTGCGGGATGCCGCTGGTTCCCGTGGCCCAGGATGGCTGCAGGCCTCAGTGCAGGGTCTGCTTCAGGGAGTGGTGGGGTTCCCTCAACCCCAACCAGACGGACGCCGGCCTCGGAGAACTAGGCCTCCGGAGCGCCTAAGTCCGGAGACCACCCCTCGGGTCCGACGCCGCATTAGGAGCCCCTCAAGGGACCCTCCTGCTGTAGCCGCAAGCAGCAGGCCGGGAGCTTGCAGGCCCAGGGCTGGGAGGAATCCAGCGACGCAGCAGGGCCTACATCGGGGGCAGGAGTTGTCCTCTCCCCCTACTCAGAGCAAGTCGGGGAGCGCGGAGCCAGGAGCTGGAGCAGCGGCAGCCCAGCGTGGATCAGGCGCCGCTCGTCGCGGTCATCAGGAGGCGGCGAGCCGTCGGAGGCCTGCTATGCAGGCTTCTCAGCAGAGACACGGTGCAGCGGTGAGGAGTCGTAGCCCCGCCCCCGCCGAGGGCCTCGGGCGGCAGCAGCAGTGAGCGCCGGGACGCAGGCAGATGGGACGGCAGGGCAGGACTGGGGATCTGCGCCCGCTCAGCAGGTGACCAGGGTGAGGGGGAGTATACGAAGACCGGCTGTACAAGCGACGCAGCGCGGTGCTCTGGCCACTATGAATGATAGCCCTGCGTAATCGCCTGTCGCAAGGGACAGGCATGCTTCAACCGGGCAGATATACGCTGGCCTGCAGGGGGTGGGGGTGGAGGGCATTATCGGGCAGGAGCTGACGGACACAGCGCTTACTGCCAAACCGGGCAGCAGCTCGCCGCTGGCCTGAACACGGGGAGAGCAGGAGGCAGCAACATGCCTGCAATGCAGGATGCAGGACACGGACACGGCCTGCAGACGCAGGGCCAAAGCTACACTCAAGATGACCCAGGAATGTTGACCTGAACCTGTATTGAAGCACCACGTCAGGATGCCGGACCTTCGGCTGCTGGGCCCACAGCAACCAGGCAGCCAGGTGAGGTTTCAAATAATTCTGACATTAACCCCCTTATGGCTTCTATGGTGAATGCGAGTCATAGTAGAGGGGCGGGCGAAGTAAGTGGGGGTATGGGTTAGATTTGGCGGGGTTTGTGTGATTTGGCAAGGGTATGGGATGGAGGGAATATTCGGCGGCATGGTTAGGCGGTAGAGATGATATGGGTGTATCGGGTCAAATAGTGCGGACAGAGCCTGGGGGTGTGGGTTCAGGGTCAGCTTTGGCTAGTTCAGCAGCTACGATTGTGGATGTTGGGGAAGTTGCGGGGCAGAGGGCGGTATCTGAGGACGGGGAGAGAAGGATAAGGAGGATTCAATTAGTTTGGATGATACGGCGAAAGGGGAGGTATATGTGTGTTTTGAGGGGCCGTTAGGGGCGCATTTAAAACAAGAGGTTAGGGAGAAGATTTGGAAGGGGGAGTACATGGAAATATTTTCCTTACTCCCATTGGAGCGTTTTAATTTGGATAGAGGTAGAAGGGATGATAATGTGTGCAAACTGTAAAGCGCTGCGGAATATGTTAGCGCTATATAAAAATAAAGATTATTAAAGATTATTATTATTATTCAAAGAAGGAGGACGAAGAAAAGAGGAGGTTCCGGTTAATTCCGAGAACTTTTACGAACTGGCTGCAAGCATTTGCTATTTTAGCCAGTATTATAGGCGAAAAGGCGCCGGATAATTGCTCCGGCCTGTTTTGCTACATGGACGCGATTGGGGAAGCATACAGGGTGTATGGGGGCATAGGATGGTTGAGGTACGACGAACAGTTATGTCAGAGAAAGGCGGTGCGTCCTAGCATTCGCTGGGACCATAAGGATATCGCTCTTTGGATGAAAGTTATGGCACCAGTTAGGTCAGGTCAAGCTAATCAGGGTTTCAAGGGGGCACCGTGGGTTCAGGACAGTCAGGACACGCGGTGGCTATCCAGAAGGGACTGTGTTTTTCCTTTAACGAGGGCAATTGTAGATTTGGGGGAAAGTGTAAGTTTAAACACGAGTGTTCAGCCTGTGGGGGCAGTCACGGGTCGTCCAAGTGCTTTAAGAACAGTAGGCAAAGGGGGGGCAGATGGATTTGAGAAAAGGGAAGACGCCGGTGCGTCTAGCATAGATGGAGCGGTATCTAAGTAGATACCCGGATAGGGCGGCAGCGAAGTTATTGTTGGACGGCTTTAGGGATGGGTTTCAAATTCCGTTTATTGATGTAAACGTGCGACTTTCCACTAGGAATTTAAAATCGGCAACACAGTTCCCTGAGGTGGTCTCAGAGAAGTTGAGTAAAGAGGTTGCCTTGTGAAGGATGGCGGGGCCTTTCGAAGGCACCCCCTCTTGTAAATTTGAGGGTTTCGCCGCTTGGGGTAGTTCCTAAGAAAGAGCCCAACAAATTTAGACTTATTCACCACCTTTCCTTTCCAAAGGGCTCATCGGTGAATGATGGCATTGACCCTCTTTTATGCTCAGTTTTGTATACATCCTTTGATTCGGCCATGGCTTGGGTGCGGCAGTGTGGAAAAGGGGCATGGCTAGCAAGGACGGACATCGAGTCCGCATTTCGTTTGTTGCCGGTTCATCCAGATAGTTTGCACTTGTTGGGATGTTTTTGGAATGGGGGTTTTTACGTGGATCGCTGTTTACTTATGGGGTGTTCTTTGTTCTGCTCGTATTTTGAATCATTTAGTACGTTTCTGGAGTGGACAGTTAAGGAAGTGTCAGGTTTGAATTTGTGCATTCACTACTTGGATGACTTCCTGTTTATTGGCCCGACGCTAAGTAGTGATTGTTCGTTGTTGTTGTTGCATACGATGGAAAGCTTGGCTAAGAGATTTGTGGTCCCTTTGGCGGAGGGTAAGACGATAGGTCCAGTTACCTCGTTAAGTTTTTTGGGCATAGAAATTGATTCGGTTCAAATGGAGTGCCGGTTACCAGATGACAAGGTAGTTGACATGAGAGCGGAGGTGGGCAGAGTTGCTGGTCTGAAGAAGGCGACCTTGCGGGAAGTGCAGTCGTTGCTTGGAAAATGAATTTCACTTGTCGTATTATGCCAATGGGGAGGGCTTTTTGTCGCAGGTTGTCCCTGGCGACGGTTGGGATACGCTCCCCGAATCATTTTATCAGGCTAAAAAGGGAGCTTCGGGATGATTTGAAGGTTTGGTCGCTTTTCCTGGATTCATATAATGGCAAGTCGTTATGGATTTCCCCGGTAATTGCGGTCGAGGATTTGGGCCTTTACGTTGGATTGACACAGGGTTTTTGCATGTTTTTTCAAGGTAATTGGCTTTTGGAGTTGTGGCCACCTGTGTGGAAGGAAATGAGTTTGTCGGCAAATCCAATCTTACGGGAAGTATTTGCGATTTTGGCGAAGTTGTCTTTTTGGGGTGCTGAGCTAAGGAACAAAAAGATCTGTTTTTGCTGTGAGTCGTTGGGAGTGATAAGGGCCATAAATTCCCTGTCGTCATCAGCAGGGCTGTGATGCGTTGCCTACAACATCTAGTGTGGATTGGTTTGAGTAACAATTTGTGGGTAGTAGCGGAATGTAAGACTGGTATGAAATATGCAATTCTTGAAGCTATTTCTCTTTCGCAGTGGGATCGGGTTCTGGAGTTGGAGCCTCAAACATCATCGGAGGCGTTGACTTGTGCAGCAGAATTTTGGAGCCTTCCTTTGGGGCGGTAAGGGAATTGTTGTCCAGGTCTTTGGCAAAAGGGACCTGGTGTCATTACGAAAAGGCATGGAGCGTTTGGGAGGAGTGGAAGGTATCATTCAAGGAGGTATTGGATGACGAAAGTAAGCTACTATTATTGATCGGTCATAATTGGGAATTAGGTTGGTCAGTTCCGAAAGTAAACCAATTCATGGTGGGTCTAGCATTCGGGTTTAAATTTAGAGGCTTGAATGATTTAACTAAATCATTTTTGGTAGCTCAGGCAGTTAAGGGCTGGAAGAAGGGCTGGAAGGCTTTGGACGGGAGGAGACCGGTGTCATAAGAAATATTGCTGATTCTGGATAATAAGTTAAAAGGGGTTTGTCGCTCCGGTTGGGAAGTGTCTTTGTTTAAATTGGCTTTTTCTTTGGCTTTCTTCGGGGCGTCCCATCTGGGGAGTTAGTCAGCCCATCGAAGGTTAAAAAAGGTGGAATTATGAGACATGACGTCGATGTTTTTGGCGATAGGGTAGTGATATTCATCCCTAGGTCAAAAATGGATACTGGAGGTAGAGGTTGTAAATTGGTACTGTTCGAAATAAGGGGATATCCCATGTGTCCTATCAGTTGTTTAAATGATTTCTTAGGGCGTAGTAGGCCTGGGAATTCACCTTTACTGGTACACGAAGATGGGACATTCTTGTCTCGTTTTCAATTTGTGGCAGTTTTTAGGACAGGGCTGGCATCTCGGCCGAAAGGTATAGTGGACATTCCTATCAGATAGGGGCAGCTACGAAAGCGGCTAGAAGGGGTCTGGATGAGGAAACTGTTAAAAGAATTGGGCGTTGGGAGTCGGTTCGGTTTCGCTCTTACGTTCGCCCGTCTTTGGTGTAAATGATTATGTTATTATGTGTTTGGTTTTCATTTGGTTGTTGTATCTGTTTTTGCGTTTCAGCACCTGGACATCTTCTATGTTGGATTATGGGGCATTCGTTCGTATTTTGGGCAGCCTTAAGAGCAGCACAATGTCCGGACGGGAGGCAGCTTGGGGTGCCACGTGAAGAGGCGGTCGTGAGATGGATCGGGAAAAGGGGTATGGTCTGGAAACAATTGCTCCCGGAGCTTCACAAATTCGTTAGATTGGACCGGGCTCCAGACATAATGGTGATACATCTGGGGGGCAATGACCTGGGCAAGAGGCCTTGCAGGGAGCTAATTGGTCACATAAAATTTGATATGTTATGTCTGTGGTCCATGTTTCCTCGAGTCTTGGTGGTCTGGTCTGACGTTATTCCGAGGAAGGTCTGGCGTGGGGCTCGTTCAGTACATGGGGTTAACAGAGCTAGAATTAAGCTGAACAGGGCGATTTCTCGGTTTATGCTAAGGAACGGAGCGGTTGCGGTACGGCATTTGGATTTGGAAAATGGCGAAGGGGAATTCTGGAGAAAGGATGGGGTACACCTGAACGTGGTTGGGTTGGACATGTGGTGCTTGGCGGTACAAGATGGCATCAAGAGGGGCCTAAAGGTGTGGAGGGACATAAATGTCTGAGGTCAGGGCATTTATGTTGGTGGCGTAGGGGGGTCCTCGAAGTCGGTGAGGCTGGTGGCTCTGGGGGGGAGGGATCCTGTGAGGTCCTGGACTCCCTCCAGTGTGGGCTTGAGCAAAGGTAATTAATCGTTCCCAGGAAGGGAAAAGGGGACTGGTTTCCATGGTAATGGGAGACTGGCCAGTCGGGTTAGTGGTGCCTCTGCGCTGGTGTTTAGCGGCGGGAGGCAAGACTCGATCTGGGGCCAAGTCTGGTTTAATAACCTTATGAGTTGTTTGGGCGTTTTTTGAGGCTTCGAGGACTGCCCCTTATTGAGTTTTTTGGCACATTGTATTAAATGTATGTTACTGTTAAATAAAATGGCTGCTGTGGCCAATTTTACCCAAGAAGGACTTGTGTGAAATTATTTGGCCACATGGGAAAAAGTGGGGTCAGTGGTAATAAGGGGTAGTAAAGGGGGGGGGATATTGTAGCTCAAGGGAATCTCGAATACCCCCTGCCAAGTGAGGCCGTACTGGGGGGGGCCACGGCCCCTAGAAGGGAGGACAGCATGACAGGGTTGAGAGGGACATGGAGAGCATAGGGAAAGGATAGGAAAGGGGGTACGGAAAGGGTTAATTTGGAAACGTGGATAGGGGACGGACTGGGTGAAAGAGAGGGATGGCCCTGAGGAGGGGGGAGGCAGGTATAAAAGTGGGGAGCCATTTTATGGGCACCCATTTTAGGTCCCCTTCTCTTGGTAGGAGCAATCTCCCACCCACCCACCCTCCCTTTGTTTGGTGTTAGGAATAAAGAAGCTAGCAAATAGATTACCGAAAGAAGGGGATATGTGCGGTTATATGTTATAGAATTTGTCACGGCAGTTGGTGGCGTAGGGGGGGTCCTCGAAGTCGGTGAGGCTGGTGGCTCTGGGGGGGATCCTGTGAGGTCCTGGACTCCCTCCAGTGTGGGCTTGAGTAAAGGTAATTAATCGTTCCCAGGAAGGGAAAAGGGGACTGGTTTCCATGGTAATGGGAGACTGGCCAGTCGGGTTAGTGGTGCCTCTGCAATGGTGCTTAGCGGCGGCAGGCAAGACTCGATCTGGGGCCAAGTCTGGTTTAATAACCTTATGGTTTGCTTGGGCGTTTTTTGAGGCTTCGAGGACTGCCCCTTATTGAGTTTTTTGGCACATTGTATTAAATGTATGTTACTGTTAAATAAAATGGCTGCTGTGGCCAATTTTACCCAAAGAAGGACTTGTGTGAAATTATTTGGCCACATGGGAAAAAGTGGGGTCAGTGGTAATAAGGGGTAGTAAAGGGGGGGGGATATTGTAGCTCAAGGGAATCTCGAATACCCCGTCATGTCATAGTTAGGCTTTTGAACTGTAGCCTATGGGCAATAGGAAGACAGTGAAGAGCTTGGCAGAGAGGAGAGGCTGGGGAATAACGGGGACAGTTGGATTACTATGGCAGCTGAGTTTAGGATAGATTTGAGTGGTGCAAGAGTGCTAGAGGGGAGGCCAGAGAGTATAAGGTTGCACTAGTTGAGGCGGGAGATCATGAGGGCGTGCACAAATATTTTTGAAGTTTCTTGGAATGTACAGATCCAGGAAATGTTTTTGAGTTGTAGTGGGCTGGAGGAGGCAAGGGCTTGGATATGTAGCTTGAAAGAGAGGGCAGAGTCGAGGATCACCCCAAGGCCACGAACAAGCGGGACTATTTTTCACAGTGTGCCGTCCCGGCATTACACAGGTACGTGTCCCACAACATTACCCGTGCCCTCCACAATGCTGTTACTTGGAAACTCAACCTAACCACAAACATGTTGACAAGTGCTTGTGGTCAGGGATGGTACATCTCACTGAAGGCACACTGGGTTAACATAGTGGAAGCCGGGACCCACTCCGACCTTGGTATGGTGCACTGTTGTGAATGTGTTAGAAATGAATTCTGAGCAGAAGCTCCCTCTGGTGGTTACAAACAGTACTGAACCATTCAATGAAGATTGTGAAGATTGGCAATCAGGAGTTACAGACTGGTCTTATATAAGGGAGGTTCCCTCCCATCAGGGTTGCTGGTGATCAATTGTTTTTGTCTCAACTTTGGTTCCTGGTTCACTTGGAAGCTTGCTGAGTCTTGCCTGCATCTTCTGCTATCAGATAAGATATTTTCTGCTTTTATTTTTGTGCTTGCTTTTTGCATTTTTTCCTGCACTTCTGTGGAGGTCAGCCAGGTCCCCTCCGGAGGCTTGTGCTCCTCTCAGTTTATCTGAACAACTGTTATTTGTTAATTTGCCTTTTCCAGTTTTTTCAGTGGCTGCGACTTAGTTTTGTTACACCAGAGAACTAATTTAGGTGGTAGAGGTCGTGTGATCTCAGGTGTTTTTGCAATTAGTAGAGTTGGTATTTTTTAGGGTTTTTTGGATTGCAGTAAGTGTCCTTCCTATCCTTTTCTTTCTAGGAAGATGGGGCCCCAACGTTTGCTCATACTATTTTCTGTCTGTGTATGTATTTCCTCTTGTCTAACCGCCATTACATGTTTGGGGGCTTCCTATGTTCTTTGGGGATCTGCTCCGGGGTAGATAGCTTTCCTCTTTCTATCTTTAGGTGTAGTTAACCTCTCAGCTGTGACGAGGCGTCTAGGACCAACGTAGGTACGCTCCACGGCTGCCTTTAGTTGTGGTGGTTAGTCAGGGTACTGCAATCCAGTAGATTCCAACCTCTCTGGTGTATTGCCGTTTTTTTTTCCTGCTCTCCTCAGCTACCAAATCATAACAGTATCACCGGCCAAACTGAAAATTATATGGTACTCACAAAAGGGAAAAATAGTGTGAAAAAAAAAAAAAGTCAGAGTTGTCAGAGATTTTTTTTTTTTTCTGTTTGTTGCATTTTTTTTCCCTCTTTTTCTCTGGGTGCTGAGGATTTTTTTTTATCTCAATGGAATTTGCACAGTTGTCTGGCCGTGTGGATCAGCTTGCCACTGAAGTTCGGAGTATTGCTACCTATCTTGCAGGGTTGCCGGTTGTGGAACCTAGGATCCCCATGCCAGATTTGTTTTTAGGGGATCGAGCTAAATTTCTGAATTTCAAAAATAACTGTAAGTTGTTTTTTGCCTTAAAACCTAAGTCCTCAGGGAACGCAGCACAGCAGGTTCAAATTATCATCTCTCTCCTGCACGGCGATCCTCAGGATTGGGCTTTTTCCCTGACACCTGGGGACCTGTTTTGAGTAATGTTGATGCATTTTTTCTGGCTCTGGGGTTATTGTACGATGAACCTAATGTCACTGATCAAGCTGAAAAAACCTTGTTGGCATTAAATCAGGGGCTTGAGGACGCTGAGCTATACTGTCAGAAATTCCAAAAGTGGGCAGTCCTGACCAAATGGAATGATGATGCTTTGGCAGCCCTTTTTCGGAAGGGTCTGTCAGAGAATGTAAAAGATGTTATGGTGGGTTTCCCTGCTCCCTCTGGTCTCAATGATTCTATGTCATTAGCGATTCAAATTGACAGACGTTTGCGTGAGCATAGAGGTATGCGTGGAATAGTGTTGCCTTGTGAACCAGCTTCTGAACCCATGCAGTGTGATAGAGTGGCTTCTGGGGCACAGCGTCATAAGTTTCGAAAATGCAATGGGTTATGTTTCTACTGTGGTGATGCCTCTCATGCTATTTCAGTCTGCCCTAAGCGGGGAAGACGTTTTGCACGCTCAGTTGTCTTGGGTGGTGTTCAGACTAAATTTCTGTTGACTGTTACCCTGATTTGCTCCCTGTCCACATTTTCTGCTCAGGCTTTTGTTGATTCGGGAGCAGCTATTAACCTGATGGATTTTGATTTTGCTAAACGTTGTGGTTTCCCTTGATACCCCTACGGAAGTCTATTCCCCTACTGGTGATTGATTCTACCCCTTTGGCTGAGAATAAACCCCAGTTCTCTACTCAGGTGATAATGAGGGTTGAACCTGATAATCAGGAGAGTTGCAAATTTTAGGTGCTGTATAATCTGCATGACATTATTGTACTAGGTTTCCCTTGGTTACAGTCTCATAATCCTGTTTTGGATTGGAAATCTGTGTCTGTAAGCAGTTGGGGCTGCCAATGTGTTAATGCTGACACTCCTGTTTTTTTCCTTTAATCACTGTGCAGACGCGGCTCACGCGTGCGCTGTCCCTACCCGTGACGTGACCGGCCTGGGTGTTGCCATGGTGCTGGGAAGCGATGACGCACGTCCTCCTTCCCATCATGCATGGCGCACGCCGGCCTGCCGCTGCACGGGGCGGGACAACACGCGGAGTTACGCGCCGATTCGCAGCTCAGCCGATCTACACCGGTATATATTCCCTTGCCTTTCTTCTTGTGACCACGCCTCCTGACGAAGCCGTGGGTGGTGAAACGCGCGTCGAGGCTCCAGTGCGTTCCCCCCGCTCCTCTGCACAGGCACCCTCATGTCTCAAGGTATTGTCACCATGATTTAGATTGCTTTCCATGTGTGTGCCTTCTATCTGGTATAGCTACCATATTGTAATTGACCTTATATGATCTCATATTCACTTCTATGCCGGTGCTACCGTCTACACCTGGCTTTTTTGCTATGCCACTTTATATATTGAGTTGCAGATCAGCTGGGGAACGTTTTTCTGTTTCTTATTATGCTAATTTGTAACACCTAGCATATTAACTCTTCACTGTTTTTCTTCTGTTTGCTCATTTTGTCTCCTGACTGTTTTTTACCGTTTATATATGTAATAAATTTTGATATATTCTTTTTCTATAATCCCTCTTTTGTGGCCTTTTGATTATTTTTAGTATTCAATTTATTATTCAGTTATCCATCACATTTTGTTATTATTATTGTTATTTTTATTTTTATTTCTTATATGGATATAAGTTTCTGGGCCCTTTTTTTGTTCTCTTTTGGTCTTTATGCATAGGCTGAGGGATTAATCCCGCTAGCCACGGGAATTTTGTGTAGGTTTACATTGTTATTATAATCAGATATGTTGTGTCTATAGACTCCCTTACAGGGTTCATGGATTTTAAGAAACGGGACAAAACCTGGGTTACACAGCTCGGGGCGGTATTTGGTGAGAAACAAGTGAATGAGAGAGAAACTCATGATATAAAAGACTTGAAACTGAAAATTAGGGATCTGTTCAGAAAAAGAACTAAAATATGGTGGAACAAAGCTGCTCTAGAAAATTATTTGCAGAAAGACATTTTGCCTAGGGGTTTACGCATCCAATTGTTTCCCACTTTGGATGTAGAAGATCCCTCTTTATTAATAAATGGGAAGAAACTCTGACTAAATGCTCTCGCACACTTTTGGAGCTATTAATTGGGGCTGATAAAAGAACCTTGGAAGGTCTGGAGAAGGAGATAGAGTCAGCACGTGAGAAAATCCAGGCAGCTCTTTCAGGTGATGACTATAAGACATTTGATTCATCACTAGAGGAAGATTTATCTAAGTGGGAATTGGAAATTCAAGCCACTAAAACCAAAAAGTATCTGCGTGATCTTGAAGATTACCAACAGAAACGAATCTATCGCTGGCTCAAAAAGCAGCGATTTAATCAATCTAGATCTCACTCCATCTCTAGTCTTTCTACTACTTCGGAAGGAGCATGTGGCGACCTTTTTTTAGGAAAAAGATCAGCACCTATGGGAGACGGTGCTTTAATAAACAACTTACCCCAAGATTGCCGTACTCCAGTAGTAAAGAGGAAAAAACATGCCTACAATATGAGAGACAAGAAAACAAAGAGATATTGAAGGTAATTAACCTCTCTCAATATGTTTTGTCTCCATCTCAAACTGAGGTATTATCTAAAGGCCTTTCATTTTCTCCGGTGGAGGGCTCTGATTACTTCACATTAGTTAAAGATCTTGAACTGTTTGCCCGCAAACTTATTTTTAAGAGATATTTCTCTGCTCAGGATGATTCTTCCATGTCTGAAATGGAATTACAGGCTCTAAGTGATCTAGAATCCCTGGCAGCAGAAAACACATCAATTGATAACTCTTCTGCACCGGTTCATCTACATCGTCGTTCTGAGATTTTTCCCCCCTTGTCTGCTTGTCCTCAGGTAGAGATCTTTGTCCGGCTAGTTAGGGAGGACTTTGGGAAGCTTGATCCACGGATCTTTGGAGATAATCTTTCATATTCTATGAGGCAAGCAATCAAATCATTGAAAGATATTCAAGATGTGGTAATTAAAAAAGCTGACAAGGGGGGTAATGTGGTTGTCTGGCCCGTGCAGATGTACGAGTCGGAGGCCTTCAGGCAACTTAACAGGCGCGACTGTTATCGCAAACTGGACTCTTCCCCTTCTGTCCTTTTCAAAGAAGAACTTGCTGATCTCCTGAATAGAGGTTTTGAATCTGACGCTATCTCCTTCAAAATGAGAAATGCATTATTACCTGATTTTCCTATTACCCCTACGTTTTACCTGCTCCCTAAGGTTCACAAGGACCCCCTCTGCCCACCGGGCAGACCCATTGTCTCGGGCATCGGGGGTCTTTGTGAACCTGCTTGCAGATTTATTGATTTTTATTTGCAAAAGTGTGTTGAAACTCTTCCGTCTTTTGTAAAGACACTACTGATGTCTTAAGAAGGCTCGATGGCCTTATTCTTGAAAAAGACATGTGGCTGGTCACTTGCGACGTGGAGTCCTTATACACGTCTATTAGTCACAGCCATGGGATGCGAGCTGCCAGATTTTTTCTAGGCATGACCAATCTTGAACCCATGTTAGTGGACTTTATTTTGGATTTATTATTTTTTATACTTACTCATAACTTCTTTGTGTTCAAGGACCGCCCCTTCCTACAGCTCCAGGGCACGGCTATGGGGGCTGCTTGCGCGCCCTCTTACACCAATTTGTTCCTGGGGCTGTGGGAAAGGGACACGGTCCTTGACACACCTGGCCATTGCTCTGTCATCTCATGGCTTAGATACATTGATGACGTATTCTTCATCTGGCAGGGCTCCACGTCGCAACTTGACTCTTTTCTTGGTCTCCTGAATAATAATGATTTGAATATCAGGTTGACGTGGAAATACAGCCAAACTTCAATAGACTTTCTTGATATCAATATCTCCAAATCAGATAATGGCACTGTTAATACGGATATATTTCGGAAGGCTACTGCCACCAATGCATTATTGCACTATTCTTCCTCTCACTTTCCCAAACTCAAGAGCTCAATACCAGTTGGCCAATTTTTACGGGCACGTCGCATTTGTTCAGATGATTCCACTTTCAATCAGCAGGCCTGTGATCTGGCTGGGAGGTTCAGAAGTAGAGGCTATCCTAATAAAGACATTATTAAAGGGTATACTAGAGCCTATAATTCTGATAGATCTACTCTTCTTACTCAACCCATTAAAAATAAAAAAGTCAGCCATGACTTCTCTGGACCAAGATTCATTACTAATTTCAACTGCAACTGGATGGAGATTAATAAGATTCTTAAAAAACATTGGCCTATACTTTTGACAGACAAAGCTCTAACTCGACAACTGGCGCCCTCTCCTTCCATTACCTGGCGCAGATCACGCAATCTGAGTGACATGCTTTGTAAAAGTCATTATGTACCTCCCAAAACCAACTTTTTTGGCACCACGAGGAAGGGCCCTCCGTGGGGTAGTTTTCCCTGTGGCAATTGTTCGGCATGCCAATTTATCCCTAGGGTTAAAGATTTTTATAACTCTGCCAGAGATAAAAAATTCAAAATAGTACATCACATTACGTGTAATACTGAGGCTGTGATTTACCATGCCAGTTGCCCTGTGATCGCATTTACATTGGCATGACGACTAGGCCCCTTAAAATACGGGTACAAGAGCATGTTAGGGATATTAGGAGTGCCGTTAATTGTTCCGACCCTAGTTCTCTAAAAACGATTCCTAAACATTTTTTTGAATCACATGACGGTAACCCCAATGGCTTCGCCGTGAGAGGTATTGATCGTGTGTACATGGGCATTCGTGGAGGTAACCTTAAAAAGAAGCTGTTACAGAAGGAAACACGGTGGATGGTTACTCTTGATACCTTGATGCCCAATGGCCTAAATGAGGCCATCAGTTTCAAGTCTTTTTTACATTAACGATGCATTGTTTTGATTTTATTATGGTTTAAGGGTTGTTTTGTTTTTTGTTTTTTATTATTCGTTATTAATTTCTCTTTTTTCTTAGTTTAGTGTTTTGATCGGCCTTATTTCATCTTTATTCTGGCATGTCTGCCTGTCTGCTGCACGTCCATTGTCAAGATTCCAGCGATATGACTAAGAAGAGTACATCTTTAATGAGACATTATTGTATTCCGTTGGTTTTATATGGACTGACTTTATGGACTCTTGTCTCATATATATATATATGCATACATTTATTATTTATGTATATAATATATCATTTGATTTATGTTGATATTTGTTGTTTTTCTTGCTTTTCATTATAGTTGATATATAATCTGTTATCCTTTCATGTTTGCATATAGATAATAATAATTTTTTCTTGGATATTTAGTATGTGATTAACTGGTTTTTCTTATTATTTTTCTTTATTTATTATTATTTCTTTTTTATTATTTTTTATTTTTTATTTTATTTATTTGTCTTTTTCATTTACATTTTCTAGTATTTTCTTTCCTTATTTTTTACTTCATTTCTTTTTTCATTTTTGTTCATTTTCATCTGTTTTTTATTGGTTGTCTATTTATGTGGTCTCACAGTGGTGTTTTTTGCATATTTTTAGAGTGCCTATTCTTTTTCTTTCAGTATGTTACTTTGGGTTAGCATGTTGTCTGTCATTACGGCAGTTTCCCCCATTGTCGTTCTTTATCTTCCATTATTAGTCTGACCGACATAACACTCACTCTTTTACCTTCTGTATGCATTTCCACATCATCCTTTAATCACTGTGCAGACGCGGCTCACGCGTGCGCTGTCCCTACCCGTGACATGGCCGGCCTGGGGTGTTGCCATGGTGCTGGGAAGCGATGACGCACGTCCTCCTTCCCATCATGCATGGCGCACGCCGGCCTGCCGCTGCACGGGGCGGGACAACACGCGGAGTTACGCGCCGATTCGCAGCTCAGCCGATCTACACCGGTATATATTCCCTTGCCTTTCTTCTTGTGACCACGCCTCCTGACGAAGCCGTGGGTGGTGAAACGCGCGTCGAGGCTCCAGTGCGTTCCCCCCGCTCCTCTGCACAGGCACCCTCATGTCTCAAGGTATTGTCACCATGATTTAGATTGCTTTCCATGTGTGTGCCTTCTATCTGGTATAGCTACCATATTGTAATTGACCTTATATGATCTCATATTCACTTCTATGCCGGTGCTACCGTCTACACCTGGCTTTTTTGCTATGCCACTTTATATATTGAGTTGCAGATCAGCTGGGGAACGTTTTTCTGTTTCTTATTATGCTAATTTGTAACACCTAGCATATTAACTCTTCACTGTTTTTCTTCTGTTTGCCCATTTTGTCTCCTGACTGTTTTTTACCGTTTATATATGTAATAAATTTTGATATATTCTTTTTCTATAATCCCTCTTTTGTGGCCTTTTGATTATTTTTAGTATTCAATTTATTATTCAGTTATCCATCACATTTTGTTATTATTATTGTTATTTTTATTTTTATTTCTTATATGGATATAAGTTTCTGGGCCCTTTTTTTGTTCTCTTTTGGTCTTTATCACTCCTGTTTTTTCTGCCTCTCCCCAGGCTCAGGATGTTCCTGACTTTTTGACTGATTTTTCTGATGTGTTTAGCGAAAGTGGATCTGCATCCTTGCCCCCCCATAGGAGCTATGACTGCGCTATTGAATTAGTGCCTGGTAGTAAATTCCCTAAAGGTCGCCTTTTTAACTTGTCTGTACCTGAACATGACGCTATGCGGTCTTATATCAAGGAGTCATTGGAGAAGGGTCATATCAGACCATCCTCTTCACCCTTGGGTGCCAGTCTTTTCTTTGTGGCCAAAAAGGATGGTTCATTAAGGCCGTGTATTGATTATCGTCTCTCGAACAATATCACTGTGAAATATCAATATCCGTTACCCTTGATTTCTGACCAGTTTTCCAGGGTGAAAAGTGCTACTTGGTTTACCAAGCTTGACCTCAGGGGGGCGTATAACCTTATTCGCATTAAGCACGGGGATGAATGGAAGATGGCGTTTAATACGCCAGAGGGGCATTTTGAGTACCTAGTGATGCCCTTTGGGCTCACTAATGCTCCTTCTGTCTTCCAGTCCTTCATGAATGACATTTTCAGGGATTTTGTGGATAAATTTCTGATTGTTTATTTGGATGATATCTTGATTTTTTCCAATGACTGGGACTCTCATGTGAAACATGTTCGGACTGTGTTCCAGATTTTGAGAGAGAATACTCTGTATGTGAAGGGATCAAAGTGTCTTTTTGGCGTACAGAGGATCTCATTTCTGGGATTCATTTTGTCCCCATCTGTTATTGAAATGGACCCGGTCAAGGTTCAGGCCATCTGTGATTGGGTCCAACCTACTTCATTAAAGGCTCTTCAGAGATTCTTGGATTTTGCCAATTTTTATCGTAAATTTATTGGTAATTTCTCTGTTATTGTTAAACCATTGACTGATTTAACCAAAAAGGGTTCTGATGTGGTGAATTGGCCTCCTGAGGCAGTCTCTGCGTTTCAGGAACTTAAGCAGAGATTCACTTCTGCTCCTGTTCTACGGCAGCCTGATGTTTCTCTGCCATTTCAGTTGGAGGTTGATGCCTCTGAAATTGGGGCAGGTGCCGTTTTGTCCCAAAGAGATCCAGAGACCTCTAAAAGTAACCCTTGTGCCTTTTTCTCTCGAAAATTTTCTCCAACTGAACGTAATTATGACATGGGTAATCGGGAGTTATTGGCCATGAAATGGGCTTTTGAAGAGTGGAGACATTGGCTGGAGGGAGTCAAACATCAGGTGGTGGTCCTCACGGACCATAAGAATCTGGTTTATCTGGAATCAGCCAAGTGACTTAATCCTAGACAGGCCAGGTGGGCCTTGTTTTTCACACGTTTTAATTTTGTGGTTTCCTTTCTTCCTGGCACTAAGAATGTTAAGGCGGATGCCCTCTCGAGGAGTTTCCTTGCGGACTCTCCTGAGTTATCTGATCCTGCTGGTATTTTGAAAGAGGGTGTAGTTCTTTCCGCCATCTCGCCCAATTTGAGACTGGCTCTGGAAGGGTGTCAGGAGGATAAACTCGAGCGCAGCCCTATCGGGAAATTGTTTGTCCTAGACCGGTGGAAAAAGAGTGTGATGTCTGAGATTCATTGTTCCTCGTTGGCTGGTAGTGTTGAGCGATACGATACTGCAAATATCGGCTATCGGCCGATATTAGCTCTATCGGCCTTTCGATAATTCGTTTCGATATTTTCGTCTTATCGAATACCGGAATCGGATTTGTCACTGTCACTGTGAGTGTCCGTCGGTCGGGTCTGTCAGGAGTCAGCGGCACTTACCTGGCAGAAGATCTCCGGCGGTCACGTCCTGGACTGCTTGATGGCCGCCATTATCTTCTCCCTGGCGGTCACATGCAGTTTTTCGCGATAACTGCAGTGACTGCAGGGTAATCCCGGCCGTAAACCAGTCCGATGACGTCACCGCCGGGGAAGCAGGTAATCAGCTGTGCTGCGCCGGGATGACAGGCTCTGCCTGTCATTCTGATGTAGCAGAGCTGGATCGTCGTGGGACACTCGTTACTATGGACTGCGTCGGTCAGGTGGTATACTTTTTTTTTTTACAGGAGATCGATGGCGTCGCAGGATGAGACTGTAATAAAAGTAATGAAAACTGTGTTTTTTTTTTTTTTATTAAATTAAAAAACTTTTTTATGAACATTCACCCGTCCGGGTACATAAACAATTTAACTATTTACATACAGGGACCCTGTCCGGGTTATTTATAATTCTTTGGCAGGGGTGTTCCAGGTACCACCTGGTACTCTTCTGATGCTTGCCAAACATCCGAGGCACCAAGGACCACCAGGACCTGATGACGTCGTGTGGCCTGTACAGTCAAGTCGTGACCCGCTATCTGTGTCTGTGTGGCCACCTCTTTCATCTCCCTCCGGGTCTGGAACCCTATGTCCCGGACTGAACGAACCCCAGGGGGCCTAACAGGCGCCGGGTACGGGCCAGCTATACTTATCATGTCCATAGCTGGGGCTGCTGAGGAGACCACTGAGGGAGGCTTGGGAGATTTACGGCGTGGGGTGGGCACTTTTGCAGAGGCCTGGATGTGGGAGGCTGAAGGCTCCGAGGGTCTCACAGGTTCCTGACACTCTGGGGAGTAGGGGTCGCACCTGGTAACATTTAGGGCGTACCATCCATTGTAACCCCAGTGTCGGGTGTAAGTCACCAAGTCTCCTGGCAACAGGTCCCTCCCCGGGTGTCCTTCTGGGAGGTGAGCCTCCACGTCCCGCCGGTTCACAAAAACTTCTAAATAAAGTCCAGGCTCCTGGATGAAGCCCCAACCACCTTTCAATTTAAAGCTCCGTACTGCACCCTTACGCCGCGGATCCCACAGCGTTCCTTTATCCTTTCTCATCCGGTCCTTATCTGCCCGGTCCTTCTCCAGCTGACGTTGGCGAAGCTTTTGGGTTTCCCGCTGCTCCCTTTGTCGCTCTGCTTCCTGCTCCCAACGTCTCCACTCTTCCTCCTGACGCCGGTTGTAATTCTCCTCCACCAGCTGCTCCATGTCTCCACCATCAAATGCCAGCTTACAGTGTCCGGTTTGCGGCAGCTCTCCTGCGCCCCCCAGTCCTGGCGGCGCTCACCTGCGGAGGAAGCAGCCGGCTCTGGAACAGATGACAGTCGGGGCTCCGGTACAGGCAGGTAGTGCTCTGGGGCCTGCGCGGCCTCCTCCATGAGGACGGGTGTCGCTTCTTCTGTCTCAGCGACGGGGGCAGACAGCGGGATCTGGGGTGCTGCCGGTGCAGAGTTTTTTGCACGAACGGGTGCCTCCACTGCGACAATGTCAACCGGATCACATTGCAAGGACTCCTCTACTAGAACGGGTGCCTCACCTTCCGGTACAGACACTTCAGGTAAGAGGGATTGGCGCCGCTCCAAGTTTAGTTTTAGGGCACGCCAGCTCGCTTCCATCCTGGCGACCTCCTCCCGGTGCCGGGCCAGGCCTCTTAGGGTACCTCCGCTTCTTGCAGCGTAGGAGGGTTTCCAGGCCGGGTGCCCAACGGTGGTTCCGTGGTGATCGGGTCGCTTCCGTGGGGGAGAGCTCTGACTGCTCCATCCCTTCACACTTCTGCTCGTGTCCATTAGCCATCTCTGCCAAGTCACATGTGTCATTAGCATCTGGAGAGGGCCCCTCTTTTGTAGGGAGGCGGGACCTTCGTGTTAGTTTCCGCACACTGAGGAGGATGAGGAGGCGGAACTGAAGAGCTGTGGGCCACGATCTTACATTGCAGTACCATTTAGAGCCATCGTTTTCGCGTCACTGAGTGAGTGTACACCCATGAAGAGCACGCCCTTCTTCTTCACCAGTGCCTCGTCGTGACGCAGATATGGCGGAAAAATGGCAAATACATTCTCTGATGATTTTAGCAATTCTCAAGCACAAAACCAGTTCAATTCAGGCACACAGGACTCGCTTATAGCGAGCTACAGAATCCTGTTCGTGACGCCCAAGTTGAGTCGCACAGAGCCAGAGGTTTTGGGGGTACTCGGCACCGAGCCCGTCGACTTCTATGGGGTATGTCACGGCTTTACCCGGCAATTGAATCAGAGTCTATTTTACTATGTAGAAGTGTATAAACTATAAATATATGTATATATATATGTCACAATGACATGTATATATATATATATATATATATATGTATTCTATGTGTGTATATTTTGTGTTTACAACGAAAGAAAGGGTTTTTTTTGTTGCGATATTTTGTTCCCATAGACTTACATGGGACTTCCGGTATCGGAATCGGATATCGACGATATTTAGTGCTATCGGCGATACAATTTCGATACGATATTTTTAGATATCGAGCATTATCGCTCAACACTATTGGCTGGTCATCCCGGAATTTTTGGTACCAGAGACTTGGTTAGTCGGTCCTTTGGTGGCCTACTTTGTCTCGTGACGTCAGGGAATTTGTGCAGTCCTGTGGGACTTGCTCTCGCTCCAAGCCTTGCTCTCGCTCTAGTGGTTTGTTGATGCCATTGCCTGTGCCCAAGAGACCATGGACCCATATCTCTATGGATTTCATTTCCGACCTTCCTGTTTCTCAGAAAATGACCGTTATCTGGGTGATTTGTGATAGGTTTTCCAAAATGATACATCTTGTGCCATTACCTAAGTTGCCTTCCTCCTCCGAATTGGTGCCTTTGTTCCTTCAGCACGTGGTTCGGTTACACGGCATTCCTGAGAACATTGTGTCTGACAGAGGAGTCCAGTTTGTTTCCAGATTTTGGAGGACTTTTTGTTCTAAACTTGGTGTTCAATTGTCTTTCTCCTCGGCTTTTCATCCTCAGACCAATGGACAAACTGAGAGAACAAACCAGACATTGGAGACTTATCTGAGATGCTTTGTGTCTGCTGATCAAGATGACTGGGTCTCTTTTTTGCCTTTGGCTGAGTTTGCTCTTAATAATAGGGCTAGCTCTGCCACTTTGATGTCTCCATTTTTCTGCAATTTTGGGTTTCACCCTCGATTTTCTTCGGGACAGACGGAGGCATCTGTCTGTCCAGGTGTTGACTCTGTTGTGGAGCGTATGCAGCAGATTTGGGACCAGGTAGTGGAGAGGTTGTCCCTCTCTCAGGAGAGGGCCCAGCGGTTTGCCAACCGGCATAGGACTGATAGTCCTCGGTTTGGAGTGGGGGACTTGGTCTGGTTGTCCTCAAGAAATATCCCTATGAGAGTTGCATCTCCTAAGTTTAAGCCTAGGTTCATTGGACCTTATAAGATCATGGAGATTCTTAATCCTGTTTCCTTTCGTTTACTTCTTCCAGGGACATTTAAGATCCATAACGTGTTCCACAAGTCCTTATTGAAGAGGTTTGTCGAGCCAGTGGTTCCTATGGCTGCGCCTCCTGACCCTGTTTTGGTTGAGGGCAATCTGGAGTATGTGGTTGAGAAAATATTGGATTCTCGTTTTTCTAGATGGAAACTCCAGTATTTGGTTAAGTGGAGAGGTTATGGTCAGGAGGACAATTCTTGGGTGTTTGCTTCGGACATCCATGCTAGGAGACTGATCCGTGCGTATCACAGAGCTCATCCTGACCGACCTGGTTGCCCAAATGAGGGTTCGGTGACCCCTCCTCAAGGGGGGTACTGTTGTGAATATGTTAGAAATGAATTCTGAGCAGAAGCTCCCTCTGGTGGTTACAAACAGTACTGAACCATTCAATGAAGATTGTGAAGATTGGCAATCAGGAGTTACAGACTGGTCTTATATAAGGGAGGTTCCCTCCCTTCAGGGTTGCTGGTGATCAATTGTTTTTGTCTCAACTTTGGTTCCTGGTTCACTTGGAAGCTTGCTGAGTCTTGCCTGCATCTTCTGCTATCAGATAAGATATTTTCTGCTTTTATTTTTGTGCTTGCTTTTTGCATTTTTTCCTGCACTTCTGTGGAGGTCAGCCAGGTCCCCTCCGGGGGCTTGTGCTCCTCTCAGTTTATCTGAGCCACTGTTATTTGTTCATTTGCCTTTTCCAGTTTTTTCAGTAGCTGCGACTTAGTTTTGTTACACCAGAGAACTAATTTAGGTGATAGAGGTCGTGTGATCTCAGGTGTTTTTGCAATTAGTAGAGTTGGTATTTTTTAGGGTTTTTTGGATTGCAGTAAGTGTCCTTCCTATCCTTTTCTTTCTAGAAAGATTGGGCCCCAACGTTTGCTCATACTATTTTCTGTCTGTGTCTGTATTTCCTCTTGTCTAACCGCCATTACATGTTTGGGGGCTTCCTATGTTCTTTGGGGATCTGCTCCGGGGCAGATAGCTTTCCTCTTTCTATCTTTAGGTGTAGTTAACCTCTCAGGCTGTGACGAGGCGTCTCGGACCAACGTAGGTACGCTCCACGGCTGCCTTTAGTTGTGGTGGTTAGTCAGGGTACTGCAATCCAGTAGATTCCAACCTCTCTGGTGTATTGCCGTTTTTGCCAGCTCTCCTCAGCTACCAAATCATAACAGTGCACGTCCTCCCAACCACTAGTATTGCTGGCCCTACGTAAATCTGTGTTGCCCCCACAGTCTACAGATCCTGCACCTCCTCCTCCTCCTTTACCTCCTCTTCAGCCTCCATCTCCAAAAGTAGCACATCAGTCAAACGCTGGAAGCACTGCAGCACTGCCTCATCAAAATGGCAAAAGACTGTGCTGAAGCTAATATGCTTATGTGACAAAACGCACAATGATGAAGAGTTATGGACAGCTCAGAAAGAGCAGGAAGATCTGTGCCTGACACCGCTGAATCCACAGCAAGGCATGATTGTGTGTGACAATGGCTGGAACCTGGTGGCTACTCTGTGGTGATGCGAGCTCAGGCACGTGCCATGCCTGGCAAATGCGCTTAACCTCATTGGTCAACGTTTTCTGAAAAGCGACACGGAGCTGCCAGATCTGCTTGGAAAAGTACAGCGCTCTGCGTACCCATTTTAGAAAGTCAGCTACAGCTTCATCCGCCCTTGTCGTGCTTCAGCATCGCTTGCAGCTTCTGGCTCACCGACTGGTGTGTGATGTCCCCAGGTGTTGGAACTCTACACTAAAGATGTTGGAAAGGATTTGTGAGCAGAAGAGGGCATTTGGTGACTAGTCTATCAGCATCAACAAGGTTGTCGGTATTCAGTTCTGACTTCACACATAAGATCTCAGGAGTGGACACGGATGTCAGACATATGTACCATCCTCCAAAACTTTGAGGAATACAAGATGGTGAGCATAAATGACGCCATCATTAACGTCTCCATCCTCCTTCTCTGTGTTCTAATCTGAATATTTATAGTTATTTATATAGCGCAAATATATTAACAGTTTAACATTTTAAAAAACAACAGTCCTAAGTAACAACGATAGCAATAATACAATAATTAAACCAAACTAAAACGACCCTGCTCATGAAAGCTTACAATCTACACTAAGTAACAATGATAACAATAATTAAACCCCCCCAAAAAAATCGTGCTCGTGACAACTTCAAATCTACAATGAGGTGGGGGAGATAACAACTACAGGTGTGTATTTACAATAATGTATTAACAATTATATTATTGAGGTTAGTCGAAAGTCGAGAAGGCCTGAGGACAAGTTGGAGGAGGAGAGCATGGTCAGTCGTCCTCTTGGTGAGGACACGGAAGTATTGACTATTAGCAGTCTTGCACGCATGGCTGAGTTTATGTTCCGCTGCCTTTCCCCGTCACCCTCACGTTCTCAAAATTTTGGGTGATGGGCATTACTGATTGGTGACACTTTTAGACCCATGCTACCAGGAGAACTTTATATCTCTTATTCCAAAGGCAGACAGGTGTACTAACATGTTGGAGGAACAGAGGGCCCTTCATGCCGAATTATAAAAAAATTCCCATGTGAAAACTCTAGCAGCAGAGGTCACAGTTTGCTGGCCAAGCAAGGAGTACAGGTGAGAGAGACACAACTCCAATCCAGCAGAGGCAGTGGAACACTGACAAAGTTTGGGGAGTTTTCTCAGACCCTCCTATCGCCCTGGCCCCGAGGCGCAGTGGACTCTCACATGGAGTGAAAACTTTGTGAAAATGCTGAGTGAGTAACTTGCTGACCGTACCAACGTCCTCTGTCATTCCTCTGTGCCTTATAATTATTGGTTATCAATGCTGAACACGTGGCATGACCTGTCTCTCTGTACTGTGCACGTGCGCTCTACTCACGGTCAAGGAGCTCACGGCGCCTCGCTCTCTGGTGGTCACTGGGCACACGGAGCCTTGCTAAATGGCAGTATAGCTTTTAGTGATGGGAGACAATGGGAACTGTCCTTTGCAGCGCCAGTGCTCTAAGGACGGAGCATGCTGCTCAGCCTCCTATGCGCTGCTTATCCACACCAAAAATCTATGCTGTCGTGCCCGCTTTGTATTAAGCTGGCCCCTGCGTGTTGGTCACCGAATCTGTCTGTCTGCTGCAGTTCGCCGCAGCGTCGGCGCTTTGGATGCGTAGTGCACTGCCCCCTTCATGCTCACATGCTCACAGCTGGGGACTCACTCATGCTTTTGTTTTTTTTCCCACACCTTCAGCACAGGTTCCCTGTGTAAACACGACCCTCTTCATGAGTAATGGGACCTGTCTATTCCCCTTTTCCTTCCCCCGGGAAACAGGGGACGCAGCCTTGACATTTCCGGACCCGGAGCAGCACAGCTACCCGCAGCCCGGTCATTCTGAATCCGTACATATCTGGCCAATCAGTTCAGTAATGCAAGCATCATAGAAGGCATGTTCTTGAAATTTTCCAGAGAAAATTTTACATTACATCCAGAACAGTGTCACTTTGAAGGACTTTGTGGCTCATATCAATCCACAACATAACACTAGTAGTCTCATACTTCTAATTTTCGGTGGAAAATCATTTCCCCAGTGATAGGTTGTGTATGTTCTGACTTATGTAACATCATTTGGGTGATAATAATTATTCATACCTATTTGCTTCACAATATACAGTCCCTGACAGAAGTTATGTCGCTTATCCATGTTATGTAAATCAAATCTTATAACCTGACGTTAAATTCATCCATTGGTTTTATAAATTACTCTTTTGAAAGCTGAAACCCTCCCAAATTTGGTTTAGGTTAAGAAAATAAATTGGCATCAATGCTGAAATATTGATCATTTAATGAACACAGAATGGTCAGGTTTTGGCAAGACAAAAGTTTTGTCACCTGGTCATATAATGCACCCAATACTAGTTTACATCCTCACCTGTGCTCAGTAAATGATCGGTTAATTAGTGGGTGTGTATAAAAAGAAACCCAGCACCCCAGACCTTCACTTGAACTGCAACTTGAGCTCTGACAACATGCCAAAAATCCACCCTGCGACCAAATCCTTGATTATCAAGAGGCTGAAGACCAGATCCGCTGCAGAGGTGGCTGGCACCTTTGGTGTGTCTCAGTGTCAAGTACAAAGAATTAAAAAAAGATTTGAAGAGACTGGAGATGGGTTTGACAAGCCCAGGTCCGGCAGACTCTGCAAGACAACTGCTCAGGAGGAACGTTTGTTTGCTAGAAAATCCAAAGCAAGTCCCTCTTCCACTGCAGCAGAGCTCCAACAGGCCTGGTCACCTCAAGTCCCTGTGTCAACTTGAACAGTTTGTAGGATTCTGTCTTGAAATGGCCTCCATGGTCGATTCAGTGCCCAGAAGCCAGCACTAAAACAAAAGGCAAATACAAAACCATGTGGCATTTGCAAAGTCCCACAGCCTGCTAAACAGATGGACGCTGGAAAAGTGGCAGAAGGTGGATTTCTCTGATGAATCTTCAGTAGAATTACACCACAGCCGCCGCAAATACTGCAGGAGACCTACTGGAGCCCATATGGATCCAAAATACACCCAGAAAACAGTTAAATTTGGTGGTGGAAAGATTATGGTCTGGGGTTAAATTCAGTATGGGGTGTGCCAAACATTTGCAAGGTGGAAGGCAATATCAATAACCTAAAATATCAAGAAGTATTAGCTACCTCTTACATTCCAAATCATAAAAGGGGTCAAATTTTGCAGCAGGATGGTGCTCCATCTCATACATCCATCTCTACAACAAAGTTCCTCCAGGCAAAAAAGATCAAGGTGCTCAATGACTGGCCAGCCCAGTCACAGACATCAACATCATTGAGCATGTTTGGGGTAGGATGAAAGAGGAAGCTTGGAAGACAAAACCAAGGAATCTAGATGAACTCTGGGAGGCATGTAAGACTGCATTCTCTGCTATTCCTGATGACTTCATTAATAAATTGTATGAATCATTGTTGAACCGCATGGATGCAGTCCTTCAAGCTCATGGAAGTCGCACAAAATATTAAATATGACTCTAATAGCACCACAACTTAATTCACCAATGTTATACAACATATATTTGTATTTTAAGATAATTATTTGTTTGAATATCACATTACTTTCTGTGGGCGACAAAACTTTTGTCTTACCAAAATCTGACCATTCTGTGTCCATTAAATGATCAATATTTCAGCATTGATGCCAATTTATTTTCTTAACCTAAACCAAATTTGTGAGGGTTTCAGCTTTCAAAAGAGTAACTTATAAAACCAATGGATGAGTTTAACATCAGGTTATAAGCTTTGATTTACATAACATGGATAAGCGACATAACTTCTGTCAGGGACTGTATTCATCTTTTTCTTTAAGGCTTCCGAATATAATGTTGTAAAAGTGAAAACAATTTGGTGAAGTGTGCGGCTAACCAACCTCATTGATCTTATTGATTTTCTTTGGCAAGAAACCAACAGCTCCATCAATACCACGTGCTTTTCCAATTAATTCATCATGCTTGTAAAGTAGAGGTGAGATTACGGATCTAGATAACATTTCGGGAGTGTAGGCAACATGACAATGTGGCACGACCCACTGGGGTTTAGCTAACAATTTCACATACTTAGTGCACTGCAGAACAGAGTTGTCAGAAAAACAAGATTTTGATTCAATAACATGTTGGATGGATTATTATTATTATAATTATTATTAGTTATATAGCGCCATTTATTCCATGGTGCTGTACATGACAAGGTGTCACATACAAAGTAATAGATATCGTGTACAGTTGACAAATTTAAAATGACAGACTGGTACAGAGGGGCGAGGACCTTGTCCTTGCAGACTTACATTCTGTGGGATAATGGGGAAGAGACAGAAGTTCGGGGGTGCGACACCTCGGTTGGTGAAGATACGGCATCTCGGGTGGTGGTGTACAAGTCACATCTACGACTACCACACTCTCCAATTGACACCTCTTGAAATGCAGTTTGCAGCCAAAATGTCACTATCTCTAGCTACTGTTATAGAAAATGCAGGGGCTCCTTTTTTACATCATCGTCCGACAAGCTCAGTATTAGTAGGTGATGGCTTGTTAGAATCCAGCCCAGAAACACCAGGCTTTAGTAGTTGCGAGTCCTGGCCCCGTGCTCTTCCAGGTGCTCTTCCTCCGGCTCTCCCATTCATGATTTCATCTAGAACATTTCGCCGTCGTAATCCATAGACAAAGTACAACACCGCCCAAGGGTTCACCCTCTGCTCCTCAGCATTTCTATCTGCGCAGTAACAGACTCTAGGCAGAAGATGATGATGGAGGTAGTAGTTGGAGCATTTAAGACAGTCATGAAGCAGCCATAACAACTTGAAACAGAAGAATTTTTACCGAGATACCACACTGTTCAATATTTGGGCTGTATTTTTACCCAAAAATAGTGTAGAGAACTAGGATAACAGACAGCAAATACAGTGGAATGTAGGCCTGAATAGTCACAATTTAGGGTCCACAAATACATAAGACGTCTGACAGCGATACCACACTGCTCAATATGTGGCCTGAATTTTTTAATTTTTGAAAAAGTCTTTAAAAAAAACAGACTCGGGAAGACCTAACAGTTGGACTGGCAACTTCCATCATATTGGTGGTACGGGGAACGGTTGCCTGCCTTCTGTCTGCAACCACCACACGGCTTCTTCCTGCCTGAAGGGGTGCTACGCCTCCCTCCCCCTGTGTGCTGCTGTCCTCGATCTGCTTGTCCTACTGCCAGGTTGGGTCAGGTACTATATCATCCACCACCTCATCTTCCACTTCCGAACCCTAGTCCTACTACTGACTTTACGGCAAATGTGTCTCATCATCGTCCATACTTTGGACCACGGCTGTGTAACAGGGTGCCAGAACTTCGTCCTGGCTATATTGCTGTCATTATTTACCTTGTTAAGATTGACATGTTTGTGTGCATTATATAGATACATTAGGTAGTGTAGTACTAGAAAAGGGACACTAAATGGGGCACTGAGCACATTTAGATGAGAGCCTTTAGGAGGGCACTAGAAGGGTTAACTAAGGGGACATGAGAGGTGTGGCTAGCCGGGAGCTAAGCAGAGGGAGATTTCCTGGTTGCAAGGAGCCTGTTGTGGGAGCCTCTTGGTACAGATGCAGAGGTAGAATTCCTGATGAGCCTAGCTGACAGAGACAAGTAGTGAAGCAGAGGCCTTCAGCCATCCTGAGAAGTGAGTGGAGTGTATTGCCTACAGCAGCAGTCAGTGAGAGTCACTGGGGAGCCGTTAGATAGAGACTGGGAGCTAATGTGCTAGTGAGGCCAGTAGGAGAGCCTCTGGAGTCAAGGCAGCCTGTATCAAGAAGCTGAGGTGACACTTAAGCCAGTCTGTTGGAGAAGTCAGCCTGTATCTGGAAGCGGTCAAGCCAGGGAGGTCAGTGCGTGAGTCCCTGTGGAAGTGACAGCCAGAGTGTGGGAGCTGATCAAGTATAAAGTTGTGTGCTGCTGTAGAAGATGTTTCGTTGGTACCGTGTGGAGAGCCCTAAAGGCATCGTGTGTCCTGTGGAAAATAAAGTTGAACTGTTTAAGTTTATTCCGGCCTCTGGCTCTAAATCTTTGAATACCAGGAAGAGCAAGCAACATACCAGGAATGAATATCCCAAAGAAAAAAGGCAAAATACATTTATGCTCATCCATATACTGAACAAATACCCAAAAAATTATGGACTAGGAGCGATCATAAAAATAATTAATTTTTATTCATACAAATTGATAGAAATCAGTCAAATTTAATACATAATATAGCAAATAATGCAAGGGAGAAGGCAAAGTCTAGATCTCATATAAAGCAAGACAGGTGTCATAGGAATACAATTAATACAAGTAGATGTTATCAAATTAATCTCAAATTCATACATGCAAAGCTATAATACATAGGCTATTGATTTAATTGCTGAGATATTAATCCAATATACTAGTGTTCACATAGGGAGTGCGATTATCCCATATAAGCTGCCAGTCCCTTCCCCCTCTTTTATTAGCTTTGCTTAACTGTGACCATGTGGTCTGGGTAATCACGCCCACAACCCCCCTCACAGCTGCTTCCTCTCAAGTGCACATTTAGCCTCAGACATTCGTCTGACAAGACGAGTCTGACCTCCATCTTTCAACTTCCATCTTTCAAATTACAGATTTCTAATTACTATACTATGAATTAGACTAGAATTGGACTGGAATTTGACTGTAAGTTGCCAGAATATATAACCACTACCATGTTTCCTTTTCTTTTCACTTTCACCCCCATACTACTTACTTTTTTCCTACTCCCTGTAATCCCCCCACCTAGTAAGGAAGTAGTCATTTTCCCCTCCATTCTCCCCAGACATCTCACCTTCTCCTCAGAACTGTTCCTCCACGTACAATCCTTTTTCTTCAGAAACACACGGCCACACCATGTCTTATCCTGTTCCCACCTTCTAACGCTCTGTCTGTTACTCCTCACTGCTGGTGACATATCCCCAAATCCTGGCCCTCCTCAACACATCCCCACACTCACTTCTATCACCCTGCCACGATCCTCTACACGTCTTCGCAACCATGATAACCTCATACCTATTCACCCAGCCCCCACTCCCCCGGTCCACCTACCTGGAGCACTATGGAACGCACGCTCTGTCTGCAATAAACTGTCATTTATCCACGACCTCTTCATCACCAATAAACTCTCCTTTCTTGGCATCACCGAAACCTGGCTCACCCCCTCTGACTCAGCCTCACCAGCTGCACTCTCATACAGTGGATTCCACCTAGCTCACACACCCCCGCCCCAGCAACAAACGTGGTGGAGGAGTTGGTTTGCTCCTATCTGACACCTGCTCCTTTGCCCCAATTCCACTACCCCCCTCCGCTACTACTCCCTCATTTGAGGTGCACTCCGTCCGCATCTACTCCCCCTCCAACCTCCAGATGGCTGTTATCTACCGCCCCCCAGAACTTGCCATCTCCACCTTTCTCGATCACTTCACCACCTGGCTGCTCCATTTCCTCTCTGTTGACATCCCCACTATCATTATGGGTGACTTCAACATCCCCATTGATGCTTCCACCCCAGCGGCCTCTAAACTTTTATCGCTCACTGCCTCCTTTGGCCTCACTCAATGGTCCTCTGCGGCCACTCACAAAGATGGTCACACGCTCGACCTTATCTTCACCCGCCTCTGTTCCCTTACTAATCTCACTAACTCACCCCTTCCCCTGTCTGACCACAACCTACTGATGTTCTCTTCTCTCTCCTCTTCTAGTGCACAACCCCCACTCCACAAACTCACTCACCCTCGCAGAAATCTCAAACACCTCAATTTACCAATGCTCTCTGAGTCCCTCCTCCCTCTTACAGACATATCTTCACTTCATGACACAGATTTTGCTGCCACCTTTTATAACACTGCAATAACAGCAGCACTTGATTCGGCTGCCCCCCTCACACATAGCAAAACTTGTACAATCAACAGGCAGCCCTGGCTGACCAGCCTCACCAAAGAACTGAGACGGGCTTCCAGGGTTGCTGAGCGGAGATGGAAAAAATCCCGCTCTGCCGAGCACCTAACCGCATACAAGCAGTCCCTCACCAGCTTCAAATCCACACTCACTGCTGCAAAGCAAACTTACTTCTCATCTCTCATATCCTCCCTGTCTCACAACCCTAAACAGCTCTTCAACACTTTCAATTCTCTACTCTGTCCCCCAGCACCTCCCCCTTCTCTCATTTCTGCTGAAGACTTTGCCTCTTTCTTTAAGCAGATCGATACGATCAGAGAAAGCTTTGGCCCACAGCCCCCATTGCCCCTCTTAGCTGCTCAACCCTCTTCCTCCAAAGCCAACTTTTCCACCATGACAGAAGATCAGCTTTCCACCCTCCTATCAAGATCACACCTCACAACTTGCACGCTTGACCCGCTGCCATCCCACCTCATCCCTAGCCTCGCCACCGTCTTCACCCCTACTCTAACACACCTCTTCAACCTCTCACTTACAAATGGTGTCTTCCCCTCATCCTTCAAACATGCCTCGATCACACCCATTCTCAAAAAGACCTCCCTTGACCCATCCTCTGTGTCTAGCTATCGCCCGATATCTCTTCTCCCTTATGCCTCAAAACTACTGGAACAGCATGTCCATCTTGAACTGTCCTCCTACCTCTCCTCCTGCTCCCTCTTTGACCGCTTACAATCAGGCTTCCGACTGCATCACTCAACTGAAACTTCCCTAACTAAAGTCACCAACGACCTACTAACCGCCAAGAGCAAGCGTCACTACTCTGTCCTCCTTCTCCTTGACCTGTCTTCTGCCTTCGACACTGTGGACCATTCCCTCCTGTTACAGATTCTCTCATCTCTTGGCATCACAGGCTTGGCCCTATCCTGGATCTCATCATATCTAACAAACCGAACTTTCAGTGTCTCCCTCTCCCACACCACCTCCTCACCTCGCCCCCTGTCTGTCGGTGTTCCCCAAGGCTCAGTTCTTGGACCCCTACTCTTCTCCATCTACACCCTCGGCCTGGGACAGCTCATAGAATCCCATGGTCTTCAGTATCATCTCTACGCCGACGACACGCAGATCTACCTATCTGGACCTGACCTCACCTCCTTACTGACCAAAATCCCACAATGTCTGTCTGCTATTTCTGCTTTCTTCTCTGCTCGCTTTCTAAAACTGAACATGGACAAAACAGAATTTATCATCTTTCCCCCATCTCACTCTACCCCCCCACCAGACCTGTCCATTAACATCAATGGCTGCTCACTTTCCCCAGTCCCGCACACTCGGTGCCTCGGAGTGATCCTCGACTCTGCCCTCTCTTTCAAGCCACATGTCCAATCCCTAGCCTCCTCCTGCCGTCTCAAACTCAAAAATATTTCCCGGATCCGTGCATTCCTTGACCATGAAAGTACAAAAACACTAGTGCATGCCCTCATCATCTCCCGCCTCGACTACTGCAACCTCCTACTCTCTGGCCTTCCCTCTAGCACTCTGGCACCACTCCAATCCATCCTGCACTCTGCTGCACGACTAATACACCTGTCTCCCCGCTATTCCCCAGCCTCTCCTCTCTGCCAAGCCCTTCATTGGCTTCCTATCGTTCAGAGGCTCCAGTTCAAAACCCTAACCATGACCTACAAAGCCATCCACAATCTGTCTCCTCCATACATCTGTGACATGGTCTCCCGGTACATACCCACACGCAACCTTCGATCCTCTCAAGATCTCCTCCTCTACTCTCCTCTTATCTCTTCTTCCCACAACCGCATACAAAGCTTCTCCCGTGCCTCTCCCATACTCTGGAACTCTCTACCCCAACACATCAGACTCGCGCCTACCATGGAAACCTTCAAAAAGAACCTGAAGACCCACCTCTTCCGACAAGCCTACAACCTGCAGTGATCATCAGTCTACTGAACCACCGCACGATCAGCTCTTCCCTCTCCTAGTGTATCCTCACCCATCCCTGTAGACTGTGAGCCCTTGCGGGCAGGGTCCTCTCTCCTTCTGTACTTGTGTGTGCCTTGTATTGCTCATGTTTACTGTACTTGTCTATACTTGCCCCTCTTCACATGCAAAGCGCCATGGAATAAATGGCGCTATAAAAATCTATATAATAAGTGCCTAGTGCAACTCAGCAAAAATTCATTATAATAACCAAAGAAATAGCTAATCAAGTCAGGAAATAGAGGTATAGTCACTAATACGTGTAATCACCATGGTGGATAGCCTCAACATATATAGTCAAGCATGCCACAATCATATGTAGTATCCCACGTACAGCAAATAGTAGTGCCAAGCAAAATTTATAAATACATCCAACAGTGGAATATATAGTGAAATATATGCAACTACTTGCTATATGAGGGCAACCACAATTAGCTATTACCGAAATCTATATAAGGCAAAAGGATTAGCCATCCATCATAGTGAGTTATAATAACATACCTGACAAACCATGAAGAGATAGTAAATAGAAGATTCAGACACCAGAACTTACACAGTATGAGCTGAAGGACCCCTACGCGCGTTTCGCTATGTTGCTTCCTCGGGGGGCGTGATGTCTATGATCATCAGCCAGGTTTATACATCCCCAGGGCAGGAAATCACTGGCGGTCAATTGGCGCTTTCACCCATGCAGCGAGGACTGGAAGCTCTGGATTCAGCGTCCCACGTCACAGACATGCCCACCTCCATGACGTCTATGGGGCAGGCAGAAAAAGTCTGTGACGCTGAAGGAAGTGTCACCATAGCAACGGAACAAGCCAGACGGTAGAAAGCACTCCCCGTCAGTGATAGAAAAAACAATAATATAATAACGGCAATTATAGCTCTTATATTTACTATCATGCCCATGAATAAAAATAAAAAAAAACAAATAATAACTCTGCATAAGAAACGAGAATTAATAGAAGAAGTGCACATACCTTAATCAAAAGTGACACCCAGTGGAGAAATAAAGAAGTGCAGAATGTGAAAAGAAAAAAGGAAGGAAAAAATAGTTCTGTGAAAGAATGTGAAAAAATAATATTAATATTAAAAACATATACATATATCACAGAGAAATAATTATTATTATAATCATCCATCAGTCTCACTCTACCAAGAATGAAGTATATCAATCATATAACAGTGTGAAAATACATTTGTGTATGTTTAAAACAATATATATACCACAAAGGGTGTGCATACTATGTCAGATGTCCATAAAGACAATAAATGTTTAAAGATGTGTACCCATTCACATACATACATGAATGAAAACATATATCAAGAATATATGTGTATAGAGTTGAGCGATACTTTCCGATATCAATAAGTATCGGATCGGAATGGGTATCGCCGATACCCAAAAAGTATCGGCGATACCCGATATCGATACCGGAAATCCAATGCAAGTCTATGGGACAAAAATATCGGAATTAAAAAAAAACATTCTTGCCTTGTAGGTTAATTGTACATGAAGCAAAACAACAAAGAGTAATGTAGAATGTATTGGGGGAGGTGGAGGAGACATTAAAGGCATACATGTTTAACCCAATGAAATGGAATAGCAGGAAAAAAAAATTTTTTAAAGACGTTCGGATTGACAAATACATTGACTATGTTGTTAATGTTTTTTCTATTTTGGCACATATGTATGTTTCACAACTTCCATGCTCTTCACCTTTTTTACTTCTGCCATACTTTCTCCTTCATAATCTTCAGCAGCATCATCTTTTTCATCAAATTATTCTTCATCTTCACCTTATTTATCTTCTTCTTAAACTTCTTGCTATTCATCTTTTTGTTAACATTACTCATATTGTTCTTATTCAACTATTATTCTTCATCATATTCAACTTCTTCATCTTCTTCCTATTCATCTTCTTCATCATATTCTTATTTGTGACAGAGATTCCTGTACTTGTAATCTGTAAAAGTTTGAAGATTTCATCCTTCCGTTCTTGCTGTCACAAAACATTTAAATTACAACAGTATTTGTCCGCGTTCAGTTTGGCCTGCAGCAGCAGCAGGCATTTTCCAGGGGCACCACGAGGAGGAACGGATTCACCCCCATACACTGCTTAGTCTTCTTCTGCTTATAATTTAGAGCATATATTTTGCTCTTAATTTTGGTCTTATACTTAATGTTCTTCTGCTTTTTGATCGTCTGCTTCTTGTTCTTCTGTCTCTTGTTCTGTATCTTGTATTATGTCTCAATCTTCTTTGTCCTGTTGGTGATCTTCTTCTGGGTAATCTTTTATTTCTTCTTTGTGATGGTGTTCAGGCTCGTTGTCTTGATGGTCGTCGTCCTTGGGGTCGTCTTCTTCCGTGTGGTCTTCAGGGTCGTCGACGTCGTCTTCAGGGTCCTCGTCTTCAGGGTCCTCGTCTTCGGGCTCGTCGTCCTCTTCGGGGTGTTTTTCAGGGTCGTCGTCTTCAGTGTTGGAGATCCAGAGTGATTACCCAAAAAAACATTTCAAAAATCTTCAACTTGGAAATGTAGCTGAAGGTACAAGAAGGCTGAGTAACTTCCGACAAGCAGCTCATGGTACTGGAACCCGGACGGGTATCAGATGGTACAAGAGACAATGGAAGTAAGGAGGACCAGCAGACTGTGCTGGAACCCGGAGGGGCAGCAGAAGGAAAAGAGCCAATGGCACAACCGAGGACCAGCTGACGTTACTGGGACACGGTTACTAAGCAGGAGGTACCCGTGCTCCAAAGCACTACCAAGGACCAGCAGACGTTGCTGGAACTCGGATACCGAGACGGAGGCACCTAGGCCAAAGGCACTGCGGAGAACCAGCTGACGGTACTGGAATCTGGACGGGTAGCAGAAGGTACAAGAGCCAATGGAAGTAACGAAGACCAGCTGACTGTGCTGGAACCCGGAGGGGCAGTGTGTAGCCCTGGTACACAATACCAGGAGGATGAGTGGAGAGGTAACAGTTAAGGGCTCTTCATGACATCACGTACACTTCGGACACACCCAGCAGGGGTGTGGAGGGGAGTGATTCATTCAGTCAGATTCCTGTCCTTGGACAGAGCAGACGTGTTCAGTCTGAGCCTGTTAGCAGTTCAGAAAGTGGAGGCTAGTACAGGTGAGCTAGTTCACCTCAGCCTAGTCAGAGCTGTGCCCCACTGAAAGACAGACTGAGATATCTATTAAGAGTGTGAGCAAATCGAAGGGCAAAGTGGAAGAGAACAGAGAAGTGCCATAGGTCAAGGATACCTGCACATTGTAACCGGTCACTGGGGACCGAAGGATCACTATAGCTTCAAGCATAGTGGTAAGAAAACCAGAGGCTTACCGGACCTTAGGTCGTGGCAAGCAGCCCTGAAGAGTTAGTACGTAACTGGGGTCAGGGGAAGTGAGGACCTTGAGTCTCTGCAGGACAAGACAGGAATTCAGCTTCCTCACAGGAAGGCTCCGACCACAAAACTGACTGGGCAGAACAGCTTTGGAATAGCTGGAATTATAGAGGGAACTACGCTTCAGGCTGGTTGGACTCATCAACATTGGACAGTAAAGGAGGCCCCTAACTTGCTTAGCCGTTGCCTCAAAGCTCATCCTCCCTCAACCCCATCAGCCTCCCTGGGAATTGCCTTACCATCTTACAAGTAAAAGGTATGGAGAGACGCTGATGTGTGAGACTGAGTTATTTATTTGCATGCCTGCACAACCCTGCTTTAACTACCGACCTGAGGGAAGAGTCCCACCTGTAGGGGACCCGACATCTAGCTGCCTCACCATCCCCTCAGAGATCTACAGCAGCGCTGGTACAAATTACCAGAAGACTACAGGTGGCGTCACGAACTGTAAATATATCTATCCCCTGTAAATATTCCCCCCAACATACGCCAGACCGCCAGGGCCACAGACCGAGCCACCGCTACCTGTGACAATCCCCATAGACTTCCATGGGCTCGGCTCTGAGTACCCCATTGCCCTGGTAACCCACAATTGTGGTGGCGGGTCGACACAAAAACTTTGGCGTCACGAACAGGATACGAAACTTGCAGCATTGCGAGCCCTGTGTGCCTGTGGAGTGTTTTGGTGAAAAAGACTGTTGCTGTTGTTTGGCGCCAAATACCGCCATATTTGCAGCCAGATTCGCGCCCTAAGGCGCTGGAGAAGAAGGTGGGCGTACCTGAAAGAGCGCGCAAAGTCTTGGACACGCCCCCGGCTCTGACTCAGCGGCAGGTCCTGCGACAGGAAGTGGACGCTCTGACATCAGAGCGCCTGCGACGAAGGTCCTGTTCCCACTGCTGTGCCTGTGAAATAGCAGCGTCTGAAACCGGTAGGCTCCGTTTAACCAAGGGGGCGCTAAGATGTCACAACAACCGGCTGACAGTGCGGCCCCAGCCGGAGGCCCCAATCCCGCACCGCCTGGTATTGTAGCGCCAGATGGGGGCGCAGGCCCTGCAACCAGTCCGGTAGTCCCGATCATGCCACTAACGCTCCCATATATGCCTGGGGCGAAATGGCTTCCCCAATACAGCGGTGAGCCAGGCACTTTAGCAGGCTTCAAGCGGAAGTTATGCAGCATCCTAGAAATGTACTCCATGCCTGAGAGACAAAAAACTGCTGTGCTAATAGGGCAGCTAACTGGCGCTGCTGAGAGGGAAGTGGAGACTTGGGATACCGTTGATCAGGAGTCGGTACCTGCGATTTTCCTTAAGCTACATGCCATATTTGAAGACCGCACAGAAACGGATCTCCGGATGGCCTTCTATCACTGTTCACAACAGCCAGGTGACAGCATCCGGGACTATGCTTGCCGACTACAGGGAGCCCTGAGAGCCCTCAAGCAGATTAACAATTTAAATGCTATCGATGAGAATAAAATGTTGAAAGAACAATTTATACAGGGATTGAGATCCCAAGAGGAACGCAGAACTGTAAATTGGTGGTCCTTAGATCATCCGGATGCTACCTTTGATGCCCTAAAGGACATGGCAATAAAAGGGCTGCGGCCCCTGGGCAAACCTGAGGTGGCCACCCAACATCATCAGGGTGAAGTCACTCTGGAACCGGCAGTAACCCCCTGTTCCCCGTTAGTGGCCGAAGCCAAAGCGCAGATGACACCTCCTAGTGAATTGGACTGTCTGCGCTCAGAGGTGCGCCAGCTGACTAAAAATCTGGCCGCTGTGATGAGTGCCCTACAGCTGCGGAAAGAGGAGGAAGGGAAGATCTTGTTAGCTGACTGCCCAGAAGACGTCCCGTGGATGCACCGGAGAAGAAAGAAGACGTCGCCCCCCTGGAGGAGGACAACGCCACCCCCAGGAGCGACCTCTGATCAACACCCTCCTCGTCGAGAGATCATCTGTTACCGATGCAATCGGAAAGGTCATCTGTCTCCACAGTGTCCTTTAAACGGGCAGAACCTGGGTCCAAGGGCCAACACCCAGGAGAATACCCGTCAGGCCCCCTAGACTGGAACCGCAGGTATGTGGGCGGGCGACCCTACCTGTCTATTATTCTAGATGGTATTGCTGTTCCGGCATTGTTAGACACTGGGTCGCAGGTGACCCTAATACCTGATGCCCTATATACCAAGTACTGGTCAATGGACAGTCTTAAACCTCCGAGCCTTGACTTTACCGTGTATGCTTCTAATGGTCTTCCTGTAGAAGTACTCGGGACAAAATGTGTAGATGTAAAAGTGGGCAGAGAGGAATTGAAAGACCAGGGGCTTCTGGTAGTAAAGACTGTAAATGAGGAGAACGGTTTAAATATAATTTTGGGTACTAACATTATCGGTAATTGTTTGGGAGAAGTTGTGTTCTTGCTCCAACAGCTCGCTGAGATTGCCCGACCAAGGCAGAAAGGAGTAATCCAAAGAGAGATCCGGGCCCTGGTGTGTCAGCAGCAAGCGAAGCTTACCGACGGCGAAATTGGTAATGTACGGGTCACTGACTCGGATCCTATTGTGATACCCCCAATGAGTGAAATGATCATTTGGTGCAGGGCGGCCATAGGTCTGAGAGGACAGAATTACCAAGCTGTAGTAGAACCCCACCATTCAGAACATAGACCTACACTTATGACTGCTAGAGGAGTAGTAGAAGTGGTGAATGGAAGAGTACCGGTACGGCTTCTCAATTGGGGAGATGATGAGGTAAACTTACCCCGTTATGCAACCATTGCTAAACTTCATGCTGTTGATAATAATTCTATTCTCCCGGCTGAGTCCTTAGACTCCTGTCAAATAGCGGAGGACAATGACCCAGCAACTCAGGTGGCGGAGTGGTGTCAGCAACTCCATGTTGGGACGGACACCACTCCCGCTCACCAGAAGCAAGGGGTATTACGGGTGGTGCAAGAGTATGCCCAAGTGTTTAGCAAGCACCCACTTGATTTTGGGATAATTAAGGGAGTACAACATCATATCCCTACAGGCAGTCATCCTCCCATCAAAGAGCGGTATAGGCCCATACCTCCAGCTCATTATCAGAAGGCTAAAGAAATGTTGAATGATATGAAGAAAGCCGGGGTGATAAGGGATAGTTGTAGCCCCTGGGCAGCCCCTCTAGTTCTGGTTAAAAAGAAAGATGGTAGTATGAGAATGTGTGTGGATTACAGACAGGTGAACCGCATAACACACAAGGATGCATACCCGTTACCACGTATAGAGGAATCATTAGCTGCTCTGAAAACGGCTAACTACTTTTCTACCCTCGATCTGACTAGTGGTTACTGGCAAGTGGCTGTGGCTGAGGAGGATCGTGAGAAAACGGCTTTCACCACCCCAATGGGGCTCTGTGAGTTCGACAGAATGCCGTTTGGGCTCAGCAGTGCCCCAGGAACATTTCAGAGAGTGATGGAAAATTGTCTGGGACATCTCAATTTTGAAACCGTGCTGCTATACCTAGACGACGTTATTGTGTATTCCAAGACATATGAGGACCATCTGAAGCAACTGGCAGAAGTATTCGAGTCCCTGTCCAGGTACGGGATGAAGTTGAAACCCTCAAAATGCCATCTACTCAAACAGAAGGTACAATACTTGGGGCACATCGTCAGTTCGGAAGGAGTAGCGCCAGACCCAGAGAAAGTCACTGCCATCCAGAAGTGGCCGGAGCCGAAAAACCTTAAGGAAGTGCGACAGTTCCTGGGACTAACGGGTTACTACAGGAGATTCGTGAAAGATTACACGAAGAAGGCAGCTCCTTTACAGGACCTCCTAGTAGGACAATCCCTAAAGAGCAGAAACCTTCCCTTTAACTGGGGTAAAGAACAGGCTGAAGCATTCCAAAAGATGAAAGAGATCCTTACAGGTGATGAGATCTTAACCTATCCTGATTACAGCCAACCGTTCCTGTTGTACACCGACGCCAGTAATGAAGGTTTGGGAGCAGTTCTCAGTCAGAAGCAGAATGGCCAAGAAAAAGTCATCGCATATGCCAGCAGAAAACTCAGGCCAACTGAGAGGAATCCGGAAAATTATAGCAGCTTCAAGCTGGAGTTTCTGGCGCTGGTCTGGGCCATTACTGAAAGATTTAAGCACTATCTGGCCTCCAATCGGTTCACTGCGTTTACAGATAACAACCCCTTAACGCACCTGGAAACCGCCAAGCTGGGTGCCATGGAGCAGCGATGGATGGCTCGGTTGTCCAATTACCAGTTTACTATCAAGTACCGGGCAGGTCGAAAGAATGCTAATGCTGACGCGTTGTCCCGAAGGCCGCATGACTCTGACACGGAAGAAGAATCGGACGACCTGGAAGAAATTGAGCTACCTGCGTTCCATCGAAATGGGGTAGTCCATGAGCATCGAGTCAACAGAAAGCAGTATGGTGCAACATTAAATCCTTTACCCCATCACAGCTGGAAAGAGACTCAGGACAGTGATCCAGTGGTCAGCCGCATCAAGGAGTTGTTAAGACAGGAAGGTTCCTCCTTGGAAAAGGATGCACCTATGTCAGCAAAGCTCCTGTGGAACGAGAAAAGCAGGTTGTTCCTATACCGTGAGAAGTTGTGCAGGAGATACGTCAACCCCAGAACCCACGAGATGGTCTGGCAAATAGTGGTCCCCAAGGCAGACGTCCCAATGGTGTTGGAAGCATACCACGATCAAGCAGGACACTTTGGCTGGAGAAAGCTGGAGACCCTGTTGAGATGCCGGTTCTACTGGGTAGGGATGCGCAGCTCCATCGAGAGGTGGTTTCGGAACTGTGGACCCTGTGGTCTCAGAAGAAAGGACCTTTCCTGCAAAGAGGAGGAGACGCAAACCCCGCCTCCACGGAAGAGACCGGACGTCTCTGGAGGAAGATGAAAGAATCTTCTGGAACATCATGGAAGCAGGACGTGTGCAGCCGAGCAGGGAAGCGGAGGAAGGCAGGCCCCGTTCCCCAGCCAAGCTGCCACCAGCACCGGAGTCATCCGTGGTCCTGCACCTGCAGCAAGCGTTGCTAGAAATTCAGGAAGAGAATGCACGCCTGAAAAAGATGGTCCAGCACCAACCTGGATTTGAAGAGATCGAGAGACGCCGGCGTACCCAGGAGCAGCGGAGGCTGTGGGACGTGGTGTTCTCTCCCCTCAACGACCCCCCACGATTCGAGTTACCGAAAATTCTGCTGCCCAAGGCAAAGGAGCAACCGGAGGCTGCCCCCGAAAGTACCAATCCCGATCCCACCGGTGAAGCGGTGGAGGCGAAGGAGGTTGAGGAGGTACCGCCAGTTCCGGAACTCCCGCCCGGCCAGGAGGCCGCAGCAGATGATCGAACCCCGGCAGGGACACCGGAGGGGTCCTGTCCGTCGTTACCAGACGTCGACTGGGACGAGATGGCGCGCCTGGATGACGTCGCCTACACCGCCCAGTGGGAATGAGTGGCAGCGTCGTGAGGAGAAGCAGAAACGCCAGCAGGAGGAAGAGCGGGAAGCTCAGCGGAACCGGCAGCGGCAACATGCAGAGCTGATCGCGGACAAGGAGAGTGTCCGGAGAGAGAAAGGTACCCTGAGGGAACCGCGGCGGCAGGGGTGTGTGACTGAGTTCCAGCTCCGGAAGGGCTGGGGCTTCATCCGTGAACCGGGCCTCTACCCAGGGGTCTTTGTCAGCAGGCGTGACGTAGAATCCCACCTACCGCAAGGCCATCCGGGAGGGACTTAGTAAATGGAGACATTGTCACGTACACACGGCACTGGGGAATGAAGGGATGGTATGCCCTTAACGTCACCATCGTCCGTGACCCCGTCCCAGACGCAGGTAACGTCACCACTACCGCAGCGTCCCCGTCTCCAGCACAAGCAGTATCCGGCCGTGCCCCAGCATCGCCCCCTGCAGGTTCCTCGCAAATGAAAGCAACATCTACATCGCAACATGCGACCCAGTTTCCATCGCAATCCATGACACGATCAATATCGTTAACTGTGACTCAGATTGAAACGCAATCGGTGTCTCGCAAGGAGAATGTACCCGTTGCGCCCCTAGAGGTTCGCACAAGAACTGTGGCGACCCAGACCCTAATAGCAGCGCACGACTTGTTAGTTATGGGATCTAGGGACCATCGCATTGTTCCAGCCCCCGGGGTGGAAAATGTATTTGAAATAATTAAACAGTAAAAGAAAAACCGGTGAGATCCAGATAGGGGTCTACCATAAGTAAAGTTGTAAAAAGTTTAAGAATGTTTGCCAATTTTTGCACAAGTTAAATGAGTATATAATATATTTATATATTGCTAACAGTAGAATGCCCGGCTGGGTAAACAGATAAAAAGTTTTGCACTTTATTATTATTATAATGTGATATAATATGTGTCGTTTTGCTAACAATGGACTCAGAGGTTGAGGACTGTGCCAGCCCAGAACTTATTTGTATATAGTTGCGCTTCGGTGCTTTATCTTGGTTTTACATAAAACCAGCACAACTACCTCTGAATACAAAAACCCGTGTGGTGTGGCACTGAGTGAGGTCTGCATCCAGATGTCCTGCAGCCCACCCAGGACCCACGTTGAAGGTTTGGTGCGGGTCCTTCACAAGAATACTGTGTATTTATTGAATGTTTTGATGCCTTAATACTTTTGTATTTTTCTATATTCAATGTTATTGTTTGCAACGTTTAAGACATCCTTACCTCCCGGATGGGACGAATTAATGTTTAATGTTTAATGTTAAATGCATAAACAAAAATGTCTCTTTATATTTCACAGCCCGGGAGTGCTGTCGTTTACCATGGGGGAAAGTGTAGCCCTGGTACACAATACCAGGAGGATGAGTGGAGAGGTAACAGTTAAGGGCTCTTCATGACATCACGTACACTTCGGACACACCCAGCAGGGGTGTGGAGGGGAGTGATTCATTCAGTCAGATTCCTGTCCTTGGACAGAGCAGACGTGTTCAGTCTGAGCCTGTTAGCAGTTCAGAAAGTGGAGGCTAGTACAGGTGAGCTAGTTCACCTCAGCCTAGTCAGAGCTGTGCCCCACTGGAAGACAGACTGAGATATCTATTAAGAGTGTGAGCAAATCGAAGGGCAAAGTGGAAGAGAACAGAGAAGTGCCATAGGTCAAGGATACCTGCACATTGTAACCGGTCACTGGGGACCGAAGGATCACTATAGCTTCAAGCATAGTGGTAAGAAAACCAGAGGCTTACCGGACCTTAGGTCGTGGCAAGCAGCCCTGAAGAGTTAGTACGTAACTGGGGTCAGGGGAAGTGAGGACCTTGAGTCTCTGCAGGACAAGACAGGAATTCAGCTTCCTCACAGGAAGGCTCCGACCACAAAACTGACTGGGCAGAACAGCTTTGGAATAGCTGGAATTATAGAGGGAACTACGCTTCAGGCTGGTTGGACTCATCAACATTGGACAGTAAAGGAGGCCCCTAACTTGCTTAGCCGTTGCCTCAAAGCTCATCCTCCCTCAACCCCATCAGCCTCCCTGGGAATTGCCTTACCATCTTACAAGTAAAAGGTATGGAGAGACGCTGATGTGTGAGACTGAGTTATTTATTTGCATGCCTGCACAACCCTGCTTTAACTACCGACCTGAGGGAAGAGTCCCACCTGTAGGGGACCCGACATCTAGCTGCCTCACCATCCCCTCAGAGATCTACAGCAGCGCTGGTACAAATTACCAGAAGACTACAGGTGGCGTCACGAACTGTAAATATATCTATCCCCTGTAAATATTCCCCCCAACATACGCCAGACCACCAGGGCCACAGACCGAGCCACCGCTACCTGTGACAATCCCCATAGACTTCCATGGGCTCGGCTCTGAGTACCCCATTGCCCTGGTAACCCACAATTGTGGTGGCGGGTCGACACAGCAGCAGAAGGAAAAGAGCCAATGGCACAACCGAGGACCAGCTGACGTTACTGGGACACGGTTACTAAGCAGGAGGTACCTGTGCTCCAAAGCACTACCAAGGACCAGCAGACGTTGCTGGAACTCGGATACCGAGATGGAGGCACCTAGGCCAAAGGCACTGCGGAGAACCAGCTGACGGTACTGGAATCCGGACGGGTAGCAGAAGGTACAAGAGCCAATGGAAGTAACGAGGACCAGCTGACTGTGCTGGAACCCGGAGGGGCAGCAGAAGGAAAAGAGCCAATGGCACAACCGAGGACCAGCTGACGTTACTGGGACACGGTTACTAAGCAGGAGGTACCTGTGCTCCAAAGCACTACCAAGGACCAGCAGACGTTGCTGGAACTCGGATACCGAGATGGAGGCACCTAGGCCAAAGGCACTGCGGAGAACCAGCTGACGGTACTGGAACCCGGACGGGTAGCAGAAGGTACCCATGAAAATTTAAGTTGAAAGGCCGCGAGCCGGCCGCAGTTACCGAATCCCACAGTCCTACAGGGGGTGCTTGTCCTATTGGCACAACGGAAACAGCCTTTATTTACATATCCCGCAGCACGCATAGGAAGCACCTAAACTGCAGGCACCATAGAGTCGGCTAACCCGACCGCAACACGACAGGACAACTTATTGGAGGCTAAGTGACGTTGACACTGACAGGAAACAGCTGGCGTGCTGTAACCAGTCTGGGCAGGAGTGAGTACCCGTGCCAATTACACTTCCGAGCACCAACTGGCGGTGTTGGAGCCCAGGGTTGAGAGGAGAACAGGGTGGAGGCAGCATTACTTTTTGCCGTTCACACAGCAGGGGAACAGCTGACATTACTGAACCCCAGTAACACAGGAGCAAGTGTTGACTGTGCAAACAGCACTTCCGAGCACCAACTGGCGGTGTTGAAGCCCAGGGATGACAGGAGAACAGGGTGGAGGCAGCAGGACTTTTTGCCGTTCACACAGCTGGGGATCAGCTGACATTACTGAACCCCAGTAACACAGGAGCAAGTGTTGACTGTGCAAACAGCACTTCCGAGCACCAACTGGAGGTGTTGGAGCCCAGGGTCAAGGAGGATATGTAAAAAATATATAAAGTATTTGCCTTGTTACGTTGCAATTAAAAATTTAGATACTCAAAACAAGAGAAAGATAACCTTTACTACCATAAGATGATGATTTTAATTAAACAAACGTATATAAATAAAGAATTGACAAAAATAAACGCATACATTAACATGTCTAACAGCAATGCAAACCAAAAAAAATGTTGGTAATGAATCTGATATACGGTTTTAAATAAAAGCATACAAGTACATTTCAGAATACATTAATGATGTATAAGTAACAGTATGTACACCTGTTATATTGTATAGACAATGAATGTAGGACTTAAAAACATCATCAGCATTACAAGTAATCTGTGACATAAAAAAAAAATTCATTTGGTGAATAATGTCACTAAACCGTTTCTACAAATATATAAAATCTCCATCATGTAATACTGATAATATGGGCCAATAATCAATTATATTAACAAATATAACCTTTAAAAAGTGCATAGTGCATAGTGAAAATTGCTATTTATGCCTGACTGTGGACTTGCAAGCATGACAACGGATAGATAAGGTATATATAGATGAGACTGCATAGCCACAGATGGTGAATGGCGATGTAATACTGTGCGGCACTACTCCAGATCTTTTTTCATATAGCTTTATAAACAGGGTACGTGCATGTATGCTTGCGCCTTTGTTTTGACGCACAGACTGTCTTTGTGCTGTCACGTGTTGGGTAGTGGAGCGTCTGTGCGTCTTATGACGCAGACTAACATTCACGGTGCGCATCGTTCATCATCGCAAGCGTACCGACAACACAAAGGCGTTGTCATGACTGCTTTACTCAGTAAACATGCACCTATGATGAAACATACACGCATGTGCCCTATTACATAACAAGCTACAAGAAAAACGAGTGTGAGGTGTGACACAGCTGTTTTGTTAAGGTACAGTATTATATCGACATTGTACAGGTGTCGCTATTCAGTCTGATAACTAGATCTCATTCACCTTTTCTATCACTTGTCGTTGTTTCAGCACCACTTACAGGTATATATTTAGCTATTGTCACTATGCACAATTTTCTTTTTAGAGGTAATGCCTGATTTGTGGCCCTGATTATCAGGATTACATGATGGACCTATATGATATGAGGTGTAAAATTGTAAATTAAATAGGTATATTTTTGAATGACACAAATATAAGTTATGATGAGGAGGATTAGTCCTACATCCATTGTTTGCACTATATTAGAGGTGTACATGACGTTCCTTACGCAACAATGGATTATTAAATTTACTTGTATGCCTTCATTTAAAACCCGAGACCACTGAAGGCTAACCTTCGCATGGCAGCTGTTGTCAAAGTTCAACCCACATTATGCACTTCCAACCTTGCAGCATTTGAGTCATGATGTGAGTTGGATTTTTCAAAGTACTGGAGTGACAAGGTTCGCCATCAGTACCCTATAGCATAAGTTGGCTTTTGTGTTTGCATTTGTGTTGGACATGTGCATATCTGCAGTAATATGTTCAAATTTGTTAGTTACAGATTTGTGCCAAAGACTAATCATTTTATGGTTGTAAAGCTGCCGTTTCACTCGTTTACAGCATAGAAATAATGGTTTAGCCTCATATGTATGTGTAGCACTAGCCACTTTGACTTTTCATGTTCTGTTCAGCATGTGTAGGTAGCAGTTATTATTGCCGGACACACAGCAGGGGAACAGCAGGCGTTACTGAACCCCACAAACACATCAGCGATTGTTATTATCTGTGCATCCAACACTTCCGAGCAGCAACTGGCGGTGTTGAAGCCCAGGGTCAAGGAGGGTGTAGGTAGAGGCCTAGTATGATCTGGTGTCAAGTTGAATTTGAGGTAGCATGAATTTTTGCCAGACACACAGCAGGGGAACAGCAGGCGTTACTGAACCCCACAAACACATCAGCGATTGTTATTATCTGTGCATCCAACACTTCAGAGCATCAACTGGCGGTGTTGAAGCCCAGGGTCAAGGAGGGTGTAGGCAGAGGCCTAGTATGATCTGGTGTCAAGTTGAATTTGAGGTAGCATGAATTTTTGCCAGACACACAGCAGGGGAACAGCAGGCGTTACTGAACCCCACAAACACATCAGCGATTGTTATTATCTGTGCATCCAACACTTCAGAGCATCAACTGGCGGTGTTGAAGCCCAGGGTCAAGGAGGGTGTAGGCAGAGGCCTAGTATGATCTGGTGTCAAGTTGAATTTGAGGTAGCATGAATTTTTGCCAGACACACAGCAGGGGAACAGCAGGCGTTACTAAACCCCACAAACACATCAGAGATTGTTATTATCTGTGCATCCAACACTTCAGAGCATCAACTGGCGGTGTTGAAGCCCAGGGTCAAGGAGGGTGTAGGCAGAGGCCTAGTATGATCTGGTGTCAAGTTGAATTTGAGGTAGAATGAATTTTTGCCAGACACACAGCAGGGGAACAGCAGGCGTTACTGAACCCCACAAACACATCAGAGATTGTTATTATCTGTGCATCCAACACTTCCGAGCAGCAACTGGCGGTGTTGAAGCCCAGGGTCAAGGAGGGTATTGAAAAAAAATATAGAGTTTTTGCCTTGTTACGTGGCACTTGGAAATGTATGTACTGAAAACAAGAAAAACTTAAGCTTTACTAGGACAATAAAATGATGAATTTCAATTCCAAAAATAAAAGTAAACACCCTTAAAATATAAACGCATATAAGCACATGCCAACAAGAAATGGAACACCACACCACAAACAATTACTTTTAAAACAATTTACTTTTAAAAATATAGGGGTTGAAATGAATGAATACAAGTACATTTTTGTTTTTGCTAATGATGCGTAAGGAACGGTATGTAAAACCATAATATAGTGCAGACAATGAATTTTGTAATAGAAAGCATCATCATTAAAATTTATAAGTGACAGTCACACACATTTAAATACTTTAATTTATGAAAATTGATACTTCGGACAGCATATAATACATGTCCAGCATGGACTCATTGATTTAATGATGCATTAATGTAATATGAAAAAAAAATTTTGGGTAAAAATACAGCATGCATTGTCAAAATTAAAGTGTGTGCCTGCAAGTGGAGGTGAAACAAAGGCAACGGATAGCTAAGGTATATACTATGTCTGTATCAGACAGTGCATAGCCTCTGATGGCGAATGGGGATGTCACTGTACGTCAATAAAGGCTGCGGCAGCACTCATGCACTTTTTGCTTTTACACTGTTGAAGAGGGGAAAAGCATGTATGTTTGCGCAAGGCTTTATCGGCCAACACTACCTTCCTACTGTCACGCGTAGGGTAGGGTAGCGTATGGCTATTATATGACTCTCTCTAGCAGTGAGGTTACGCAGCGTTATTCAGCCATAGGGCCGCAACAAAGACGACATCAGTAATGATTTACTGTCTAAACATCCACCTAGCAACGAAACAAGCACGTTCCCTCTTCAACAAGCTACAAGAGAAACAAGCATGATGGGTGACGCTGTCTTTATTGAGGTACAGTATTAGATCGAGATTGTCCATGAGTAACTAGGCACTGTGATACCTATATACCATTATCAATTTATATCTGTTGTGGTTTTTTCAACAGCACTTGCAGGTATAACTACCTATTGTCAGTATGCATGATGCACTTTCTAGATGTAAAAAAATTATTATTGCGCCTTATTATCAGGTCTAGATGCTGGCCATTTCATAAATGGTGTGTGAAGTTACAATTGTACTCAGTCTTAGTATTTTAATATGTCTGTCAGATATAGAACTCATGATGATGATTATGATGATGTTTATGATTCGTACAGCCATTGACTGCATTATCTTACCGGTAGAGATACCGTTCCTTAAGCAGCATTTATGGATAATGATGAAATGTACTTTTATGCATTCATTTCAAAAATTAAACCCTATGTATTATTTTTGGTTACCATTTGTACTCGCCATGTGCATATATGCGCTGTGATGGCAAATTAATATTTGTACATTTTTCAGATTCAAATTAATCATTTTAGTGCTGGAAAACTTAAATTTTTCCTGTTTTGAGCATAACAATCAGGGTGACGGCTCTTCCCTATGTGGAGCAACTTAGACATGTGTTGTTCTGTGCATGTGTAGGGAACAGGAGACTTCTTGCCGGACACACAGCAGGGGAACAGCTGGCGTTACTGAACCCCACTAACACTATAGCTTGTGTATTGGTCTGTGGACACGGCACTTCTGAGCAGCAACTGTCAGTGTTGTAGCCCAGGGAGTAGAGTTCAGGTGGTAGAAAGATGAACATAACAGGAGACATGGATAACATTGCCAACCAGTTATTTAATCTGAAACCGGACAGGCAAATTCAGGCGAGATCCATGCCTTGTTCATTTTCAGAAAAGTAAGCCGGTCTACATTATCGGAGGATAGTCTCATGCGACGGTCTGTTAGTACACCACCTGCAGCACTAAAGACGCGCTCCGATAATACACTGGCCGCAGGGCAAGCCAGCACCTCCAATGCATACTGGCTAAGCTCTGGCCATGTATCCAGCTTAGAGACCCAAAACTTGAATGGGGAAGAGCCATCTGGGAGTACACTGAGAGGGCAAGACATGTAGTCTGTCACCATCTGACGGAAACGTTGCCTCCTGCTGACTGGAGCCATCTGGGATGGTGTAGACATTTGTGGTGCTGACACAAAACTTCGCCACATTTGGAACATACTGGTCTTGCCCTGTGCAGAGGCGCTGCTTCTGCTCCCTCTTGTTGCAGAGCTGTCTCCACTGCCTCGACGCACAGAGCTGCTTTGTAAAGCAGTAGCAGCAGTAGTGCTCTCGGCTGGAATGGAGAACATGATGGATTGCACCAGTGTGTCTTGGTACTCCAGCATTTTACGCTCCCGGTTCAACGGTGTGATGAGGCTTTGTAAGTTGTCCCGGTAGCGAGGGTCTAGGAGGGTGTACACCCAATAATCAGACGTGGTGAGAATGTGGGCGATGCGGCGGTCATTTCTCAGGCACTGCAGCATGAAATCAACCATGTGCTGCAGACTCCCAACTGGCCAAGAAACGCTGTCCCCTGCAAGAGGCGTAATCTCTGCCTGCTCTGCATCACCCCACCCTCGCTCTACATACTGACTAGAGCATTGTGTACCTCCCTCTGGAGCGATGTCTTCCTCCTCCATTGACTCCTCCTCATCCTCCTCACAAAGTGACCCCTGCCTAGCCCTTTGTGAGGAACCACGTTGCGCTGACTGTCCAGAAGGTGATGGAATTTGTGACTCCTCATCCTCCACCTCTTCCAAAACCTCATCCCTTAGTGCTTGCAGTGTTTTTTGAAGCAGGCAGATAAGGGGAACAGTCAGGCTGACTAGTGCATCATCTGCACTCGCCATCCGCGTTGACTCATCAAACGCACGCAAAACGTGGCAGATGTCCTTCATAGAGGCCCACTCAGTAGTGGTGAAGTGTGAACGGCACAAATTGCGAGTTGATTGCGCCTGATGCAGCTGATACTCCATTACTGCTGGCTGCTGCTCACACAACCGCTCCAACATATGTAACATGGAATTCCACCTGGTGGGTACGTCACATATGATGCGATGTTCAGGAAGGCGAAATCTGCGTTGCAGAGCTGCAATGCGCGATCTGGCCATGCTGGAACGTCGCAAGTGAGCGCACTCTAGGCGGACCTTGTGCAGCAGTGCATCAAGATCCGGATAGTCCCTCAAAAAACTCTGCACGACCAAGTTGAGCACATGTGCCAGACATGGTATGTGAGTGAGGTTGCCAAGCCCCAGAGCTGCCACCAGATTTCGGCCATTGTCACACACTATCAAGCCTGGCTGGAGATTCGCTGGCAAAAACCACACGTCGCTCTCCTGCTTTATGGCATTCCACAGCTCCTGCGCTGTGTGGCTTCGATTCCCCATGGAAATTAATTTCAGGATGGCCTGTTGACGTTTGGCCACGGCTGTGCTCATATCGGTCGTAACAGGTAAGCGTTCACGGGTCCATGTGGAGGTAGACCGTGACGGCTCCTGCAGCGATGATTCTGAGGAACTGGAGTAGGAGGAGGAGTCAATGTATACAGACTGGATTCCTGCAATCCTTGGAGTTGGCAGAACATGTACAGCGCCACTCGCAAGATCTGTACCCGGCTCCACAACATTAACCCAATGGGCAGTGAGGGAAAGGTATCGTCCCTGGCCATGGGTACTGTTCCACGCATCGGTGGTCAGGTGGACCTTGCTACTGACGGCGTTTAGTAGCGCATGTTTAATTTTTCCCTCAACATGCTTTTGCAGACCAGTGACGGCTTACCTGCTGAAATAAAATCGGCTGGGCACATTGTATTGTGGAACTGCCAATGCCATTAAGTTACGGAAACTGTCAGTCTCCACCAGCCTGAATGACAGCATTTCAAGGGACAGGAGTTTTGCAATGCCAGCATTCAGAGCCTGTGCTCGAGGATGGTTTGCCGAGTATGGCCGTCTTTTCTCCCATGCTGTGTTACCGATGGCTGTACAGTGGACTGGGAGTGTGAGGATGACAGGGAACTTGCAGCTGTGGGTGGAATAACACTGGGTCTCTGGACAACAGTGACAGAGGTTCTTCCATGGCGATCCTGTGAGGAAGCCGAACCAGCTGTGTGTGAGCTGGAGGAAGAGGCTCCAACACGAGCTGAAGATGTAGGTGGTGCTGTAGGTTGGCCTACGTCTCCAGTGTGTCTTTGTAACTCAACCACGTGCTTGGTCCGCACATGTTTCCACATATTAGTGGTATTGAGGTTACTGGCACTTTTACCTCTTTTTACTTTTTGATTACACAGCTTGCATTTGACATAGCAAATATCATCTGCAAGTGTGTCAAAAAAGGACCACGCAGTGCAAGTCCTGGGAGCACCCGTTTTGGCTTTTTGAAGAGAACTGCTCCGAACGGGTCCCAAAGTGGAGGCTACAGGCAACTGAGTCTGCAGCCTACCTCTCCCTCCTGTTTGGACCGTTGGGGCAATCTCTTCCTCAGAGCTGCTCCCACCACCTTCCTGTTCCTCACGCCATGTTGGGTCTTGGACCTCATCATCTCCACTACCCTCTTCCAACACCTGCTGCTGTTGGGGGGTCTGGCCAGCACCATGCTCAACAGAAACTGGCACCTGAGTCTCATCATCATCAGATGCGTTCTGCGGTGTGCTGACCATCGGCACTGGCTCACCCGCCTCTTCAGATTCAAAGAGACAAAGCTGTTGCACATCACTGCATACTCCCTCTTCTTCACATTCCAGAATGCTGCTTGGCTGGGCCCCTGTTTGCAAGCCAACAGATTCTGAGAACAGAAGCAGAGACTCAGCTGGCTCCTGTACAGAGCTCTCTGACTGCCTGGGCAATTTGGCAGGCGGTGAAGAGACAGATAGTTGCTCAACAGTGCTCTGGTCCTGAGAGGAGGTGGAAGCAATTGAAGTCAATGCGTTGGCTGCCATCCAACCGACAACGGCTTCTATTTGTTCGTCCCGCAGCAGGGGGTACGCCGAGCTCCTACAAAAGTGCGCATAAAGGAACGCTCACGGGGAAAACTGGTGGATGCTGTCTCACTGGGGGAGGCAGCAGCCACAGAATCCCCACGTCCTCTCCCGGGCTGAAACTCCGCGCCCACGACCACGTGCCTTACTCCCTGCCTTCTTCATCTTGGTAGATTGATAAAGAAAGGCAGAAAAGTTATAAGGCCTAAGTGTGCTTATTCCTCAGAGACTGCAGTGAACACTGCAGACAACTGTTCACTAGCTCTGAAAGGCTCCTTTGTGTACTTCTATAGTGTTTGCAACCAATGTATTGGATACGGATAGAAGCGCGTCACACTAATAGATTTGAGTTTTTTGAAATAGAATGGAGCAGCACCAATTAGACAAAAATGTAAAGGATGAGGCAGTGACACACGCTCAGCAGACTCCAACCAGCAGTGGTTGAAGAACTAACTGTAGCGTGATCTGCACTCAAAAATAGAAACCTCACAGACTGCCGTGAACACTGCACACAACTGTTCACTATCTCTGAAAGGCTCCTTTGTGTACTTCTATAGTGTTTGCAACCAATGTATTGTATACGGATGGAAGCGCGTCACACTATAATTTCAATTGAATGGAGCAGCACCAATTACACTAAAGAAAAAAAAAAGAGTCTGTGAGTGACACGTGCAGATGCCTACAAACAGCGTTGGATGCAGAGCATCACCTGCACTCTCACACACACACAGAGCTGTGAAAACAACACTGCAAGGAAAAAGGAAGCTTTACACAGCGGTTGGTGCTAGCCTGCCTACACAGCAATTCACAAAAACGCTATCTGTAACTGTCCCTCAGAGTCAGCACAGCAGCGTTCTGTCCCTTACTGAATTCACAGCACAGTGAAGCATAAATGGCGGCGGCGCCTTTTATAGTGCATTCTGACATCATTTCAGCAGCCAATCACAGCCATGCCATTAGTTAAGATGACCGCAGCATTACAGGATGTGCCCACACTTCTTAGAATTCCTCATTGGCTGAATAAAATCACACTGCCTCTCAAAGAATTATGGGAACTTCCGATTCCGGTATACGATATAGGAAAAATATCGGAACTAAGTATCGGAATATCGGCCGATACCCGATACTTGCGGTATCGGAATGCTCAACACTATATGTGTATACTCCGTGCTCACTGAATCAGTGTTGAAAAAAGTTTTTTAAAACATACCCTTGATTGTAAAATACCAAGGTGCATAAATGCACATGCATGTTACTATATATGTGCATACAACATAATAAAAAATAATAATACCCATTGAAGTGTAAATACACACACATACATACACATATTCATACTTCCACACATGTGTATTCACTCATATCAATGGCCAATTACATATATCACATCAATAAAAACATACGTACATGGAAAATACATACGAGTACATAGGTACCACATATCTTCAATTTATAATGTGATCAACAAATAAGAAGCAAGGAGCAGAGAAAATGACACAAAAACATACCACAGAATACATAAATATATGAATATATAATCAGGAGTAGGGAGAAAACAGCAGGAATACCAATATTAATTCCCATGCAGAGAAAAATTAATTAATCGATTATCATCAGAAGACAAAAAACCTATAATAAAAGATGAAAAGTGAGAATTAAAATACAAATACACGAATCCATAAAAACAAGACATACACCAAAATTACAGAAAAGGAACAAAACTTAAAACCTCAATTGTATTCCTATGACACCGGTCTTGCTCTATATGAGATCTAGACTTTGCCTTCTCCCTTGCATTATTTGCTATATTATGTATTAAATTTGACTGATTTCTATCAATTTGTATGAATAAAAATTAATTATTTTTATGATCGCTCCTAGTCCATAATTTTTGGGGTATTTATACCAGGAATGAAGCAGCCTCCAGTCACAGGGAGTACTGGAGCGGCTGATGAGGTTACCCCCCAACTCCCGTGTTCTTACAAGTGGCGTAGTCGGCAGGATCTCCTTGCTCCATATGGCGGTGAGACCGCAACAGAGATGAAGTACATGGGAAGAGTCAAAGTGAATACAGTGACCTGTAATGTACAGACTGAAGAATGTGATGAAAGATTCTACAAATGGGACATGGCTAAAGTACTGGATTTGACTAATGCAGAACTGAAAAGTGAGTCTGTGGACCCCAAGATGGCGACCGCCAAGATCGAAAAATCTGGCGCCAAAATAGACTGTCCTTGTCAACAAGTAGCACTTCGTGGGCGTGACAGCGTCTGGATGGCGCCAAACGAGAACTGTACACAATGTTGGGTCCGCCCCTGGAAGGAGTGGTATGTGCAGACGGACACTTGTCCTTTTCCACTTAATGCTGAGAAATGGGTGGAGATGACGGCGAGAGCCCCACCCTGGAACGGGAGTGGCCCTGCAGAATGTACTGAGTTCGGCTGTCTGGCATCAGTAAGACTCGGGGAAACGACAACGATGTATCGGTGCGGTTGCAGGGGTATCGGACGCACGGAGAGGCGGTGGTGACGGGAGAAAGAGGCCAGGCGTGACACTCAAAGTTGGGAGCAATTGCAGGAGCATCAAGCTCTCACCCATGCCGAAGATCCGCAGCAGGAAGTGGAACCCCCGACACCTGGGCCTACTGCATCGGAGACAGACCACCCACCGGGGAAGCATCCGCACTATCCACAGACCACGCCAGAGACAGCGCGGGATGAGGAACACTCAGAGGAACCAGAAGTCCTAGAAGCTGTTTCTGCCAGGCAGCAGGAATAGGGACCCCGGTGCTCCCCGGAGGACAAGCCCATCTGTCTGCAGAAGGATGTCGGTGCCAAGTCCGAGAGTGCTGCTGACATCCATGAAAAGGAGGAAGTGGAGCCAGAAGAAACCCCAGCCTCCCGCATGCATTAGTACCTGCAGGAAATGAGAGCCAGCCTGAACGGAGCCGCGCAACCAAGGGAGGTGAGTGCATCTCAACCTCAGCCGGTGGTGGACTACGTAGCCCCAACGTTGTCCCACTGTGGGGACACAAGGCTCAAGTTCCCCATCACCGAGCAACCGCGCGCCCGCCAGGCATCCCCAGAAATCACCTCGCTCCCGCACTCCTGTCAGGTTTTCGTGGAAAACAAGCCCTCCGGAGATGAAGATCCACGTGCAGAGGCAACTGAGGATGCCTCTGCCCGTTTCTACTCCTCAGTTTGGAGACTCTGCGGCTGCAGAGTCATCTTCAGCGCGCACCAGGAGGTGGGCAAAAAGTGGAAAAAATGCGCAGAATGCGCGCCACCGAAAGATTCTTGGCCTTTTCCCTTCTAGTGCCTGTTGCACCATCTGGGACTGTTCCACGTCCCCCAGGGTAGGGAACCCTGCAATGCTGGCATGGAGAGCTGAAAACGGTCCATGGGACCTTCACGAAACAGTTTTTGTGTTTTTGTTCATTTCTTTGTAGCATCTGTTACGCTCCTGCAGCAGAACTACGTTTGGGCACATCTTGTGCTCGAGCTACAGCTACGGACTGTGTAATGTCTAACAGCCCACTGTGTACGGCATGATATGTACTGTGCTCCTAGGAAGGGGGTATACCCCTTTAAGGATTGCTAAAATGTAGATACCCTGTAAAGATGGACTGACGGTGTGCCTGGGAGGACTGTTTCAGCGCACCAGTGTGTGGTATGAAAATAAGTCGCACTCACCTCAAAGGAAGGGGCACCCTTCTGGCAGAAGAATTTTGATAGGACACATGCATTGTCATATTAAAAAGTGGACATTGCTGTTGCAGATTTCTACCTCATATTAATAAAATGGACATTATTATTTTCCTTGTGTAAAGTATCTCTGTAGAGTAATAACAATTTTGATATTTGAGAAAAATGTTGATAATGTTTTTTTTTTTACGTTGCCGAGGATGGCAATGGTTTTAGGAAGTGGGTATGTAAGAGGGTGCCAGTCCTGGCTATATTCCTGTCATTATTTACCTTGTTAAAATTGACATGTTTGTGTGCATTATATAGATACATTAGGTAGTGTAGTACTAGAATAGGGATGCTAAATGGGGGCGTTGAGCACATTTAGATGAGAGCCTTTAGGAGGGCACTAGAAGGGTTAACTAAGGGGACATAAGAGGAGTGTGGTTAGCAGGGAGCTAAGCAGAGGGAGATTTCCTGGTTGCAAGGAGCCTGTTGGGGGAGCCTCATGGTACAGATGCAGAGGCAGAATTCCTGATGAGCCTAGCTGACAGAGACAAGTAGTGAAGCAGAGGCCTTCAGCCATCCTGAGAAGTGAGTGGAGTGTATTGCCTACAGCAGCAGCCAGTGAGTCACTGGAGAGCGGTTAGCTAGAGACTGGGAGCTAATGTGCTAGTGAGGCCAGTAGGAGAACTTCTGGAGTCAAGTCAGCCTGTATCAAGAAGCTGAAGTGACGCTTAAGCCAGTCTGTTGGAGAAGTCAGCCTGTATCTGGAAGCGGTCAAGCCAGGGAGGTCAGTGAGTGAGTCCCTGTGGAAGTGACGGCCAGAGTGTGGGAGCTGATCAAGTATTAAGTTGTGTGCTGCTGTAGAAGATGTTTCGTTGGTGCCGTGTTGAGAGCACTAAAGGCATTGTGTGTCCTGAGGAAAATAAAGTTGAACTGTTTAAGTTTATTCCGGCCTCTGGCTCTAATTCTTTGAATACCAGGAAGAGCGAGCAACGTACCAGGAATGAAGCAGCCTCCAGCGCAGTGAGTACTGGAGTGGCTGATGAGGCTACCCCCCGGCTTCCATGTTCTTACAGCTGCTCAAATATTTGGGCATCGCTGCATGGAATCTCATCTTGCCCCGCTTCAAGTGGGCCGGGTGAGAGGCCCGAATATATAAATGGAAAAGTGAACAGCTCTTTGGAGTGTCCAAGTGTGGGATCAGTTGTCTCAGGTCACTCAGCATGGTGGGAGGAAGGAGGATCAGGGTAGGGAATATGCGGGCCAGATTCACGGCTACTCAGACTTGACCGTGTGTAAGACAGGGTGCTGGTGGTGGTGGCCATGTAACTGGAATTATTATCTGCTATGCAACCAACAACCTTTTCACACTGTTTTGGCTTCAGTAGTGCTGTCTTGCTGTGGTCCCCTAGGACTTCGAAAACTAAGGTCCAGCGAGAAGATGTGGGTATTTTTGTTGTCCCAATTTCAGCTTGCCCACAGCCTCTGCCTCGGCCTGCACCATGACCATCACGGCCACTTCCCCGTCTCTTGCCACGTGCCTTAACCATTGTAAATGGACTTGAATATTATACACGTTCACTACAAATGGATGAATTGGGAGCAAACTTGTATGTAATAAATGTGCGGGAAAACCACACTTTAAAATATGTGGACTGTAGTTACAAATGTTTTTTTGCTTAGCCAATTGTTGCCACAAAGTACCTTAACACACAGCAAAACCACTAGAATAGGTAGGCTTACAATGCCCAAATTTGTAGCACACGGATGTGTGAGACGTGTCACAGATATACCACACTGTAAAATATGTGGGCTGTTTTTTTTAACAAAGCAACATAGTGCTGTAAATAACTAGAGTGACAGACAGCAGGAAAAATTGAATACTGGCCTAAAAGGCACAAACTTAGAGCAAGCAAAGATATGGGCTGGCACGGAGATACCACTACGACAAATGTGTGGCCTGTATTTTTTTTATTTTTGGGTTAACTATGCTGTATATCAGTACAGTGACACCCAGGATAAAAAAATAAAAACTGCCGTAAACTGACCAAACTTTGAGCACACTCAGATATGAGCTGCCACGGAGATACCAATTTGACAAATGTGTGGCCTGTATTTTTATTTTTGGGCTAACTAGTGCTGTATATCAGGACTGTGACACTCAGGACAAAAAAAGGAAAACCGGCCTACACTGCCCAAACTTTGAGCACACACAGATATGAGCTGCCACTGAGATACCACACCGAAAAATGTGTGACCTGTTTTTTTTAATTTTTTGGCGAAATACTGTTGTATATAAGTACAGTGACACCCAGGCAAAAAAAAAATTAAACTGGCGTATACTGGCCAAGCTTTGAGCACGCACAGATATGAGCTGGCACGGAGATACCACACTGTGAAATGTGTGGCGTCTATTCCAATTACACCTGGGGCTAGCTATATTCAGCCAATATATCATACAGGTAGCAGCAGCAGCACCAGAACACATGAAGGGAATGGACCCTCTTGATGTATGCGATGATCTATATACACACATACAGTCCCTGCAGGCCTTGCACTGATGTGTATAGAGTGAAGTACACTCCCCTGCCTACCTAACACTGGAAGCCATATACTCCGGAATTAGTCCTTAGAAGGACTGTTGGTTTATCTGGATTTGAGTAGTTTAGGATGGTAGACCCCACACTGATTAAGAAATCGCCAAATCTGACCCTATCTCGGCAGCATCTCTCCCTGCACTATCTCAATCCGGAGCTGAATGCGGCGAGCAGGGCGGCGTCCGTTCTCTTATACCCCTGATGATGCTGTGCGGCCAGCCAATCACTGCACGACCACAACAAAGATTGCCTGGCAGACAATCCCTGCATCGTGATTGGGTCTGTAAAAGTCCTCCAAAAAAGCTGGGTGGAGACCCGAGTTCCTGACGAGTAATCCCGGGAATGCTCGGTGCTCGCCGAGTACACCGAGTACCGTGATAGTCGGCGAGTAACGAGTAGTGGAGAGCATGTTCGCTCATCACTACTCAGAAGGACTGTTAGCTGAGATGGATATGTGCATTATATATGGTATACCCACATGAAGTACGAAGCAAGCAAATCTCCCTAGCTCAACTGCACCTCTCCCTACATTGCCTCATTCTGGCTCAGACTGTGACGAGCATGGCTGCGCCAGGTCTGATATAGACTTGATGACACTGTGCAGCCAGCCAATCACTGTAATACCATAACCAACATGGCTGTGGCATTACAGTGTGTGGCAGACAATCCATACATGTTCATTGGCTCTATAAAGAGCGCCAAAGATGCAGGGCGGGGACCCGAGCTCCCGCCGAGCAACCCTGGAAATACTCGGCGAGCTCCGAGCATCTTGAGCACCGAGTAGTGACCAGCATGCTCGCTCATCACTACAAGTGGACTTTCACGAAGATCACTTACCAATGTGAGGCAATCGAATGATACCAGTTTATGAGGGGGACACATCTCAGGTGAAAGATCATGTTGGGAGGCTGAAGACGTCCATTCTGCTGGAGCTCCTCTGACTGGATCTGCCTGCAGAACCTCGTCTTGTCATAGACATGGCCGCCTCCAGCACTGCTACAGGATCGATGCCGGTTTGTTTGCTGCTGGGGCTTGCCAATGAGCTACACAAGCTACTGCTGTTCCTGCTGCAGCTCAGGTGTCTCCATTTTCCTGGAAGGGATAACGAGCAAGAAGCCCTGGTCTCCTCCTAAATGACGGGTTGTGCTCTGCCCGCGCCTCCAGATCCGGTATCCCCGGAAGTTCCGGGTCAGCAGGTCACATTGCGTTGTCAGCATGTCATTCGGGCACAAACCGCTCCTGGAGCGCCCTATACACTCTTTGCGCTGTCCATAGTCCTCAGCAGTGACATCTGGAATGGTTTTCGGCTCATCACCAGGGAACCCAGCCGTATAGTCGGGGTGCACCCCAGCCGCGCGCATCATTGAGGTGCGCCCCAGCCGCATCATCAGGACATGCCCCGACCATGCCACAAGGACATGCTGGTGGCATCTGAGGTTTACCTGATCTTTTTTCAGTGCCCGCAGAGCCTAACCAGAGCCAGCTATCCTGCCAGGATATTGCTCACCTGCACCCACACACTATAGTGAAGTCCCCCTGGACCCGCTGTGGTGTTTCCAGAGACACTGCACTGGCCAAGGCAGGAAACTACCGCTGCCTGAACCGACTGACCGGGCCTGGGAAAACGATTCCATCTTCTACAGGTATGCCTGTAAGAGGTCCAATCATCAAGGACAGGAAACCAACTGATGATTGGGAGAGATGCAGCCCTTTTATGTCTGTAGGTTTCCTGTCCTTAAATGGTGGATCCACTCTCTCGTGGTGCTGTCATAGGTGATCGATAAATTGAGCCTCAAGTAGCCCCAGATCCTGGAAAATTAAAACATTACGGGTCTAGAAAAATAGTGACAATTTTTTTTTCACCACTTCAATGAAAAAAACCCTATAAACTGTACGTTTACCCTCTGACAAAGGTTCACCGAAACAAACGTCTGGGTGGCTGCACATCGTGTATACCTAGGCCACAGGCTTAGGTATATATATTCCCCCTCTATTATATTTTGTATGTATTTTAATACTTGGGGTTATATGGTGATGTCCATTTTGGCTCTATCAGATTGCCATTTTTCTTTACCATGATCTATTTGTGCTCCTCCATATAGGGATTATTACATCCTACAATACACTAGGATTGATTAGCACTAAATTATGCACAATACACAAGTCATGGCTATATGTGGACATTGAGATCAGATGTACCACATTTGAACAGCTCGCCAAGACCTACAGGTCCTTCTCAAAAAATTAGCATATAGTGCTAAATTTCATTATTTACCATAATGTAATGATTACAATTAAACTTTCATATATTTTAGATTCATTACACACCAACTGAAATTTGTCAGGTCTTTTATTGTTTTAATAATGATGATTTTGGCATACAACTCCTGATAACCCAAAATACCTGTCTCAAAAAATTAGCATATCAAGAAAAGGTTCTCTAAACGACCTATTACCCTAATCTTCTGAATCAACTAATTAACTCTAAACACATGCAAAAGATTCCTGAGGCTTTTAAAAACTCCCTGCCTGGTTCATTACTCAAAACCCCCATCATGGGTAAGACTAGCGACCTCACTGATGTCAAGAAGGCCATCATTGACACCCTCAAGCAAGAGGGTAAGACCCAGAAAGAAATTTCTCAACAAATAGGCTGTTCCCAGAGTGCTGTATCAAGGCACCTCAATGGGAAGTCTGTTGGAAGGAAACAATGTGGCAGAAAACGCTGTACAACGAGAAGAGGCGACCGGACCCTGAGGAAGATTGTGGAGAAGGACCGATTCCAGACCTTGGGGGACCTGAGGAAGCAGTGGACTGAGTCTGGTGTAGAAACATCCAGAGCCACCGTACACAGGCGTGTGCAGGAAATGGGCTACAGGTGCCGCATTCCCCAGGTAAAGCACTTTTGAACCATAAACAGCGGCAGAAGCGCCTGACCTGGGCTACAGAGAAGCAGCACTGGACTGTTGCTAAGTGGTCCCAAGTACTTTTTTCTGATGAAAGCAAATTTTGCATGTCATTCGGAAATCAAGGTGCCAGAGTCTGGAGGAAGACTGGGGAGAAGGAAATGCCAAAATGCCTGAAGTCCAGTGTCAAGTACCCACAGTCAGTGATGGTGTGGGGTGCCATGTCAGCTGCTGGTGTTGGTCCACTGTGTTTCATCAAGGGCAGGGTCAATGCAGCTAGCTATCAGGAGATTTTGGAGCACTTCATGCTTCCATTGGCTGAAATGCTTTATGGAGATGAAGATTTCATTTTTCAGCACGACCTGGCACCTGCTCACAGTGCCAAAACCACTGGTAAATGGTTTACTGACCATGGTATTACTGTACTCAATTGGCCTGCCAACTCTCCTGATCTGAACCCCATAGAGAATCTGTGGGATATTGTGATGAGAAAGTTGAGACGCGCAAGACCCAACACTCTGGATGAGCTTAAGGCCGCTATCGAAGCATCCTGGGCCTCCATAACACCTCAGCAGTGTCACAGGCTGATTGCCTCCATGCCACGCCGCATTGAAGCAGTCATTTCTGCCAAAGGATTCCCGACCAAGTATTGAGTGCATAACTGAACTTTATTATTTGATGGTTTTTTTGTTTGTTTTGAAAAAACACTTTTATTTTATTGGACGGTTGAAATATGTTAATTTTTTGAGACAGGTTTTTTGGGTTATCAGGAGTTGTATGCCAAAATCATCAGTATTAAAACAATAAAAGACCTGACAAATTTCAGTTGGTGTGTAATGAATCTAAAATATATGAAAGTTTAATTGTGATCATTACATTATGGTAAATAATGAAATTTAGCACTATATGCTAATTTTTTGAGAAGGACCTGTATATGGGATTTTTTTGCACTTCAATACATATAGTCGTATCTGTATGCTGTGCTGATAATCTTATTAGTACATGACTAAGAATCTATTTGCTTGTTTGAATCATATCATCCTATAGGATGTAGATGTGGCGCCCTAAGGGTCCAGTCGCCACAGAGATGTTGTATCGCACCCAGCGGTGTGACACCTGACTCTCAGTTAAGGAGGAAGCACCCCATTGACTCCAACCACTGCATCCATCACACATCATGCTATCTGAGTGCAGGCGGACCCTGCGGGAGGAGGACCTGATTCAGGCTGGTTAGAACAGGGTGTAGCTAGATGGGTGGGAGGGGTTTAGGCAGCTTAAGGCTGCATGTTATATTAGAGTTTCCAGTTTGAGCCAGGCAGGCAGTGTGTGGGTACTGGACTGTACTGCTGCTCCTCTGAGTCCACCTCAAGGAGCCTTGCTGAGGAGAGCGAAAGGGTCCAGGGCGAGACAGCACTGAGGCTGTGCCCCATCCTGGAGCAGGAGGACCAGGCGAACATCGGGGAATGGTCCCTAGACTAGGGGGAAAGTTCAGCTCCACTAGTAACACCGAGAACAGTGGGTCTCTCCACGAGGCCACTAGCCACCATAATCTCACCAGGAGGAAGCTTAGGGGTCAAGTACGTTCAGAACCTTCGTACTGAGTTGGCCTGGTACACCACCAGTCCAGACTGGTAACTGAAAGGGCCCAATACTCCCTCGTCCGAGGGCTCTGTGGTGGCGGGGTGCATGGAAGTTAGGAGAGTAGCACCTAGAGAAGAAGCCGGAAAGGAACATACTGAAAGGGGAGTCTTTGGAAGTGCGACTAACTTACCGGAGGGTTGCTGGACCACTCTCTTGGAGGACACAGCGCCCGGCTGGAATCTGTGTGTACAACAGACTGTGAGTAAAACCTTGAAACTGCAACAGAACTGTTTCCCTGATTCTTCCAGCGACGCACACTCCCCTCTGCTACATCTCTCCTGCACCATTGCTTTATCTTACATCTACCTGCCCTGGAAGGACACAGTCTTACCTGTAGAAGACTTATCATCTAGCTGCACAACACCATCACTACAGGTGGCGTCACGACAAACTACACGAACACTAATCCCCTGTAAATATATCCCCTTTTTGGTGAGCGCCCAGGACCACGGACCGAGCCGTGTGCTGCCCGTGACATCCCCAATAGAAGTCGACGGGCTCGGTGCCGAGTACCCCCACAGCCCTGGCGGGCGGCTCATAAACAATCAATTAGATCCAGTCATGAACTGGTTAATCTAATAGACTTTCATATATTGCCCTTGGTATACTATATTGACTAAACTATATATTATGTTTGAGTCCCTGCGGCTGCATCACTTGCAGCTGTTAGGCTAGTTTCACACTAGCGTTTGGCAGGGTTGCGTACTTCCTCCGTCAAGCTCCGCCCACTGCCGCACCTCTTCCTTTCAGTGCCGCCTACCTCTGCATGCGTCCTGCATACCCTATCTTTAACATTGGGTACGCTGACCATGCGGATATATGTGGACGCCTCCGCATGCGTCGTTTTGATGCTGCGCCGACCAGCATCTAACGCAACATATTGCAGTTTGAGCGGTTGGTTCAGCATCAAAACACAATGTACGAGCACGCCCAGATGCTAGGATGACGTTATCAGAGCATGTTCGCTCATCGCTAGTGCTCTGTAGTGCGCATGGCCTCCACGTGCCTGTATGACCTCCCTACAACGCCTCAGCATGGTCCTGATGAGGCGGTGGATGTTCTTCTGAGAGATCTTCCCCTCAGACGTGGACTAAAGCATCAGTCAACTCTTCGACAGTCTGGGATGGAATGAGACATGATGTCCCAGATGTGCCCTATTGGATTCGTGTCTGGGGGACACGAGGGCCAGTCCATAGCATCAAGCCTTCATCATGCAGGAACCACTGACAAATTTCAGCCGCATGAGGCCTAGCATTGTCATGTGAATCGCCCGCCAGGGCAGTGGGATACTGGGCCGGTGTATTGAAGGGATGTGTCACAGCGGCAGTGACCTGGTCCGTGGCCCTGGGCGTCCAATAAAAGGGGTTTATTTACATTGGATGTTAGAGTTTGTAGTGTAGGTATTTGTGACGCCACCTGTGGTATCTGGTCAATGGCGACCAGCGCTGCGGTGCAGACCCTCTGGGATAGATGGTGAGATGCAGCAGAGTTGGTACAGCCTCCCACAGGTGAAGTTATGGGATCCCAGGGCAGGTAGATGTAGTAAAAGGTGGTAATGGTGCTGGGAGATGTAGCTGAGTGCAATGGGTGATGCAGGAAGAAACTGAGAAACAGTCAGTGAGTTGCAGTTTCCAAAGCTTTACTTACAGTTTTGCAGGCAAAGCATCCACGGCATTGAATACAGGTCATACTGGAGTAGGTCAGCCTGAAAGCAGTTTAGGATCCCCTTATGACAGGTGGGATGTGAGGTCTCCTTTCTAGCGCTGTTCTGTGAGGCATTGGCTGCTATAAGCTCCGTCCAAGTCCCTCTGTCTCTCTCTCTCTCTCATTTAAGTTGAACTTCACTCTTATAACATGCAGCTGTAACCTGTTTCAGGAATCACTCACTTCTGGAGTCTCCGGCTCACATATGCTGCTTTGAAGAAGAGTCTTAATTGGGACAGAGAACCTGCCGACCTCTGCCCTCTGGATTCTGCTGCTGGGACTTTACTTCACCCTCTCAGCCTCAGACTCCAGGGGTCCAGTCTCTGGCGCTCAGACCTGGGGGTGAGCCCTGCTATGGCTACAGTCCCCCAGCTTGTCTCCACACGTATGTCCTCTCTCGTCCCTAAACTACACTGACCAACTCCTCCCCCAGCCAGAATATTCTAGAGGAGCTCTCTTCAAACCAGGTGTTTGAGCTCCCTCTTCTGGTCTGGAGTCAAAAAGGTGTTGTATGCTGTGTTACCTGTTAAGGGATCCCTCTTTGCTTTCAGGCATAACATCACCCTCCCCTGGAGGAAGGCAAGGTCACTGTGGCAACCAAACTCCTGGGGTGCCACACATGCATCAGAGTGCACCTGCATATGGTCTCACAATGAGTCTGAGGATCTCATCCTGGTACCTAATGGCAGTCAGGGTACCTCTGAATAGCACATGGAGGGGTTGTTCAGGCGATGGCGGCTTCTCGGGTGAGCGCCATACTTGGCCTCCATAGGGAACAGGGGAGAGGGGTTGATTACCCTCACCATGACAATGTATCACATTGCCTCCACCCCATTATGTGACACAGCAACAAGGAGCGTGTCCACACAGGGATTTTGACAAGAGAGTGTCCATATGGGGATTGTAACCAGAGGAGAGTCCTTATGGGGATTGTAACAAGGGGCGTGTCCGTATGGGTATTGTAACAAGGGGCGTGTCCGTATTGGGATTGTAATTAGGGGGCGTGTCCGTATGGGGATTATAACAAGGGGCGTGTCCGTATGAGGATTGTAACCAGAGGAGTGTCCATATGGGGATTGTAACAAGTTGCGTGTCCGTATGGGGAATGTAATCAGGGGGCGTGTCCGTACTGGGATTGTAACAAGGGGTGTGTCCATATGGGGATTGTAACAAGGGGCGTGTCAGTATGAGTATTGTAACCAGAGGAGTGTCCGTATGGGGATTGTAACCTGGGGATGTGTCCGTATGGGGATTGTAACAAGTTGCGTGTCCGTATGGGGAATGTAATCAGGGGGCGTGTCCGTATGGGGATTGTAACAAGGGGCGTGTCCATATGGGGATTGTAACCAGGGGGCATGTCCGTATGGGGATTGCAACAAGTGGCGTGTCCGTATGGGGATTGTAACCAGGGGGCATGTCCGTATGGGGATTGTAACAAGGGGCATGTCCGTATGGGGATTGTAACAAGGGGAGTGTCCGTATGGGGATTGTAACCAGGGGGCATGTCCGTATGGGGATTGTAACAAGGGGCGTGTCCGTATGGGGATTGTAACCAGGGGGCATGTCCGTATGGGGATTGTAACAAGGGGCATGTCCGTATGGGGATTGTAAAAAGGGGAGTGTCCATATGGGGATTGTAACAAGGGGTGTGTCTGTATGGGGATTGTAACAAGGGGAGTGTCCGTATGGGGATTTTAACAAGGGGCATGTCTGTATGGGGATTGTCACAAGGGGAGTGTCCATATGGGGATTGTAACAAGGGGAGTTTCCGTATGGGGATTGTAACAAGGGGCGTGTCCGTATGAGAATTGTAACCAGGGGGCTTGTCCGTATGGGGATTGTAGCAAGGGGCGTGTCCATATGGGGATTGTAACCAAGGGTGTGTCCGTATGGGGATTGTAACAAGGGGAGTGTCCATATGGGGATTGTAACCAAGGGTGTGTCCGTATGGGATTGTAACAAGGGGGTATGTCCGTATGGGGATTGTAACCAAGGGTGCGTCCGTATGGGGATTGTAACAAGGGGAGTGTCCGTATGGGGATTGTAACAAGTTGCGTGTCCATATGGAGATTGTAAAAATGGGAGTGTCCATATGGGGATTGTAGCAAGGGGCGTGTCCGTATGGGGAATATAACAAGGGACGTGTCCGTATGGGGATTGTAACAAGGAGAGTGTCCATATGGGGATTGTAACCAGGGGGCGTGTCCGTATGGGGACAGTAACAAGGGGACTGTCCTTATGATGATAGTAACCAGGGGGTATGTCCATATGGGGATTGTAACAAGGAGAGTGTCTGTATGGGGATTGTAACCAGGGGGCGTGTCCGTATGGGTATTGTAAAAAGAGGAGTGGCCGTATGATGATTGTAACAAAAGCAGTGTAAGTATGGGGATTGTAACCAAGGGTGTGTCCGCATGGGGATTGTAACAAGGGGCGTATCCATATGAGGATTGTAACCAGAGGGGAGTCAGTATGGGGATTGTAACAAAGTGCGTGTCCATATGAGGATTGTAACAAAGGGCGTGTCCGTATGGGGATTGTAACAAGGGACCTGTCCGCCTGGGGATTGTAACAAGGGTCGTGTCCATATGGGGATTGTAACAAGGGGAATGTCCGCATGGGGATTGTAACCAAGTGGCATGTCCATATGGGGATTGTAACCAGGAGTGTGTCCGTTTGGGGATTGTAACCAGGGGGCATGTCCGTATGGCGATTATAACAAGGGTCATGTCTATATGAGGATTGTAACAAGGGGAGTGTCCATATGGGGCTTGTCACAAGGGACGTATCCGTATGGGGATTGTAACAAGGTGCATGTCCGTATGGGGATTGTAACAAAGGGGGTGTCCATATGAGGATTGTAACAAGGGGCGTGTCCAAAAGGTGATTGTAACCAGGGGGCGTGTCTGCATGGGGATTGTAACCAGGTGGCATGTCCGTATGGGGATTGTGACAAGGGCGTGTCTATATGAGGATTGTAACAAGGGGAGTGTCCAGATGGGGATTGTAACAAAGGGCGTGTCCGTATGAGGATTGTAACAAGGGGCGTTCCCGTATGGGGATAGTAACAAGGGGCGTGTCCATATTGGGATTGTAACAAGGGGAGTGTCCGTATGGGTATTGTAACAAAAGAGATTGTCCGCATGAGGATTGCAACCAGGGGGCATGTCCATATGGGGATTGTAACAAGGGGAGTGTCGGTATGGGGATTGTAACAAGGGGAGTGTCCGTATGGGGATTGTAAAAAGGGGAGTGTCCGTATGGGAATTGTAAAAAGGGGCGTGTCCGTATGATGATTGTAACCAAAGCAGTGTATGTATGGGGATTGTAACCAATGGTGTGTCCGCATGGGGATTGTAACAAGGGGCGTGTCCATATGAGGATTGTAACCAGAGGAGAGTCAGTATGGGGATTGTAACAAAGTGCGCGTCCATATGAGGATTGTAACAAGGAGCGTGTCCGTATGGGGATTGTAACAAGGGACCTGTCCGCCTGGGGATTGTAACAAGGGTTGTGTCCATATGGGGATTGTAACAAGGGGAATGTCCGCATGGGGATTGTAACCAAGGGGAGTGTCCATATGGGGATTGTAATCAGGGTTCATGTCTGTATGTGGATTGTAAAAAGAGGAGTGACCGTATGGGAATTGTAACTAGAGCAGTGTACATATGGGGATTTGTTATGAATGTGCTAGAGATGGTTTCTGAGCAGAGGCTCCCTCTGGTGGTTACAGACAGTACTGAACCTTTCAGCGAAGAATGGCAATCTGGGTTCACTGACTGGTCTGATATAAGGGAGGTTCCCTCCCATGATGGTGGCCGGTGATCAATTGTTCTTGTCTCAATTGTGGTTCCTGGTTCATTTGGAAGTTTGCTGGAGTCTTGCCTGCATCTCCTGCTTTCAGATAAGATATTTTTTGCTTTTCTTTTTGTGCTTGCTTTTTGCATTGTTTTCTGCACTTTTGTGGAGGTCAGCCAGGTCCCCTCCTGGGGCCTGAGCTCCTCACAGTTTATCTGCAGCCACTGTTATTTGCTCATTTGCTTTTTCCTGTTTTTTTCAGTGGCTGCAGCTTGGTTTTGTTCACACTGAGATCTGATTTAGCGGGTGGCGAGATCGTGTGATCTCATTATTTTTGTAATCAGAATTTTTGGATTTTTGTAGGGTTTTCTGGGTTGCAGAAAGTAATCTCTCCTTTCCTATCCTATTTAGTCAGCTTGTGGCCCCAGCGTTTGCTCAATCTATTTTCTGCCTATGTTTGTGTTTTCATCGTATCTAACCGCCATTATATGTTTGGGAGCTTCCTATTTTCTTTGGGGATCTGCTCCGGGGCAGATAGCTTTCATCTTTCTGCCTTTAGGTGTAGTTATCTCTCAGGCTGTGACGAGGCGTCTAGGATCTACGTAGGAACGCTCCACGGCTACATGTCCCTGGAAGAAGCAAATTAGCAAATAACAGTGGCTGCAGATAAACTGTGAGGAGCTCAGGCCCCAGAAGGGGACCTGGCTGACCTCCACAAAAGTGCAGAAAACAATGCAAAAAGCAAGCACAAAAAGAAAAGCAAAAAATATCTTATCTGAAAGCAGGAGATGCAGGCAAGACTCCAGCAAACTTCCAAATGAACCAGGAACCACAATTGAGACAAGAACAATTGATCACTGGCCACCATCATGGGAGGGAACCTCCCTTATATCAGACCAGTCAGTGAACCCAGATTGCCATTCTTCGCTGAAAGGTTCAGTACTGTCTGTAACCACCAGAGGGAGCCTCTGCTCAGAAACCATCTCTAGCACATTCATAACAGGGATTGGAACCAAGGGTGTGTCCGCATGAGGATTGAAACAAGGGGAGTGTCCATATGGGGATTGTACCAAGGGGCGTGTCCATATGAAGATTGTAACCAGAGGAGTGTCAGTATGGAGATTGTAACAAAATGCGTGTTTGTATGAGGATTGTAACAAGGTGCGTTTCCGTATGGGGATTGAAACAAGGGGAGTGTCCGTATGGGGATTGTAACCAGGTGGCATGTCCGTATGGGGATTGTGACAAGGGCGTGTCTATATGAGGATTGTAACAAGGGGAGTGTCCGTATGGGGATTGTAACAAGGGGCGTGTCCGTATGAGGATTGTAACAAGGGGCGTTCCCGTATGGGGATAGTAACAAGGGGCGTGTCCATATTGGGATTGTAACAAGGGGAGTGTCCGTATGGGTATTGTAACAAAAGAGATTGTCCGCATGAGGATTGCAACCAGGGGGCATGTCCATATGGGGATTGTAACAAGGGGAGTGTCGGTATGGGGATTGTAACAAGGGGAGTGTCCGTATGGGGATTGTAAAAAGGGGAGTGTCCGTATGGGAATTGTAAAAAGGGGCGTGTCCGTATGATGATTGTAACCAAAGCAGTGTACGTATGGGGATTGTAACCAATGGTGTGTCCGCATGGGGATTGTAACAAGGGGCGTGTCCATATGAGGATTGTAACCAGAGGAGAGTCAGTATGGGGATTGTAACAAAGTGCGCGTCCATATGAGGATTGTAACAAGGAGCGTGTCCGTATGGGGATTGTAACAAGGGACCTGTCCGCCTGGGGATTGTAACAAGGGTTGTGTCCATATGGGGATTGTAACAAGGGG
>JARQOD010000008.1:151836673-151876985 GCA_033576555.1 Oophaga sylvatica
GCAGAAATCTGACCTTTCAGAGTGCTGACTGCCAAACCCTTGTCTAGCCCATGCTGCAGAAAAGCCAACAGGTTGGGAATGGAAAATTTTCTCGGGTTCCGAGAGGACCCCAAACACCACGAAAAGAAGGTTTCCCAAATTTTGTGGTAAATCCTAGTAGTAGCCGGACATCTTGCAGCACGAAGGGTAGCAATGACCTCGGCTGAGAAACCTCTACGGGTCAAGATTTCAGTCTCAAGAGCCACGCCGTCAAACGCAGGGACATCAAGTCCGGATGACAAACGGGCCCCTGAGTCAACAAGTCCGGTTGAAGAGGGAGTGGAAAAGGAGGTGCCGCCAACAGCGACATTATTGTCGAGAACCACACCCTTCTTGGCCAGTCTGGAGCTATCAAAATAGCTGGAATTCTCTCTAGTCTGATCCGACGCAGTACTAGAGGAAGTAAGGATATCGGCGGGAATACATAGATCAGCTCGAACTGATCCCACTGAGCCACTAGAGCATCCACCGCCACCGCCTTCGGGTCCTTGTACCTGGACATGAATGTCGGTAACTTGGCATTGGACCTGGATGCCATCAAATCCACTTGGGGGTTCCCCAGCGAGAGCACAGTAGTGCAAAAACTTCCGGGTGGAGGCTCCATTCCCCGGGATCCATCCTTCTGCGACTGAGAAAGTCCGCTGTAATATTCTGAACCCCTGGAATGTGAATCGCCGAAATGGCTGGTACACTGGCCTCTGCCCAAATCAGAATTCGGGACACCTCTACCATGAGTCTGGAACTCCTTGTCCCACCTTGGTGATTGATATACGCGACAGCCGTCGCATTGTCTGTCTGCACTCGGACTGGCAGACCGCTCAAAGGGACCGTCCAATGTTGGAGGCAAAGGAAAATCGCCCTCAATTCCAGGATGTTGATCGGAAGAAAAGACTCTTCCGATGACCATACCCCCTGAATCCAGAGATTGTTCCAAACACCCCCCCAGCCCGTCAGGCTGGCATCGGTGGTTATGACTGACCACTTCGGAGGGAGGAAAGACTTCCCCAGGGAGAATGCCCCTGGACGTAACCACCATTCTAGAGAATCCCGCACCGCGCGAGAAATGGTGACACTGCAATCCAGCGATTGCGACTGGTTCCATCGACTCAAGATGAACCTTTGGAGAGTCCTGGAATGGAACTGGGCAAAAGGAATTGCCTCCATGGACGCCACCATCAGTCCCAGAAGACGCATACACTTCCGTAGGGACATTGCCGTTGAGGATGTCATAATCTGTACATGTCGAAGAAGACATGACTGTTTGTCTGGTGGTAGGGAAACTACCGACCGAAACGTGTCGAGATGCATTCCCAAAAAGAGGATTGTCCTCGATGGTTCCAGGGACGACTTCTCCCAATTGACCAGCCAACCGAAGTCCTTCAGAAACTGAAGAGACAAATCCCGAGCCGTCAACGCCTCCTCCTCCGAGGAAGCCACGATCAAAAGATCGTCCAGATAAGGGAGAATCGTAATCCCCTGTCTTCGAAGGATTGCCATGAGGGGCGCCAGAATTTTTGTAAAGACCCTTGGCGCTGAGGCTAAGCCGAACGGCAGAGCCACGAACTGGTAATGATTCTGACCTATGGCAAATCGAAGAAAGCGCTGATGAGCCTTTCCGATGGGAATATGCAAATAGGCGTCGCGAATGTCGATTGACACCAGAAAATCGTTCTGTGACAGAGCTGCCACAACGGAACGAAGCGACTCCATGCGAAATTTCCGGGCATGGACATGCCGGTTTAATCGCTTGAGATCCAGAATCGGGCGAAATTTGTTCTCCTTTTTGGGAACTATAAAAAGGTTGGAATAAAAACCTTTCCCTCGGTCCTCTGACGGAACCGGTATCACTACACCCTTTTGTAGCAGAGATTCGACCTCTCGCTGTAGAGCGACAACAAGCTCGGGTTCCGACGGAACGTGAGATTGACAAAAAACATTTGGGGGTCGAGAAGCAAACTCTATGAAATAGCCTGCCGACACTATCCGCGTTACCCAGGAATCTGGAACGCGAGCCATCCAAGTCTCCTTGAAAAGAAGCAGGCGACCCCCCACTCGAGAATCCTCGAGTGGACCCCTGGCGTCAATCCGACTTTGCGGGCTTCTTGTCAAGTTCCCGCTTGTCCTGGCGGAAACTCTGCTTCCAGGGAGTACGAGTTTTTTGAGAGGATTTCTTTCCTGAGAAGGAAGGACGACCCGATACCCACGAGGAGTGACTAGATCGTCCTCGGCCCCGAAAGGACCGCCGACCACTATAGACACCAGGCTTACTGGACACCGAGGCCATGGCCCTACGCTGTGGTAATGCTGATTCCTTCGCCTTAGCCTTGGAAATCAGCTCTGTGAGGTCGGATCCAAAAAGATGGCCACCCTTGTAAGGTAAGGCCAACAACCCTTGTTTGGAAACTGCGTCCCCGGCCCACTGTCTGAGCCATAAAGCTCTTCTGACTGTGACCGCTGAAGCTTGCGCTTTGGCCAGCAGAGATGCCGTATCCAGACCAGCATCAAAGATATAACAGGCTGCCGTTTCTAACCATTCACAAGTTTCCCGTATCTCAGATAACGGAGATTCATTTTGCAACTCCGTCTTCAGACGTGCCAACCAGCTTAGAGAAGCTCTAGCAGCACACATGGATCCTAGCACTGCTCGAAATCCATGACCCGCAGCCTCATAGCTTGCTTTTGCCGCCAATTCTGCCTTTCTATCCAAAGGCTCCTGTAAGCTCGCTTTTCCCTTAATAGGGAGTAGTGAGGATTTACTAAGCTGAGATAAAGACACATCCACTTCAGGAGCAGAAGTCCAATTAGCCTTTAACTCCGCAGAGCAAGGATAAAGTGTATCAAAGAAATGCGTTCCATGAAAACGCTTATCTGGACATAGACGTTCCTCCTCTATTACACTATTAAGCTCATCCAGAGCTGGCAATGTTGTACGCGAAGCACGGGACTCCTGGAACATGCGTGCTGATTTACCAGGACGACTAGTTACCTCCTCCGGTAACTGTAATATATCTCTCATGGCTTCAATCAATGCCTCCGTACGCTTCGCCATAGAGGAACGCCCTGCGGCTCGTCCGCATCTGAATCGGATATTTCTCCATCCGAATTTAAAGGGGAACTCTGCCCAATATCAGATACATCTGACTCGCTCCGTGTAGAGGCCGGTAACGGCCTGCGTCGCTTCCTCTGAGAGGAATTAGCAGACACATATTGACCTAAAAGGTCAGACAAGTTGTTGATCGATCGAGCAATATCGTCCAATTTTCCACCGCTGTCGACCGCAGCGCTAGACGCTGTGGAGGTCTGCGTATCTGATTGCCGTAATGGCACTGGGACATGGTCCGCGGCATCTGAACTCTGTTCAGACATGTCTCACCTGTATGAGCAGGTCAAAGCGGTAATACCAGCAAAAACTATGCGTTTTTTTTTTTTTTTTTAAACGCTGAAGGGTTAACGCTCCACCAAGCAGGGTTACCCCAGCGGTATTCAGTCAAAAAATTTAGCTGGTAGAAATAACCCTCAGAGGGGTTAATATTGCAAACTCACCACAATATATATATTTGTGAGCCCCAGCCAATTTTTATGTCTCTAATGAGACTGCAGCTGCAGGATAGCGATCGCTGCGCTGCAGGGTGAGGAATCAGCACTCACCCAGCTGGCCGTGGTGTCTTATGAGGAGAGGAGCGGTCTGAGGAGCCCAGGAGCCTGTGTAATGGCCGCCACAGTGAGGGAGTCGCAGGAGAAACGCCAGAGCGCGCGTCTTCCTGCTCAGAAGACCGGGAATAGTTAGGCCACGCCCCCCGCCAGCTCGAATATTGAGCGCGAACTCCCCCGCTCCTGCTCCCTCTCTGTCCTGCAGGTATCTGCCTGCGGACAAAAAATCACCACATCTACTTGTAACAGCGCTGTCACAGCAGCGCTGAAGCATACTGACATACATGTAGTAGCGCTGTCACAGCAGCGCTGAAGCATACTGACATACAAGTAATAGCGCTGCTCATTCAGACGCTAAAGCACTCACACATAATTATAATCAAAAATTTGTGTGGAGTACTCACCAGCCAAGGCGCCACAGGGACCCTCAGGGGTTTCTGGCGCTGTGCCCATGCTTCCCCTCAGGGCGAAGAACGCAGTGACCGCACGTGTGGTTTGCGTCCCCGCCAGGGAAGCTCTCCTCATCCCCCAGGGCCGGCAAGGATTCTGCAGGGACTTTGAGTAAATACAGATCCGCCAAGGGAGAGGTTGGGGTACAGCAGCGCTGGTACCCCTGAGACCTCTAGACCAACTAGTGATCCAAGTCTCCTGTCCGAATATAAAATAATAAAATCTTCTGAGGAGCTGCATTAGCAGCGACCATCCTCTGGACCTCAAATCTTAGACTGGAGCTGAGTAGGAGGAGCCCGAGCTGGAGGGGCCAGCCAGTCAGCACTCTTTTGATCTGAGGTGACATCCTGATCTGGGGCTCCGCCTACCCATCAGTAATGAATACTGTGGCTCTCTTCCTTCCATCTGCAGCTGAAAACCAACAAAAGGCAGAAACCCAACAACCTAGATAAAAGCGCAACAGGCGCCAAATACAAGTTAACTAGAACTTTAAACTACCGCTGCCTGCAGGACCCTACGTCCTAAGGCCGCATCAGCGGAAGTACTAACGTCCACCTTATAAAACTTTGTAAATGTGTGGACAGGACACCAGGTCGCCGCTCGGCAGAGCTGAGCTGCCGAAGCCTTGATAAAAGGCCCACGATGAAGCCACAGCCCTCGTGGAGTGAGCTCGAACCTTAATCGGGCAAGGTTCGCCTTTAAGTCGGTAAGCTTCCAAAATGGCCGACCGAATCCAACGAGCTATAGAGTCCTTGGAAGCTCGTTGACCACGCCTGCGACCTGCAGGAATTACAAACAGAAAAACTGACTTCCGAAAAAACTTGAGTCATAGGCAAATAGAACTTCAAGGCCCGCACCAAATCCAATGTGTGCAAGGCCCGTTACTTTGCCTTCCTCGGGCCCGGGCAAAGCGAGGGCAACACAATATCCTGGTTAACATGAAAATGCGACACCACCTTAGGTAGAAAGTCGCCCCGTGTGTAAAGCACTACTCGATCAGAGTAAAACTCCAGGAAAAGAGGCGAGCAGGAAAGAGCCGCCAACTCAAAAACTCTTCTCAAAGAGGTTACCGCCACTAAGAAGACAACCTTCCAAGAAAGTAGAGAAAGGCTAGCAGAAATCATAGCCTCAAAAGGCACATGTTGAAAAGCCTCCAAGACATGGTTGAGCCGCCATGGAGACACAGACGCCTTCCGCGGCGGAAACTGACGGGTTACTCCGCGAAAAAAAGGAAAGCACGTCTCTACGGGAGGCGATAGCCCTCCGAAACAGTAAGGACAGAGTAGAAACCTGACCTTTCAGGGTGCTCACTGCCAAACCTTTGTCCAGCCCATACTGTAGACAAATTGGAATGGAAAAAACCCTTGGGTTCCTTGAAGAACCCGAACACCACGAAAAGAAGACTTCCCAAGTCTTGTGATAAATCCTAGTAGTAGCCGAACTACTGGCAGCTCGCAGAGTGGCAATGACTTTGCTGAAAAACCTCTAAGGGTCAATATTTCGGTCTCAAGAACCACGCCGTCAAACGCAGAGACTTCAAGTCCGGATGACGAGTGGGTCCCTGGGTTAACAGGACCGGGCGAAGAAGAAGTGGGAATGGCGGCGCCGCCAAAAGCGACACTAGTGTCGAGAACCACGTCCTTAGACTAGCTCGAAATGGTCCCACGGATCCACCAGAGCGTCTACCGCCACAGCCTTCGAGTCCTTGTACCTGGACATGAAGGTCGGTAGTTTAGTATTGGTATAGCAAATGAACTCAGAACTCAACTTCAGTAGAGTGATGATTTTTAATCGTGTCCACAGTAATAACAGAAATGTTTCGGTCCTGAACTTGGACCTTCATCAGTCACATGGACTACTGTGAGTAGGTGGACCCAGCAAAAAGAGGGGCTATGCCCGGAATATCAGGTTTAAATTCTGTTCGATATAGGTGATCAAATATGGCAGCGGTTACCTGCACGGACTAGCGGCGGATACCGCGTCCACCGCAGGCACATTTTTGCTCCACCGGGACCCCCCAGGTAACCGCTGCCATATTTGATCACCTATATCGAACAGAATTTAAACCTGATATTCCGGGCATAGCCCCTCTTTTTGCTGGGTCCACCTACTCACAGTAGTCCATGTGACTGATGAAGGTCCAAGTTCAGGACCGAAACGTTTCTGTTATTACTGTGGACACGATTAAAAATCATCACTCTACTGAAGTTGAGTTCTGAGTTCATTTGCTATATTTATATGGTGTGGGAACCTACTCAGATACTCCTATACGGCTGTGCACATGATTATTCACTTTGCATTGGTAGTTTAGTATTGAACCTGGACGCCATCAAGTCCACTTGATGAGTTCCCCAAAGGGAGCACAGCAGTGCAAAAAATTTTCGGATGAAAACTCCATTCTCCGGGATCCATCTTCTCGCGACTGAGGAAGTCCGCCGTGGTATTCTGGACTCCTGGGATGTGAATCGCAGAGATGGCTGGAACCCTGGACTCGACCCATATCAGGATCCGAGACACCTCCATCAAGAGCCTGGAACTCCTCGTCCCGCCTTGGTGGTTGATATACGCGACCGCCGTCGCGTTGTCTGTCTGCCCTCGGACTGACAGACCGCTCAAAGAGACCGTCCAGTGTTGGAGGCAAAGAAAAAATTGCCCTCAATTCCAGGATGTTGATCGGTAGAACCGACTCTACCGATGACCATACTCCCTGGATCCAAAGATCGTTCCAGACACCCCCCCAGCCTGTCAGGCTGGCATTGGTGGTTATGACCGACCACTTCGGAGGGAGGAAAGACTTTCCCAGGGATAACGCTCCTGGACGTAACCACCATCCTAGGGATTCTCGCACCCTGTGAGAGATGGTGACGCTGCAATCCAGTGAAAACTTGCGATCGATCCCAACGACTCAGAATGAGCTTTTGGAGAGCTCTGGAATGAAATTGGGCAAACGGAAGTGCCTCCATGGTCAAAACCAGAAGGCGCATACCTTCCGAAGGGAAATTGCTGTCGCAGACTTCATAATCTGTACATGTCAGAAAAGACATGCCTGCTTATCTGGAGGTAGGGACACCACCGCCCGTACCGTGTCGAAATGCATCCCCAAAAACAGGATCGACTGCGACGATTCAGAGACGACTTCCCCTTGAGCTGAAGGGATAGATTGCGAGCCGTCACTGCCTCCTCCTTTGAGGACGCCACAATCGAAAGGTCGTCCAGGTAGGGGCGAATCGTAAATCCCCCGTCTTCTTTGAAGACTTGCCATGAGATTTAGACGCCAGAATCGTTGTAGAAATTCTGGGCGTTAAGGCCAAGCGAATGACCGAGCCACAACCTGGTAATGGTTGATCTATGGCAAAAACGAAGGAAGCGCTGGTGAGCTCTTCCGACGGAAACATGCAATTAAGCGTCGCGAATGTCGATTGACCAAAAAGTCGTTTTGCGACAGGACTGCCATAACGGAGCGAAGCGACTCCATGCGGAATTTTCGGGTGTGGACAAGCCGATTCAATCTTTCCAGAATAGGGCAAAATTTGTCCTGACTACTAAGAGGTTGAATAAAAAAAATCCTCTTCCCCGGTCCTCTGCGGAACCGGTATCACCACACCCTTCTGCAGAAGGGAATCGACCTCTCGCAGTAGAGAGGTAAATAGTTCGGCTCTGACGGAATGCAAGATTGGCAAAACAACTGTCCGGGGGTCGAGAAAGAAACTCTATGAAGTAGCCTGCCAACACAACCTGTGTCACCCAGGCGTCCGACACACGGGAAACCCAAGTCGGTTTGAATTGGGAGTAAACGACCCCCCACTCGAGAGCGCTCGAGTGAGATTCAGATGACAGTCCGCCTTAGCGAATTTTTTGCCAGCTTCTGTCTTAACAGAAGTTCTGTTTCCAGGGTATGCGGAATTTCTGAGAATTCCCCTTTTTTTTTTTTCTTTTAAAAAAAGAGAGAGACGACCCAAACCCCCAGAGGGTTGGCCGGATCATCCCTTGAACCGAAAGGACTGCCGATAACTATCGGCACTAGTCCTGCCAGACGCAGAAGTCACAGCTCTGCGCTGCGGTAAAGCTGTTCTTTTGCCTTTACCTTGGCAATCAGCTCCGTGAGGTCAGATTCAAATAGCTGACCACTTTGTAAGCTAAAGATAGCAAACCCTGTTGGAAAACCGCGTTCCACCGTCCAAGTCACAGTGCTCTTCTGACTGTGACTGCCGAGGATTGCGCCCTGGATAGCAGTGACGCATTATCCTTCAACTTGAAAAGCCCATCTACCTCGATAGAGGGGATCCATCTTGCCACGCCGTCCTTAGACGGTCCAACCGGCTCAGGGGGACTTAACAAGTACACCTAGATCCTTAATACCGAATCTATGATCCACGGCCTCGCAGATGAATATTGTTGCCATCTCCGTTTTTCTGCCCAGCGTGTCCTGCAGACTCGCCTTCCCTTTACCAGGAAGATTTGCTAAGCTGGGATAAAGGGACATTCACTTCAGGAGAAGAGGTCCAATTAACAAAACTCCGTAGAAAAAACGGATACAGTTTGTAAAGTGTCGCGACCCATGCGACTCCTGAAACATCCGGGCCGACTTACCAGGACGTCTAGTTACCTCCTCCGGTAACTGTAACGCCCTCATGGTTCCAATAGAAATTTTAGTACGGCCCATGAGAGAGGCAGAGTGTCCCTGCCGATCCTCCTTATCCGAATCGGACTTCTTCGCTAAGCGAGAAGGAAGGCACCGATTTGTGTCGCTTCCTTGAGAGGATCTAGCTGACACTCCATAACCTAAAAGGTCAGACAGGCCATCAATAGACACTAGTGAAGGCCTCCATTTTGACACCACTGGAACCTCCGACCGCCGCGCATGAGTGGAGGTCTGCGTGTCAGATACGCAAGGCTGAACCGTAGCGGATCTGGGAGACAGTCTCTGACATGCCCTTGCACAGTATATGGCAGGTTAAACCTGTCAGTAAACAGGACAGTGTTTCTTAAAGAAAAAACAAACGCTGAAGGGTTAAAGCTCTAAAAGAGAGAGCTACCCCAGCTGTCCCCCATTAAGAGTTAACCGCCTAAGAAGGGGTTAAAGTAGCCGACTCCCCACAACCTTGATAATGAAAAGGGTGTGCGAATCTCAAGCGCCTCTTATAAGGTCGCAGCTGCAGGGCAGCTATGCCACACTAAACAGAGCAAGTTCCACAAGATCGCTAAAAAATTGCGCTGTTTTGTATAGCGCAATGACCGCCAAAGTTGTCAAGATCGCTAATCGCTTATGCGATGCTAATGAGATCGTCCAGATTGGCAGCTACTAGCGACATTAAAAATAATCACACAAACGATCGCATAGTATGCGTCGTTATTGGGATCGTTAGCGGGAACGCTAGTGGCAGTATTAATGTCGCAGACTCCCCACAACCACTTTATTATTATTGAAAGAGTGTGCGAGCCCCCTTATGCGACAACAGCTGCAGGACCACGCAGATCTGTCACTCAGTAGTGCCCCAGACGGCGCCTGCGCTGTGGGGGTGAAGGGGTTAAGCTTCTGCCCGGCGGGTAGAAGCGACTCACCCAGCTGGTCACGGTTCTTGCCGGGAGTGGAGGGGAGCAATCCGGAGAGATTTCAGCCTGCTTCCTGATCAGCAATGGCCGCCGCGCTCTGTCTCCGATGTGCTCCATGTAGAGGAGCCGGAAATGGAGACTGCCGAAAAGCGCGCGCGCTCAGAGCGCGCGAAATTCAAAAATAAAAAGAGCGCGTACTCCTCTCCTTTCCCCCGTCCTGCAAGCATCCTCCTGCGGACATAGAAAAACTAGTCACCGGCATGTATACTGTACAGCGGCTGCCGCAGTAGCCGCTAAATCACTCACACACACTTTAATAAAAATGTGAGTACTCACCAGCCGAAGCGCCACAGGGACCCCCAGGGGTTTCTGGCGCTATGCCCATGCTTCCCCCCCGGCGGGGAACGCAGTCACCCCTGTGCGCGGTTTGCGTCCCCGCCAGGGAAGCCATTCCTCATCCCCCAGGGCCGGCAGGTTCTGCAGGGACCACCATCAGGGTAATTGCAGATCGCCAAGGGAGAGGTGGGGGTCCAGCAGCGCTGAGACCCCTGAGACCTCTAGACCACATTTGGTGATCCAAATCTCTTGTCCGAATTAAAATAATAAAGTTTTCTGAGGAGCTGCTTCCAGCAGCGACCATCCTCTGGGACCTCAAATTTAAGACTGAAGAAAGCTGAGTAGGAGGAGCCCGAGCTGGAGGGGCCGGTCAACACTCTGAGGTGTCAATCCTATCTGGGCTCCGCCTACCCATCAGTAATGAATACTGTGGCTCTCTTCCTTCCCTCTGCAGCTGAAAATCTTTTTTTTTTTTTTTTTTACAAAAATGATTTTTTCGCCCCCAATACACGGATTTTGGTAAGAACTTACCTGTAAAATCCTTTTCAGCGAAGGAAGGAAGAGAGACACAGTATTCATTACTGATGGGTAGGCGGAGCCCCAGATCAGGATGTTACCTCAGATCAAAAGAGTGATGACTGGCTGGCCCCTCCAGCTCGGGCTCCTCCTACTCAGCTCCAGTCGTACCAAAGCTTTTAGGAAAAGAGCCAAGATCACCAGCGGAGCAACATAACCCCTTCTGAAGGAACTTCAGAGAAAAAACACAAGAATACAGGTTATGCATGCAAAGAAAGCCAAAAACCACAGAGTTCCAGGTACTACTCACGGAACCTGACTACTGCGATGAGCTGGCGATGCTGGAACAGAGCCCTAGCGCGCTGACCTCAGCCCAGATAATCGCTATCAGATAAGGGTCGCGCTGCATCTGAAAACATCAACACACTTCTGCCTTGGGAGGGTGCTGTGTCTCTCTTCCTTCGCTGAAAAGGATTTTACAGGTAAGTTCTTACCAAAATCCGTGTTTCAGCTGCAGATGGAAGGAAGAGAGCCACAGTATTCATTACTGATGGGACGTCCCAAAGCAGTTCAAAAATAAGGGTGGGAAAAACCAACAAAAGGCAGAAACCCAACAACCTTAACAACAAAGCGCAACCAGCGCTAAACACAAGTTCATCCAGAACTTTAAACTACAGCTGCCTGCAGGACCCTACGTCCGAGGGCTGCATCAGCGGAAGCACTGACGTCCACTTTATAAAACTTTGTAAACGTGTGGACAGAGCGCCAAGTTGCCGCCCGGCAGAGCTGCACTGCTGAGGCACCTTGATGAAAAGCCCACGATGAAGCCACAGCTCACGTGGAATGGGCTCGAATCTTAATCGGGCAAGGTTCACCCCGAAGGCGGTAAGCTTCCAAAATAGCTGACCGGATCCAACGAGCTATAGAATCCTTGAAAGCTCGTTGACCACGCCGACGACCTGCTGAAACCACAAACAGGAAGTCCGTCTTACGAAAACCTTGAGTAATAGATAGATAAAACTTCAAGGCCCGCACTAAATCCAATGTGTGTAAATCTCGCTCTTTCGCATTCCTCGGATCCAGACAGAGTGAAGGCAACACAATATCCTAGTTAACATGAAATTGTGATACCACTTTAGGCAAAAAATCACCCGGAGTGCGAAGCACTACACGATCCGGAAAAAACTCCAGAAAAGGAGGCGAACAAGAAAGAGCTGCCAACTCAGAAACTCTCCTCAAGGAAGTGACTGCAACAAGGAAAGCCACCTTCCAAGAAAGTAAAGAAAGGCTAGCAGAAACCATAGGCTCAAAAGGTTTATGCTGAAGAGCCTCCAAAACAAGGTTGAGCCGCCAAGGAGACACGGGCGCCTTCCGCGGCGGAAACTTACGAGATATACCTCGGAAAAAGGAGAGCACGTCTCTATTTGAAGCAATGGTTCTCCGGAACAATAAGGACAGAGCAGAAATCTGACCTTTCAGGGTGCTGACTGCCAAACCCTTGTCTAGCCCATGCTGCAGAAAAGCCAACAGGTTGGGAATGGAAAATTTTCTCGGTTCCGAGAGGACCCCAAACACCACTAAAAGAAGGTTTCCCAAATTTTGTGGTAAATCCTAGTAGTAGCCGGACTTCTTGCAGCACGAAGGGTAGCAATGACCTCGGCTGAGAAACCTCTACGGGTCAAGATTTCGGTCTCAAGAGCCACGCCGTCAAACGCAGGGACATCAAGTCCGGATGACAAACGGGCCCCTGAGTCAACAAGTCCGGTTGAAGAGGGAGTGGAAAAGGAGTTGCCGCCAACAGCGACATTATTGTCGAGAACCACACCCTTCTTTGCCAGTCTGGAGCTATCAAAATAGCTGGAATTCTCTCTAGTCTGATCCGACGCAGTACTAGAGGAAGTAGGGATATCGGCGGGAATACATAGATCAGCTCGAGCTGATCCCACTGAGCCACTAGAGCATCCACCGCCACAGCCTTCGGGTCCTTGTACCTGGACATGAACGTCGGTAACTTGGCATTGGACCTGGATGCCATCAAATCCACTTGGGGAGTTCCCCAGCGAGAGCACAGTAGTGCAAAAACTTCCGGGTGGAGGCTCCATTCCCCGGGATCCATCCTTCTGCGACTGAGAAAGTCCGCTGTAATATTCTGAACCCCTGGAATGTGAATCGCCGAAATGGCTGGCACACTGGCCTCTGCCCAAATCAGAATTCGGGACACCTCTACCATGAGTCTGGAACTCCTTGTCCCACCTTGGTGATTGATATACGCGACAGCCGTCGCATTGTCTGTCTGCACTCGGACTGGCAGACCGCTCAAAGGGACCGTCACATGTTGGAAGCAAAGGAAAATCGCCCTCAATTCCAGGATGTTGATCGGAAGAACAGACTCTTCCGATGACCATACTCCCTGAATCCAGAGATTGTCCCAAACACCCCCCCCCCCAGCCCGTCAGGCTGGCATCGTTGGTCATGACCGACCACTTCGGAGGGAGGAAAAGCTTTCCCAGGGATAACGCTCCTGGACATAAACACCATCCTAGGGATTCTCGCACCCTGTGAGAGATGATGACGCTGCAATCCAGCGAACCTTGCGATTGATCCCAACGACTCAAAATGAGCCTATGGAGAGCTCTGGAATGAAATTGGACAAACGGAAAAAAACCTCATGGACGCCACCGTCAGACCCAGAAGGCGCATACCTTCCGAAGGGATACTGCTGTCGCAGACTTCATAGTCTGTACATGCTGGAGCAGACATGCCTGCTTGTCTGGAGGTAGGGACAACACCGCCCGTACCATGTCGAAATGCATCCTCAAAAACAGGATTGCCTGCGACGATTCCAGAGACGACTTCTCCTTTGAAGCCACAACCGAAAAGGCCGTCCAAATAGGGACGAATCGTAAATCCCCGTCTTTGAAGGATTGCCATGAGATTCTGGCGTCAGAATCGTTGTAAAAATTCTGGGCGTTAAAGCCAAACCGAATGGTCGAGCCACAACCTGGGTGAGGTCTTCCGATGGGAACATGCCAAAAAGCGTCGCGAATGACGATTGATCGTTCTGCGACAGGGCTGCCATAACTGAGCGAAGCGACTTCATGCTCGGCTCTGACGGAATGTCAGAAGTCAGTCCGCCTTAGCGAATTTTTTTTTTTTTTTTTTTTTGCCAGCTTCTGCCTTAACAGAAGTTCTGTTTCCAGGGTATGCGGAATTTCTGAGAATTCCCCCTTTTTTAAAAATAAAAAAAACAAAGAGAGAGACGACACAAACCCCCAGAGGGTTGGTCAGATCATCCCTTGAACCGAAAAGGACTGCCGATAACTATTGGCACTAGTCCTGCCAGACGCAGAAGTCACAGCTCTGCGCTGCGGTAAAGCTGCTTCTTTTGCCTTTGCCTTGGCATCAGCTCCGTGAGGTCAGTCAAATAGCTGACCACTTTCTAAGCTAAAGATAGCAAACCCTGTTGGAAAACTGCGTTCCATCCAAGTCACAGTGCTCTTCTGACTGTAACTGCCGAGGATTGCGCCCTGGATAGCAGTGACGCATTATCCTTCAACTAGAAAAGCCCATCTACCTTGATAGAGGGAAACTTGCCACGCCGTCCTTAGACGGTCCAACCGGCTCAGGGGAACTTAACAAGTACACCTAGATCCTTAATACCGAATCTATGATCCACAGCCTCGCAGATGGAAATTGTTGCCATCTCCGTTTTTCTGTCCAGCGTGTCCTGCAGACTCGTCTTCCCTTTTACCAGGAAGATTTGCTAAGCTGGAATGAAGGAACATTCACTTCAGGAGAAGGGTCCAATTAACAAATAACTCCGTAGAAAAACGGATACAGTTTGTAAGGTCATCGCGACCCATGCGACCCTTGCAACATCCGGGCCGACTTACCAGGACGACTAGTTACCTCCTCTGGTAACGTAACGTCCACATGGCTTCCACAGAAATTTTAGTACGGCCCCTGAGAGAGAGGCAGGGTGTCCCTGCCGATCCTCCTTAACAGAATCGGACTTCTTCGCTAAGCGAGAAGGAAAACACCGATTTGTGTCGCTCCCTTGAGAGGATCTAGTTGACACTCCATAACCTAAAAGGTCATCAATAGAAACCAGTGAAGGCCTTCATTTTGACACCATTGGAACCTCTGACCGTGTATGAGTCGAGGTCTGCGTGTCAGATACGCGAGGCTGATCCGTAACGGATCTGGGAGAGGGTCTCTGACATACCCTTGCATAGTATATGGCAGGATAAACCTGTCAGTAACCAGAGCAGTACTTAAATAAAAAACAAACGCTGAAGGGTTAAAGCTCAAAAGAAAGAGCTACCCCAGCTGTCTCCCATTAAGAGTTAACCTCCTAAGAAGGGGTTAAAGTAGCTGACTCCCCACAACCTTGATAGTGAAAAAAGGGTGTGCGAATCTCAGGCGCCTCTTATAAGGTCGCAGCTGCAGGACAGCCATGCCACACTAAACAGAAAACGTTCCACAAGATCGCTAAAAAATTGCGCTGTTTTTTATAACGCAATGACCGCCAAAGTTGTCAAGGAGATCGCTAATCGCCTATGCGATGCTAATGAGATCGCCCAGATTGGCAGCTAATAGCGACATTAAAAATGACACACAAACGATCGCAATATTATGCGACGCCATCAGGATCGTCAGCGGAAACGTATAGTGGCAGCATTAATGTCGCAGACTCCCCACAGCCTCTTTATTAATATTAAAAGAGTGTGCGAGCCCCTTATGCGAGAACAGCCGCAGGACAGCGCAATCTGTCACTCAGAAGTGCCCCAGACGGCGCCCGCGCTGTGGAGGTGAAGGGGTTAAGCTTCTGCCCGGCGGGCTAGAAGCGACTCACCAAGCTGGACACGTATTCTAGCCGGGAGGGGAGGAGAACGATCCGGGGAGCTTTCAACCTACAGCGCTTTATCAGCAATAGCCACGCTGTGGAGGTGAAGGGGTTAAGCTTCTGCCCGGCCGGCTCGCTTGTCAGCAATGGCCGCCGCGCTCTGCCTCCGTGTGCTCCATGTAGAGGAGCCGGAAATGGAGGCTGCAGTAAAGCGCGCGCTCAGAAGCGGCGCGAAATTCAAAAAAAAATAAAAAGAGCGCGTACTCCCCTCCTTTCCCTCGTCCTGCAGGCATCCTCCTGCGGACATAGAAAAACTAGTCATCGGCATATATTTGTACAGCGGCTGCCGCAGCAGTCGCTAAAACACTCACACACATTTTACCAAAATGTGGAGTACTCACCAGCCGAAACGCCACAGGGACCCCCAGGGGTTTCTGGCGCTATGCCCATGCTTCCCCCCAGGGCGGGAAGCGCAGTGACCCCAGTGTGTGGTTTGCGCCCCCACCAGGGAAACTCTCCTCATCCCCCAGGGCCGGCAAGATTCTGCAGGGACCATAATGTAGTTACAGATCCGCCAAGGGAGAGGCTGGTGAAATACATTGATAAACATGTAATAGCGCTGTCACCGCAGTGCTGAAGCATACTGATATACATGTAATAGCGCTGCCATCAGACGCTAAAACACTCACACATTAATAATAAAATTTTGTGTGGAGTACTCACCAGCCAAGGCGCCACAGGGACCCTCAGGGGTTTCTGGCGCTGTGCCCATGCTTCCCCCCAGGGCGAGGGACGCAGTGACCGCACGTGTGGTTTGCGTCCCCGCCAGGGAAGCTCTCCTCATCCCCCAGGGCCGGCAAGGATTCTGCAGGGACTTTGAGTAAATACAGATCCGCCAAGGGAGAGGTTGGGGTACAGCAGCGCTGGTACCCCTGAGACCTCTAGACCAACTAGTGATCCAAGTCTCTTGTCCGAATGTAAAATAATAAAATCTTCTGAGGAGCTGCATTAGCAGCGACCATCCTCTGGACCTCAAATCTTAGACTGGAGCTGAGTAGGAGGAGCCCGAGCTGGAGGGGCCAGCCAGTCAGCACTCTTTTGATCTGAGGTAACATCCTGATCTGGGGCTCCGCCTACCCATCAGTAATGAATACTGTGGCTCTCTTCCTTCCATCTGCAGCTGAAATTTTATTTTCACAAGGGTAACAGGAGAAATTGGACCCCAAAAGTTGTTGTCCAATTTGTCCTGAGTACGCTGATACCCAACATGTGTGAGAAAACGACTGTATGGGTGCACGTCTGGGCTCGGAAGGGAAGTAGTGACGTTTTGGATTGCAGACTTTGATGGAATGGTCTGGGGGCGTCATGTCGCATTTGGAGAGCCCCTGATGCGCCTAAACAGTGGAATCCCCCCACAAGTGACCCCATTTTGGAAAATAGACCCCACAAGGAACTTATCTAGAAGTATGTTGAGCACTTTGAACCCCTAAGTGCTTCACAGAAGTTTATAACCTACAGCTGTAAAAATAAAAAATCCTTTTTTTTTTTTACAAAAATGATTTTTTTCGCCCCCAATATTTTATTTTCACAAGGGTAACAGGAGAAATTGGACCCCAAAAGTTGTTGTCCAATTTGTCCTGAGTACGCTGATACCCAACATGTGTGAGAAAACGACTGTATGGGTGCACGTCTGGGCTCGGAAGGGAAGTAGTGACGTTTTGGATTGCAGACTTTGATGGAATGGTCTGGGGGCGTCATGTCGCATTTGGAGAGCCCCTGATGCGCCTAAACAGTGGAAACCCCCCACAAGTGACCCCATTTTGGAAAATAGACCCACAAGGAACTTATCTAGAAGTGTGGTGAGCGCTATGAAGCCCCAAGTGCTTCACAGAAAATTTATAACATACAGCCGTAAAAACAAAAAAATCTTTTTTTTTTTACAAAAATGATTTTGTCGCCCCCAGTTTTTTATTTTCCCAAGGGTAACAGAAGAAATAGGACAAATTGCACAATAACTCTTGGGGTACAGAGTACGCTGATACCCCATATGCGGGGGTAAACTACTGTTTGGGCGCATGGCAGAGCTCAGAAGTGAAGGAGCACCGTTTGACTTTTTCAATGCAGAATTGGCGGGAATTGAGATCAGACGCCATGTCACATTTGGAGAGCCCCTGATGTGCCTAAACAGCAGAAACCCCCCAATTCTAACTCCAACCCTAACCCCAACATACCCCTAACCCTAGTCCCAACCCTAACCACAAACCTAACCCTAACACACCCCTAACCCTAATCCCAACCCTAATCCTAATCCTAACGTTAGCGCCAACCCTAACCCTAACTTTAGCCGCAACACTAACCCTAATGGGAAAATGGAAATAAATACATTTTTTTTATTTTATTATTTTTTTTCCCTAAGGGGTGATAAAGGGGGTTTGATTTACTATTTATAGTGGGTTTTTGTGATTGGCAGCTGTCACGCTAAAAGACGCTTTTTATTGCAAAAAGTAGTTTTTTGCATCACCACATTTTGAGAGCTATAATTTTTGCATATTTTGGCCCACAGAGTCATGTGAGGTCTTATTTTTTGCGGGACGAGGTGACGTTTTTATTGGTACCATTTTTGAGCACGTGACATTTTTTGATCGCTTTTTATTTCGATTTTTGGGAGGTTAGAATGAACAAAAATCAGCAATTCATGAATTTCTTTTGGGGGAGGCGTTTATACCGTTCTGCGTGTGGTAAAATTGATAAAGCAGTTTTATTCTTCGGGTCAGTACGATTACGGCGATACCTCATTTATATCATTTTTTTATGTTTTGGCGCTTTTATAGAATAAAAACAATTTTATATAAAAAATTATTATTTTTGCATCGCTTTATTCTGCGAGCTATAACTTTTTTATTTTTTCGCTGATGATGCTGTATGACGGCTCGTATTTTGCGGGACAAGATGACGTTTTCAGAGGTACCATGTTTATTTATATCTGTCTTTTTGATCGCGTTTTATTCCACTTTTTGTTCGGCGGTATGATGATAAAGCATTGATTTTTTGCTTAGTTTTTTTTTTTTTTTTTTAAGGGGTTCACTAAAGGGGTTAACTAGTGGGACAGTTTTATAGGGGGGGTCGTTACGGATGCGGCGATACCAAATATGTGTACTTTTATTGTTTTGTTTTTTTTTGTTTACAGGAAGAAATGAATTTATTGGGGAATATTTTTTTTTTTTTGATGATTTTTTTTATCACTTTTTATTTTTATTTTTTTTACTTTTTTACTTTGTCCCAGGGTGGGACATCACAGTATTTTAGCAGATCGCTGGTGTGACAGTGTGCACAGCACTCTGTCACACCAGCGATCGCTCTGGCATCGCTGCAGGCTTCCTCTGCGCCTGCTCTCAGCAGGCAATGAGGAAGCCGCCTCCCTGCAGGACCCCGGCGCCATCTTGGATCCGGGGACCTGGAGGGAGGACGGACCCTCGGAACAGCGCGACACATCGCGCTGCTCTGAGGGTCTCAGGGGGGCGCGCAGGGAGCCCCCTGCCTGCGCGATCCTCCCCTGTGCCCCGGGCACACCGCGATCATGTTTGATTGCGGTGTGCTAGGGGTTAATGTGCCAGGAGCGGTCCGTGACCGCTCCTGACACATAGTGCTGGGTGTCAGCTGTGATATACAGCTGACACCCGGCGGCGATCAGCTACGCTCCCCACGGGAGCGCGTCCGATCGCACGGGATGTACTATCCCGTCCATGGGAATTAGGTCCAGGGTCACATGGACGGAATAGTACGTCTGATGGCAGAGAGGGGTTAAAAGATTCGATTAGCAATAAGAGGAAAACAACAAGAGAATTTGTGAGAAGTCCGATCCCGCCACGCGCAGCAGACCCCCCGCCACGCGCAGCAGACTCCACCCCCCTCGCCACGCGCAGCAGACTCCACCCCCCGCCACGCGCAGCAGATCTGTACTGCGCCCCCACCCTTGTAATCTGTCCTGCAGTTTTGGAACTAGAGCCACCTTGTGGCCATATGTTAAAGCAATTTTTCATTACCCAAAAAAGAACTTTTTTTTTTTTCTGAAGAAAGTGTATAGAACATTAAAATAGACTATTCATTCCTTATGGTTCAATTACTTACAGTGGCTTGAAGTATTCACCCCCTTAGCATATTTTTGTTTTTCTATAATTTTTGGTACCTCGCAACCTGGAATTTCACTGTTTTTGAGGGTTTGCCTCAGTTTATGTACAGAACTTGCCTGCAACTGAGAACATTTGGTTTTCATTTTTTTGTGAAGCAAAACAACAAATAGGACAAAATAACTGAAAACTTCAGTGTGCATAACTATTCACCCCCTAAAGTCTGTGCTTTGTAGAGCCTCCTTGCAGCTGCAATTACAGCTGCAGGTCACTTTGGGTAAGCCTCTATGAGCTTTCCACAACTGGCCACTGAGATTTTAACCCATTCCTCAAGACAAAACTGCTCCTGCTTCTTTATGTTAGATATTCACCAGAGGAAACCATCTATCTTCACGTCTGACCACAGATTCTCCATTGGATTAAGGACTGGGCTGTGACTAGGTCACTCCAGAACATTTACACGTTTCCCCATACACCACTGGAGTGTTGCTTTAGCAGTATGCTTTGGGTCCATGTTTTGTTGAAAGGTGAACCTCAGTCCCTGTCTCAGATCACTGACAAACAGGTTTTCCTCAAGAATATACCTGTATTTCATACCATCCATCTTCCCCTCGTCTCGGACCATTTTCTCTGTTCCTGCTGCCAAAAAACATTCCCACAGCATGATGCTTCCACCACCATGTTTCATTGTGGGGATGGTGTTCTTGAGGTGATGAGCAGTGCTTATTTGGCACTAGACATAGCGTTTACCTTGGTGACCAAAAAGTTACATTTTGGTCTAATCTGACCACAGCACCTTCCTCCTTACATTTGGGGTATCTCATGTCTTGACAAACTAAAAACAAGCCTTAGAATTTGTGTGTGTACCATATATACTCGAGTATAAGCTTAGGCCCCTAATTTTTCCACGGAAAACTGGGTAAGCTTATTGACTCGAGTATAAGCTGGCTGTACATTGTCCCCTCATCCCTGTCCTGCTCTGTGTGGCTCTCCCCCCTCCCAGTATGCATGGCTCGGCTCCCCGTCATATCCTTCTATGTTTGGCTCAGCTCCTTGTCCTCCGCCTTCCTGCTCCGTGCTCCCCCATCATACTCACCCTGGGAAATCATTGAACGTCCCTGCAATCCTCCGTTGTTCCGGCTTCCTGCAGCTCTCCTGTGCTGAGCGGTCACGTGGTACCGCTCATTAAGGTCATGAAATATGGACGCAACTACACTCCCATAGGCTTCAGTCTCTTTTCGGGTATGCTGTGCTCCTTCAGGGTTACCTTAGGTCTCTGTGCTGCCTCTCTGATTAATGTCCTCCTCGCCTGGGCTGACAGTTTTGGTGGGTAGCCCTCTCTTGACAGGTTTCTTGTGGTACCATGGTGGTGGTTGGAGATCCCCTCGGTCTCCGGTCTCCGAGGTGGTTGGAGATCCCCTCGGTCTCCGTGGTGGTGGTGGTTGGAGGTCGCCTCGGTCTCCGTGGTGGTGGTGGTTGGAGGTCGCCTCGGTCTCCGTGGTGGTGGTGGTTGGAGGTCGCCTCGGTCTCCGTGGTGGTGGTGGTTGGAGGTCGCCTCGGTCTCCGTGGTGGTGGTTGGAGGTCGCCTCGGTCTCCGTGGTGGTGGTTGGAGATCGCCTCGGTCTCCGTGGTGGTTGGAGATCGCCTCGGTCTCCGTGGTGGTTGGAGATCGCCTCGGTCTCCGTGGTGGTGGTTGGAGATCGCCTCGTCTCCGTGGGTTGGAGATCGCCTCGATCTCCGTGGTGGTTGGAGATCGCCTCGGTCTCCGTGGTGGTTGGAGATCGCCTCGGTCTCCGTGGTGGTTGGAGATCGCCTCGGTCTCCGTGGTGGTTGGAGATCGCCTCGGTCTCCGTGGTGGTTGGAGATCGCCTCGGTCTCCGTGGTGGTTGGAGATCGCCTCGGTCTCCGTGGTGGTTGGAGATCGCCTCGGTCTCCGTGGTGGTTGGAGATCGCCTCGGTCTCCGGTCCTCCGTGGTGGTTGGAGATCGCCTCGGTCTCCGTGGTGGTTGGAGATCGCCTCGGTCTCCGTGGTGGTTGGAGATCGCCTCGGTCTCGTGGTGGTTGGAGATCGCCTCGGTCTCCGTGGTGGTTGGAGATCGCCTCGGTCTCCGTGGTGGTTGGAGATCGCCTCGGTCTCCGTGGTGGTTGGAGATCGCCTCGGTCTCCGTGGTGGTTGGAGATCGCCTCGGTCTCCGTGGTGGTTGGAGATCGCCTCGGTCTCCGTGGTGGTTGGAGATCGCCTCGGTCTCCGTAGTGGTGGTGGTTGGAGATCGCCTCGATCTCCGTAGTGGTGGTGGTTGGAGATCGCCTCGATCTCCGTAGTGGTGGGTGTTGGAGATCGCCTCGATCTCCGGTGGTGGTTGGAGATCGCCTCGGTCTCCGTGGTGGTTGGAGATCGCCTCGGTCTCCGTGGTGGTTGGAGATCGCCTCGGTCTCCGTGGTGGTTGGAGATCGCCTCGGTCTCCGTGGTGGTTGGAGATCGCCTCGGTCTCCGTGGTGGTTGGAGATCGCCTCGGTCTCCGTGGTGGTTGGAGATCGCCTCGGTCTCCGTGGTGGTTGGAGATCGCCTCGGTCTCCGTGGTGGTTGGAGATCGCCTCGGTCTCCGTGGTGGTTGGAGATCGCCTCGGTCTCCGTGGTGGTTGGAGATCGCCTCGGTCTCCGTGGTGGTTGGAGATCGCCTCGGTCTCCGTGGTGGTTGGAGATCGCCTCGGTCTCCGTGGTGGTTGGAGATCGCCTCGGTCTCCGTGGTGGTTGGAGATCGCCTCGGTCTCCGTGGTGGTTGGAGATCGCCTCGGTCTCCGTGGTGGTTGGAGATCGCCTCGATCTCCGTAGTGGTGGTGGTTGGAGATCGCCTCGATCTCCGTAGTGGTGGTGGTTGGAGATCGCCTCGATCTCCGTAGTGGTGGTGGTTGGAGATCGCCTCGATCTCCGTATGGTGGTGGTTGGAGATCGCCTCGATCTCCGTGGTGGTTGGAGATCGCCTCGTCTCCGTGGTGGTTGGAGATCGCCTCGGTCTCCGTGGTGGTTGGAGATCGCCTCGGTCTCCGTGGTGGTTGGAGATCGCCTCGGTCTCCGTGGTGGTTGGAGATCGCCTCGGTCTCCGTGGTGGTTGGAGATCGCCTCGGTCTCCGTGGTGGTTGGAGATCGCCTCGGTCTCCGTGGTGGTTGGAGATCGCCTCGGTCTCCGTGGTGGTTGGAGATCGCCTCGTCTCGTGGTGAGTGCTCGTCCCGTGGTGGTTGGAGATCGCCTCGGTCTCCGTGGTGGTTGGAGATCGCCTCGGTCTCCGTGGTGGTTGGAGATCGCCTCGGTCTCCGTGGTGGTTGGAGATCGCCTCGGTCTCCGTGGTGGTTGGAGATCGCCTCAGTCTCCGTGGTGGTTGGAGATCGCCTCGGTCTCCGGTGGTGGTGGGTGGTGGGTGTGTTGGAGATCGCCTCGGTCTTCATGGTGTTTGGTTAGTGGTGCCTCTTATTAATGGTGTTGCTGCCTCTGTGGCCTTGCAGTAAAGGTAAAGTGTCTATACTGACAGACACGTGACACTTAGATTATACACAGGTGGACATCCTGTCACTAAGCATGGGACTAATGGATGAAATGGATTGCACCAAAAATTTTTAGGAGCTTCATAGCAAAAAGGGTGAATACATATACATGTCGATTTTTAGGTAATTAATCCCATACAATTAATCTCCGCCTATATTTTTCTCACTTTACCAACTTAGACTATTTAGTGCTGATGCATCACACAAATCGGATCACAAAAATATTTACACACAGGTTGTAATGTAACAAAATAGGTAAAAAGCCAAAGGGGGTGTGAGGGATCTCACAGGAGAAGTGTGTGTGTGTGTGTGTATGTGGGTGTGTGGGGGGGGTCGATTTCGCTCACCTTGGGGAGAGAAGGACCCACCATGAGTTGGCTATCTGGCGCCACCACTTGCCCCAGGTCAGTTAGGGAACTGCACCGAGGGCGAATAATCGCCGGAAAGGTTTCCCTTATAGGTATGAGTTAATGAGGAGCTCCTAGTGTGTGGGGGGGGATATATATCACCAGTCCAGGCAAAGTAGATATTATATAATATAGATATAAATATATCTCTATATAGAGAGATATCTATATCTCTCTATATAGAGATATCTATATCTCTATATAGAGAGATATAGATATCTCTATATAGAGATATATAGATATATCTCTATATAGAGATATATAGATATATCTCTATATAGAGAGATATCTATATCTATATATAATATATATATATATATATATATATATATATATATATATATATATCTATATCTCTATCTCCCGGCTGCCAGAGTTCCTCACTAAAACAATACGGTATTCTGCCACCAGTTCCTCTTTTGAAATAAGCCCAGTCCGACAACAGGCTTATATTGTGTCAGTAACAAATCCGGTAGCGTATCATATAACCAACTGAGCGTGCGGACGTGGGAATTCGTGGTTCGAGATAAAAGAGCAGCCCAAGATTAATTTTATATTTAATTGCCTAAAAGGCGCAATAGAAATATACAAGCATATATTTACAGAATATACAGGTATGCAGTCAGGAGTGTAGTACAAAGGATAGGGTACAGATAGGTTGCAATTACTGTGTTATGTAGCATATGACCTCAGGAAGGCGCTGATGGATCACAGGTCCAAATCTTCATTCCAGGCTTTCCTGGCTCTGTCTGATAAAAGGTACCCCGGCCAGAAGAAAACTGAGCTCCAAATGAAGAGCTGACACTTATCTCCTTGGCTGCTCCCCCCACACTCTGCGCCCACCCCTGGGCTTGTGCAGCCTCTCTCCTCCCATCTCTGAGAGTATGATTTTCAGTCCAGAACTGTGAATGGCCCACAACTTTCAGCACCAAGCTCTGAATGGAATGGCAGCAGCGCCACTGGATTTGATCGGCGCATCCAGTCCAAATATGCCTATTGTATATAATTCCTGGTGGCTAAGCTTTATAACTCCATAGCACAGAGTGCTATAATTGGCTGCTGGGCACGGGTGTATGGGGGAAGGAACGCCGATTCAGATGATATACTCGGCTAGGCTCAGATATTGCATTCTATTATAGGTCATTTTCCAGATTCAATACCTCATAGCCTTGCTGTGCCTTGTTGTACAACGAGGTATATCCATGTGTTTCAAGTCACACAAAAGGGCCAGCTGGCTTGCAGCTGCAGACGTTTTCACTGCATGGCTTTTTATGACCTTTGGGGATGCAAGGGTGGGGGCACATTTCAGGAGGGGAAGGAGTTTTCCTGAACTTAAAATCCAAAATGGATTTTCCCTTGTCCCTCATCGGGGGTGAATAATTTTGCAAGCCACTGTAGGGGAATAAATGTTAATTGTCCAAAATACAAAGAAATAGAAACTGAAGGAAACAAATCTCTATCATGGAAATATTGGGGAAGTGTCACTGCACTGTGGCACCCTCTGCTGGGACTGCAGGCGAAGTACAACTATAAAAAGCTGCTATTAGGAGAAACACGCGCAACAGTTTCTCACTAACAGCCGTGCGATTATATTCCTGGCTCATGGCTACTGCACAAGAAAAATACTGTCAGCCGTGCATTGACACCTTATAATACATTACCTGTCATTTTGCTCATAGATATTAAGGCCCAATGCGTCCACTCCAAGCCAAAGTTCAGAGCCCTTTTTATTCTTGATACCAAAGTAGTTAACCCCGTACATCTCCAGATCCTGGGCGATTTTGAGGTACTCTAGAATGGCATCCTCCCTGAAAATCAGAACAGAACCTTATTAGAATGGGCAAGAACTGACAGCATCATTGATCATAGTACATGGGGCGACTCAGGGAAGGAAGAACAGCAACATGGACCAGGAGTGAGACCTCACCCTCCTCCATCAGTGATCACAGCACAGGGGGCGACTCAGGGAAGGAAGAACAGCAACATGGACCAGGATTGAGACCTCACCCTCCTCCATCAGTGACCACAGCACAGGGGGCAACTCAGGGAAGGAAGCACCGCAACATGGATCAGGGATGAGACCTCACGCTCCTCCATCAGTGATCACAGTACAGAGGGAACGAAGAACAGAAACATGGATCAGGAATGAGACCTCACCCTCCTCCATCAGTGATCACAGCACAGGGGGCGACTCAGGGAAGGAAGCACCGCAACATGGATCAGGGATGAGAACTCACGCTCCTCCATCAGTGATCACAGTACAGGGGGAAGGAAGAACAGCAACATGGATCAGGAATGAGACCTCATGCTCCTCCATCAGTGATCACAGTACAGAGGGAATGAAGAACACCAACATGGATCAGGAATGAGACCTCATGCTCCTCCATCAGTGATCACAGTACAGAGGGAATGAAGAACAGCAACATGGATCAGGAATGAGACCTCACGCTCCTCCATCAGTGATCACAGTACAGAGGGAATGAAGAACACCAACATGGATCAGGAATGAGACCTCACGCTCCTCCATCAGTGATCACAGTACAGAGGGAATGAAGAACAGCAACATGGATCAGGAATGAGACCTCACCCTCCTCCATCAGTGATCGAGTACAGAGGGAACGAAGAACAGCAACATTGATGGAGGAGCATGAGGTCTCATTCCTGATCCGTGATCACAGTACAGAGGGAAGGAAGAACAGAAACATCGATCAGGAATGAGACCTCATGCTCCTCCATCAGTGATCAGAGTACAGAGGGAAGGAAGCACAGCAACATTGATGGAGGAGCATGAGGTCTCATTCCTGATCCGTGATCACAGTACAGAGGGAAGGAAGAACAGAAACATCGATCAGGAATGAGACCTCACCCTCCTCCATCAGTGATCACCGTACAGTCATGGCCAAAAGTTTTGAGAATGACACAAATATTAATTTTTACAAAGTCTACTGCTTCACTTTTTCTAATGGCAATTTGCATATACTCCAGAATGTTATAAAGAGTGATCAGCTTAACAGCAATTACTTGCAAAGTCAATATTTGGCTAGAAAATGAACTTTATCCCCTAAAACACATTTCAACATCATTGAAGCCCTGCCTTAAAAGGACCAGCTAACCTCTTTTCAGTGATTGCTCCATTAACACAGGTGTGGGTGTTGATGAGGACATGGCTGGAGATCAATCTGTCATGATTAAGTAAGAATGACACCACTGGACACTTTAAAAGGAGGCTGGTGCTTGGCATCATTGTTTCTCTTCTGTTAACATGGTTATCTCTAAAGAAACACGTGCAGTCATCATTGCAATGCACAAAAATGGCCTAACAGGGAAGAGTATCGCAGCTAGAAAGAATGCACCTCAGTCAACAATCTATCGCATCATCAAGAACTTCAAGGAGAGAGGTTCCATTGTTGCCAAAAAGGCTCCAGGGCGCCCAAGAAAGACCAGCAAGCGCCAGTACAGTCTCTTAAAAGTGTTTCAGCTGCAAGATAAGGCTACCAGCAGTGCAGAGCTTGCTCAGGAATGGCAGCAGGCAGGTGTGAGTATCTGCACGCACTGTGAGGTGGAGACTCTTGGAGCAAGGCCTGGTCTCAAGGAGGGCAGCAAAGAAGCCACTTCTCTCCAGAAAAAACATCATGGACAGACTGATATTCTGCAAAAGGTACAGGCAGTGGACTGCTGAGGACTGGGGTAAAGTTATTTCTCTGATGAATCCCCTTTTCGATTGTTTGGGACATCAGGAAAACGCCTCATTCGGAGAAGACAAGGTGAGCGCTACCACCAGTCTTGTCTCATGCCAACTGTTAAGCATCCTGAAACCATTCATGTGTGGGGTTGCTTCTCAGCCAAGGGAATCAGCTTTCTCACAGTCTTGCCTAAAAACACAGCAATGAATAAAGAATGGTACCAGAATGTCCTCCAAGAGCAACTTCTCCCAACCCTCCAAGAGCAGTTTGGCGATCAACAATGCCTTTTCCAGCATGATGGAGCACCTTGCCATAAAGCAAAGGTGATAGCTAAATGGCTCAGGGAACAAAACAGAGATTTTGGGTCCATGGCCTGGAAACTCCCCAGATCTTAATCCCATTGAGAACTTGTGGTCAATCATCAAGAGACGGGTGGACAAACAAAAAACTAAAAATTCTGACAAAATGAAAGCATTGATTGTGCAAGAATGGACTGCTATCAGTCAGGATTTGGTCCAGAAGTTGATTGAGAACATGAAAGGGAGAATTGCAGAGGTCCTGAAGAAGGGTCAACACTGCAAATATTGACTTGCTGCATTAACTCATTCTAACTGTCAATATAAGCTTTTGTTACTCATATGTTCGCAATTACATTACTGTCTGAGATAAAAACATCTGTCAAACACACACATAAAAACCAGAGGGCAGCAGATCATGTGAAAATATAATATTTGTGTCATTCTCAAAACTTTTGGCCATGACTGTACAGAGGGAAGGAAGAACAGAAACATGGATCAGGAATGAGACCTCACGCTCCTCCATCAGTGATCACAGTACAGAGGGAAGGAAGAACAGCAACATGGATCAGGAATGAGACCTCACCCTCCTCCATTAGTGATAACAGTACAGAGGGAATGAAGAACAGCAACATGGATCAGGAATGAGACCTCACCCTCCTCCATTAGTGATCACAGTACAGAGGGAATGAAGAACAGCAACATGGATCAGGTATGAGACCTCACCCTCCTCCATTAGTGATCACAGTACAGAGGGAAGGAAGAACAGCAACATGGATCAGGAATGAGACCTCACGCTCCTCCATCAGTGATAAGAGTACAGAGTGAACGAAGAAAAGCAACATGGATCAGGAATGAGACCTCACGCTCCTCCATCAGTGATCACAGTACAGAGGGAAGGAAGAACAGAAACATGGATCAGGAATGAGACCTCACCCTCCTCCATTAGTGATCACAGTACAGACGGAACGAAGAACAGCAACATGGATCAGGAATGAGACCTCACGCTCCTCCATCAGTGATAAGAGTACAGAGTGAACGAAGAAAAGCAACATGGATCAGGAATGAGACCTCACGCTCCTCCATCAGTGATCACAGTACAGAGGAAGGAAGAACAGCAACATGGATCAGGAATGAGACCTCATGCTCCTCCCTCAGTGATAACAGTACAGAGGGAATGAAGAACAGCAACATGGATCAGGAATGAGACCTCACCCTCCTCCATCAGTGATCACAGTACAGAGGGAAGGAAGAACAGAAACATGGATCCGGAATGAGACATCATGCTTCTCCATCAGTGATCAGAGTACAGAGGGAACGAAGAACAGAAATATGGATCAGGAATGAGACCTCACGCTCCTCTATCAGTGATCACAGTACAGACGGAACGAAGAACAGCAACATGGATCAGGAATGAGACCTCACCCTCCTCCATCAGTGATCACAGTACAGAGGGAAGGAAGAACAGAAACATGGATCCGGAATGAGACATCATGCTTCTCCATCAGTGATCAGAGTACAGAGGGAACGAAGAACAGAAATATGGATCAGGAATGAGACCTCACGCTCCTCTATCAGTGATCACAGTACAGACGGAACGAAGAACAGCAACATGGATCAGGAATGAGACCTCATGCACCTCCATCAGTGATCAGACTACAGAGGGAACGAAGAACAGAAATATGGATCAGGAATGAGACCTCACCCTCCTCCATCAGTGATCAGACTACAGAGGGAACGAAGAACAGAAATATGGATCAGGAATGAGACCTCACCCTCCTCCATCAGTGATCACAGTACAGAGGGAACAAAGAACAGAAATATGGATCAGGAATGAGACCTCACGCTCCTCCATCAGTGATCACAGTACAGAGGGAAGGAAGAACAGAAACATGGATCAGGAATGAGACATCACGCTCCTCCATCAGTGATCACAGTACAGAGGGAAGGAAGAACAGAAACATGGATCAGGAATGAGACCTCACGCTCCTCCATCAGTGATCACAGTACAGAGGGAAGAAGAACAGCAACATGGATCAGGAATGAGACCTCACCTCCTCCATCAGTGATCACAGTACAGAGGGAAGGAAGAACAGAAACATGGATCCGGAATGAGACATCATGCTTCTCCATCAGTGATCAGAGTACAGAGGGAACGAAGAACAGAAATATGGATCAGGAATGAGACCTCACGCTCCTCTATCAGTGATCACAGTACAGACGGAACGAAGAACAGCAACATGGATCAGGAATGAGACCTCACCCTCCTCCATCAGTGATCACAGTACAGAGGGAAGGAAGAACAGAAACATGGATCCGGAATGAGACATCATGCTTCTCCATCAGTGATCAGAGTACAGAGGGAACGAAGAACAGAAATATGGATCAGGAATGAGACCTCACGCTCCTCTATCAGTGATCACAGTACAGACGGAACGAAGAACAGCAACATGGATCAGGAATGAGACCTCATGCACCTCCATCAGTGATCAGACTACAGAGGGAAAGAAGAACAGAAATATGGATCAGGAATGAGACCTCACCCTCCTCCATCAGTGATCAGACTACAGAGGGAACGAAGAACAGAAATATGGATCAGGAATGAGACCTCACCCTCCTCCATCAGTGATCACAGTACAGAGGGAACAAAGAACAGAAATATGGATCAGGAATGAGACCTCACGCTCCTCCATCAGTGATCACAGTACAGAGGGAAGGAAGAACAGAAACATGGATCAGGAATGAGACATCACGCTCCTCCATCAGTGATCACAGTACAGAGGGAAGGAAGAACAGAAACATGGATCAGGAATGAGACCTCACGCTCCTCCATCAGTGATCACAGTACAGAGGGAAGGAAGAACAGCAACATGGATCAGGAATGAGACCTCACGCTCCTCCATCAGTGATCACAGTACAGAGGGAAGGAAGAACAGCAACATGGATCAGGAATGAACCTCACGCTCCTCCATCAGTGATCACAGTACAGAGGGAAGGAAGAACAGCAACATGGATCAGGAATGAGACCTCACGCTCCTCCATCAGTGATCACAGTACAGAGGAAGGAAGAACAGCAACATGGATCAGGAATGAGACCTCACGCTCCTCCATCAGTGATCACAGTACAGAGGGAAGGAAGAACAGCAACATGGATCAGGAATGAACCTCACGCTCCTCCATCAGTGATCACAGTACAGAGGGAAGAAGAACAGCAACATGGATCAGGAATGAGACCTCACGCTCCTCCATCAGTGATCACAGTACAGAGGGAAGGAAGAACAGCAACATGGATCAGGAATGAGACCTCATGCTTCTCCATCAGTGATCACAGTACAGAGGGAAGGAAGAACAGCAACATGGATCAGGAATGAGACCTCATGCTCTCCATCAGTGATCACAGTACAGAGGGAATGAAGAACAGCAACATGGATCAGGAATGAGACCTCATGCTCCTCCATCAGTGATACAGTACAGAGGGAAGAAGAACAGCAACATGGATCAGGAATGAGACCTCACCTCCTCCATCAGTGATCACAGTACAGAGGGAAGGAAGAACAGAACATGGATCAGGAATGAGACCTCAGCTCCTCCATCAGTGATCACAGTACAGAGGGAAGAAGAACAGAAATATGGATCAGGAATGAGACCTCACGCTCCTCCATCAGTGATCACAGTACAGAGGGAACGAAGAACAGAACATGGATCAGGAATGAGACCTCACGCTCCTCCATCAGTGATACAGTACAGAGGGAACGAAGAACAGAAACATGGATCAGGAATGAGACCTCACGCTCCTCCATCAGTGATCAGACTACAGAGGGAACGAAGAACAGAATATGGATCAGGAATGAGACCTCACCCTCCTCCATCAGTGATCACAGTACAGAGGGAACGAAGAACAGAAATATGGATCAGGAATGAGACCTCACGCTCCTCCATCAGTGATCACAGTACAGAGGGAAGGAAGAACAGAAACATGGATCAGGAATGAGACCTCACGCTCCTCCATCAGTGATCACAGTACAGAGGAAGGAAGAACAGAAACATGGATCAGGAATGAGACCTCACGCTCCTCCATCAGTGATCACAGTACAGAGGGAAGGAAGAACAGCAACATGGATCAGGAATGAAACCTCACGCTCCTCCATCAGTGATCACAGTACAGAGGGAAGGAAGAACAGCAACATGGATCAGGAATGAGACCTCACGCTCCTCCATCAGTGATCACAGTACAGAGGGAAGGAAGAACAGCAACATGGATCAGGAATGAGACCTCACGCTCCTCCATCAGTGATCACAGTACAGAGGAAGGAAGAACAGCAACATGGATCAGGAATGAGACCTCACGCTCCTCCATCAGTGATCACAGTACAGAGGAAGGAAGAACAGCAACATGGATCAGGAATGAGACCTCACGCTCCTCCATCAGTGATCACAGTACAGAGGGAAGGAAGAACAGCAACATGGATCAGGAATGAGACCTCACGCTCCTCCATCAGTGATACAGTACAGAGGGAATGAAGAACAGCAACATGGATCAGGAATGAGACCTCACGCTCCTCCATCAGTGATCACAGTACAGAGGGAAGGAAGAACAGCAACATGGATCAGGAATGAGACCTCATGCTCCTCCATCAGTGATCACAGTACAGAGGGAAGGAAGAACAGCAACATGGATCAGGAATGAGACCTCAGCTCCTCCATCAGTGATCACAGTACAGAGGGAAGGAAGAACAGCAACATGGATCAGGAATGAGACCTCACGCTCCTCCATCAGGATCACAGTACAAGGGAAGGAAGAACAGCAACATGGATCAGGAATGAGACCTCACCTCCTCCATCAGTGATCACCGTACAGAGGGAAGGAAGAACAGCAACATGGATCAGGAATGAGACCTCACCTCCTCCATCAGTGATCACAGTACAGAGGGAAGGAAGAACAGCAACATGGATCAGGAATGAGACCTCATGCCTCCATCAGTGATCAATACAGAGGGAAGAAGAACAGAACATGGATCAGGAATGAGACATCAGCTCCTCCATCAGTGATCACAGTCACAGGGGAAGGAAGAACAGCAACATGGATCAGGAATGAGACCTCACCTCCTCCATCAGTGATCACAGTACAAGGGAAGGAAGAACAGAACATGGATCAGGAATGAGACCTCACACTCCTCCATCAGTGATCACAGTACAGAGGGAAGGAAGAACAGCAACATGGATCAGGAATGAGACCTCACGCTCCTCCATCAGTGATCACAGTACAGAGGGAAGGAAGAACAGCAATATGGATCAGGAATGAGACCTCACCCTCCTCCATCAGTGATCACAGTACAGAGGAAGAAGAACAGCAACATGGATCAGGAATGAGACCTCACGCTCCTCCATCAGTGATCACAGTACACAGGGAAGGAAGAACAGCAACATGGATCAGGAATGAGACCTCACCCTCCTCCATCAGTGATCACAGCACAGGGGCACTCAGGGAAGAAGCACCGCAACATGGATCAGGGATGAGACCTCACGCTCCTCCATCAGTGATCACAGTACAGAGGGAAGAAGAACAGCAACATGGATCAGGAATGAGACCTCATGCACCTCCTCATGATCAGACTACAGAGGAACGAAGAACAGAAATATGGATCAGGAATGAGACCTCACACTCCTCCATCAGTGATCACAATACAGACGGAACGAAGAACAGAAAATGATCCAGGATTGAGACCTCATGCTCCTCCATCAGTGACACAGTACAGAGGAACCAAAGAACAACATGGACCAGGATTGAGACCTCATGCTCAGACAGGAAATTCAGCATGTCCATCCTTCCTGTCGGACACCTCTGGCAAACTTTGAGGTCACCATAAATAGATTGTCGGTGGATAAGGCTCTCATCTAATGTGTATGGCAGCATAAAGACCGTGCAACCCAGCCCTGTCCTTCCTCCATATAAGCATATGAGAGGGGTCCTGAACTAAATAGTACCCTACTAAGGTCCAGGACAATCACTTTCATGTCCCACCCCGTCCAACAAGTTTGAAAAGTCACAAAATCCAGACCACTGAATGAGTCCACTGAGCCAATCATACGCCCCATAGACCCCCAGAGTGACGTGCTGGGTTCAGTGCCGCCTTCTGCCAGATGCCCTGTACTTCGGAGCGTTACCTTAGCATGCCTCTGTGCTCCTCGTGCCAGACGTGGATCCTGTCCTCCCACTGGTCTTTAGAGAGTTTGTGCTGCTCCAGAACTCTAGGCAGAGAAAGAAGAGCATAGTTACACAGTGTATGAGGCTCCTTGTAACTGGTTTTCTTTCAATGAACTTTAAGAAATCATTTGCATCAATGCAAACATCTCAGCCACTGTCACACTGACTTTACCCCACGTATGGCAGCGATGTCACTCAGCGCATCGCTGTACAATATTCCTGTGTGCAACATCAGCACCACCTAGTGGTGACAAGTGCACACAACAGTAGTGATTGCAAGTGTGCACTATGTGCGTACCATGCTGCGTGTGTCTGTACTAAAACCGTGACAGGTCCTGCTGAGTCCGTGCTGTAAAACAAGGTCCGTGCTGTAAAAACAAAGGTCCCGTGCTGTAAAAACAAGGTCCGTGCTGTAAAAACAAGGTCCGTGCTGTAAAAACAAGGTCCTGCGTAAAACAAGGTCGTGCTGTAAAAACAAGGGGTTTACCGTGCTGTGTGCGTACCGTGCTGAAAAACAAGGTGTGAGCACCGTGCTGTATGTGGTACAAAACAAGGTGCACGCTGTGTGCGTACCGTGCTGCAAAACAAGGTGTGCGCTGTGTGCGAACCGTGCTGCAACAAGGAGTGCGCTGTGTGCGTACCGTGCTGCAAAACAAGGTGCGCGCTGTGTGCGTACCATGCTTCAAAACAAGGTGCGTACCGTGCTGCAAAACAAGGTGTGTGCTGTTTGCGTACCGTGCTGCAAAACAAGGTGTGCACTGTGTGCGTACCGTGCTGCAAAACCAGGTGTGTGCTGTGTGGTTACCGTGCTGTATGTGCTGAAAAACAAGGTGTGCGCACCGTGCTGTATGTGGTACAAAACCAGGTGTGCACTGTGTGCATACCGTGCTGCATAATAAGGAGTGCACTGTGTGCGTACCATGCTGTATGTGCTGCAAATAAAGTGTGGTTAACATTGTGCATCAACAGCGGAGATGTACACATCAGATTCCCTGCAGCCGTTGATCAAAGTGATGCCTCAGCATTGCAGGAACACAGGACATCCCCGTGTGTAGCATTTATGGCGTACCCATGTAATCAGGAGACGGCTGCAGGAATGGTGATAATACAGAAGTGGTGACGGGTTTCTATTATACTTTTCCTCCGATTGTTCCTCTCCTGGTTTTGGCTACAAATATGGATGTCAAATACTGACCGTGTGAACGCGCCGTTAACCGCAGAATTTCAATTCATTAAAATGAAATGCAGAAACCCGTGTGAACGTCGTGTATACTGCGTTTCCTGCCATCACACTTTCATGTGGAAAAAATACTGCAAAAAATGTCACCGTGTGGCCATAACATGTGGTACTTCAGGGTAAAAAGCCACCACACCATATACTCCGCTCCCAGATTGGCGCTGTTCCAGCGATGTTGGCGCCAGTGTCTGCCGCTGCTCACGTGACTTCACACGAGCACTGCAGCCCATCAACAGACCGGACTATGAAGGCTGAAGTCCATCAGTGGCCCCTGACAGTCCGCTCTGCAGATGGCGGCCGCTTATGGACTTCAGTCTTCATTGTCCTGTCCGGCGCAGAAGGCTGGTGAGGGCCAGCGGACAGCACAGATATCACTGGAGATGGTTTATTTTACTTGAAGCACTTTAGCATTTAAGAAGGGGTTTTGCGGTAGCGGACCCCCATTTCATTGGGCATTGTAGCCCTTTAACTAGCTCAGTTCTGAGAACCATTTATTGTGTAATGGCTCAGCTTCAACAGAAAAGCTTCACACCATTATTACACAGCGAGCCGCCAGAAAGCCGGATCACCGTTACATCTTCTGATCTCAGAGTGTGCAATGTATGACGGGCAGGACATGTGTCCCCTCAATTCAGTGGGAGCATCAAGACCTTGTCCCCACCAGTCACTGCCACGGCTTAGAAGATGCAAAAGAAGTTTGTTGAAATAAAGGATAACTATTAACAAAAAAAATGGAGCTAATGGGATCCTGTCACCACTTATCTGTCCGCTATGCATACCCTAAATGCTTATGTAACCCCATGAGTCCCCATGTATCAACCATAAAAACCTTTTACATTTCTCCCGCGATGTATGCTAATGAGGTCGGTACGGTCCGGTGGGCGTGGCTTTGGTTCACTCACTCCCACCCCTCTCCTCGGCTGCTGCACGCAGTCCTTGATGTGGATGACGCAGATCACAGATATCGCGCCTGCGCAGTCAAATGGTTTCTCACGCGTGTGCAGTATGCTTTGCAGAACTGCGGGCAAAGCCAAAATGCAGAAGTGCGCACGCGCGAGAAACCGTTAGACTGCGCAGGCGTGATATCACAGCGATCTGCGTCATCCACGTCAAGGACTGCGTGCAGCAGCCGAGGATGGGAGGAGAGTGAACCGAAGCCACGCCCATCAGACGGGCCGGACCCAATTAGCATACATGACGGGAGAAATCAAACTTTTATGGGCGATACACGGGGAGTCAGGGGGTACATAAATAGTTAGGGAATGCATAGCAGACACTGAATAAAATGACATTTTTATATGTTAGGACAGAAAAGTGGTGACAGGATCCCTTTATATACCTTTTAAAAATCCCTGCGCTCCCCCGACTGATGCTCTTTTCCAATTTACGCTCCATTGACAGCATATTCACATTTGTACCTTTTGGAGAGCAGTATGTGAAGTCTCTGCTTATAGTGCAATGCGTGTTTCTTCAGAGTCTTCTCTAGGGTGTGTGCTGTCACACCTACCTTTCAGACACTGCCAATCACAGTAATGGGGAGGAACGGTTGAAAGCGCATGCCCCCCCAGAGAAGACCATGAAGAAACGCCAATTTAAATTGCAAAAAAGAGATTTCACATAGTGCTCTCCAGGAGAAACAAATGAGAATATCTCTGCAATGGAGCGACGCAGCACAAAACGGAAAAGAACAGCAGAATCAGGGGAGCTCAGGGAGTTTTACTAGCCATTTAACTTTTGAGCTAGTGACAGGTCCTCTTTAAGTGGAATGCCTGAGACTGACACTGATGGCCCATCCATAGGATAAATCGCCATTAAGAGACCACCCAATGTAGCTTATAAAGATTACATTGGAAAGGAGCTAGAAATTCAGAGTATCCTCACCTCTGAGGAAGCAGCTTGTCTTGAGACAAATAGCCGGGCTTTTGGACATCCTTGTTGAAGTCGCCATACTTGGCCTGCACGGCATATGAAGCCAGCAGCACTGCAGTCTCCGGAGGACAGTAAATGTCATCGTTCAGAATGCCTTCTTTTACTTGGAGGAAGAAGAGTCGCTGTGTGATATCTTGGATTAATTCCTCAGAAACGTCCTCTGGGTAGAATTTGGCACGAAACTTGAAAAGCAATGGACTATCTTTCCGTACGTCCTGAGCGGTGACCTGAGGAGGAACCAGGGTTACTTTTCAGAACGAGGCTCAAAAAGAGCATAAAGTGCACGACTTATCCTTAGCAATATTTTTAAGTCCCTATTGCTTTTTTTTTTTTTCTTCTTGCAGTATTCGCTTATATTTTTCACCAAAGTCATCCAAAATGTTTTGATTTTGTGCCAAATTTATGTTCACATGCACTTTTTGTTTTTGACATACTTGAGACCTTACGGCAAAAAAATAAATAGATAAATGCATGCTCATCTAAAATGCTTCAGGCACATGTAAAATCACTTCGGGGGGGGGGGACTGAACTTATTTGGCACCAAATTTTGAGACTTCATAAAAAGTTGCCATTGACGATTCCCCGAACCTTGCCCAGAATAGAGAACATGAGAAGAAACACAAAACAGTGTAAACCTGCAGTCAGGTAGTCCTCCGTAGCCGGGTGCCCACACCACTGATTGGCAGCTTGCTGAATATGCACGGTATACATGGAAAGCATCCAATCAGTGGTATTGGCAGGGTTATACAGAGCTCACCATTAAGAGAACTGCTAGATCTGCAGCTGATAAAACTTAAGAAAACTGCAGGAAGCAGTCGAGCAAGTGACATCACTGGAATCAGGGCTCCTGTCCCGACATCATGCTGCGCTCAGTGGAGATTGCAAAAATTAGTTGAGAGATTCCCTTTAAAAATGGCAGCTGAGCACTGAAGGCTGAACTGAAATCACAGTCAAGCTGCACACAGAGGAGAACGCTACACATTGTAAGCAGATAACAACTAAAGTGTGTTACCTTTTTGTTGAGCTTCAGCCATGTGGAGAAGCCCTTTGTGTCCTGGTACTGGAGTCCAAAGAACCAAACCTCACGAAGACCAATGGTTTTCACAACCTTAGGAGAAAATAGAGAAACATCTTCAAGAAATCCGGTTAGTCCTTGGTGTTGTGCAGACAGTGTGAGCTAGTCATGTGCGGTAATAAGCGGATGTCACCAACAGCCAATTATTGATCACTCCTGTCACAGACGGTTATTAGGTGACATTAATACACAGCAGGTCAGTGCATGCGGAGACCATGTTTAACACACAAATCATTCATACATTCCAGGAAAAAGGAGACAAGCCGCACAATGCAGAGTTCAACAAAAAGATGCTCTCTATTAAAGATGACTGGAACTTGTGTTTAACAATCCCAGCACTCCCTGATTCTGCCGCTCTTTTTTGTTTTGCTCTGCGTCGCTCTATTGCAGAGATATTCACATGGTTGCATTCGGAGCTCAGTATGTGAAATCTCTGCTTGTAATGCAAATGGCGTCTACAGTTTTCTCTGGCTACGTGTTCCTTCACCCGTCATTACCACATGTTGCCACTCACAGCTTGGCAGTGTCTGAAACTAGCAGCTGCCGAGAAGTGATTATCAACATGTGGGAGAAAGGGGCGACAGAGCACGCAGCAGAGAAGTCTCTAAAGAGACATCCAGTTGCACTACGAGGAGAGATTTCACATACTGCACTCCCAACAACAAATGGGATTATCTTTGCAATGGAGCGACACAGCACAAAACGGAAAAGAGCGGCAGAATCAGGGGAGCTCAGGGATCGTTACAACATATTTAAGTCCTCTTTAAAATGGAGAATAGTATTCGTGAACAGTATGAGCTTCACTCCATTTACATTTGTACTTGTAAAAATATTTTAATACGGGATGATATAAAAACAGGATTTTTGGTTGCTACCGTAAAATCTGTTTCTTGGCGTTTTCTTTGGGGACACAAACCATGGGTGTGTGCTGCTACCACTAATGAGGTTGACATATGCCGTGAAAAAAAAATTAAACTCCACAGTATAACACCCCTCTGACCGGCTGTAGGACAATCAGTGAAAAGCAGTAGGAAAATTTATCATATAGGTGAAGGCTGACAGGACCTTGGGAAGGAAGAGGGAGGCCTCAAAACAACCTTATCTTGGTGAAAGAATCAAAAGGGAGGGCGACAAAAAAGGGGCCGCCAGCTCTGAGACATGTCTGATAGAAGTGGATGGCTACAGAAATACTACCTCCAGGACAAGGACATGGAAACCTCCGGAGAGTTTCAAAAAGGGGGGAATCTGTAAAAGGCCCTCCAGGACCAGATTAAGACCCCAAGGGGGGCACTGGAGACCTGTCCCGGAGGGGCTGTATGTGCCACCACCCTGAAAAAAAAGGTTTTAACCTGCGGACGGAAGCTAAATTCTTCTAAACAGATAGGTCGTAATTGGGCCCAAAGGAATGGGGGGGAAGAACCAACCTGGGGCCAAAGAATCTGGTCTGTCGGGGAGTTTACAGGGGGGGATCTGCGCAGAGATTGATTATTTCTGCGAACCAAGCCCTCCCTGGCCAATACGAGCGATCAGTATGACCGGTACCTTCGCTTTGATCTTCTACATCAACCTGGGGGGGGGGGGGAAAGAAAAAGGGCGGGGGGGGGGGGGGGGGGGGGGGGGGGGGGACCAGGTAAGGGAGGTCTGAACTGTGACCATGGAAATGGCCAGAGCGTCGAACACTACTGCGAGAGATCAGTACTGGAGCCCCCAAAACCAGTTTGACCTTTCTGTTCTGGGCCCAGATGCCAGAAGGTCCACATCTGGGTCCCCATTGAAGACAGATCTGACGATAAACCTCCTGATGTAGTACCATTACGCTGCCGCAAGTCCTTCCCGCGAGAAGTCAGCGGCCCTGTTGTCTATGCCAGGAAAAGTGAACTACTGATATTGCCGGAATCGATGTTTTCTGCCAAGCTGAAGATATTTTGGGTACCTCGGTCATTTCCCGGGAGCTGCCCGGGGCCTCCCCTGGCGGTTGATAATGCCACTGCCGTGAGATTGCCTTACTGAATCCGGATTGGGTGGCCTTTGAGGAGTCCTTCCCTATGAAGGGGATTGAAGGATGGCCTTAACTCGAGAACGCGATCGACATGAGGGTTCTCGAGTCGACCAATGTCCCTGAACCGTCAACTGACGGAATAACCGCCCCCCCCACCTAGGAGGCTGGCATCGTGGTTATCACCTGCCATTGGACGGGAAGGAAAGACCGACCCAGATGAACAAGGAGGGAGGTTAGCCACCACCTGAGTGACGTTTGGCCTGGATAGAAGGGCAAAATGGGGGATCCAGGAAAGGTATGGACCTGTCACACTGAAAGAGGATGTCCCCTCTGAAGTATTCTGGAGTGGAAAAGGGCAAAGGAATGCTTCTGAAACCGCTACCTTCCCCCCCAGGACCCTCATGGGAATCGGAAAAACAGGA